>LZPO01017301.1:695151-706196 GCA_001675575.1 Neotoma lepida | reverse complement strand
ACACACACAAATTCATCAAAAATTTAAAATATATCTGAGTCAGCAGTTAAGAGATCTGCTCCCCAAAGAATCTGGGTTCCATCCTAACACTCAAACAGGAGCTCACAACCACCTGCAACTGAAGTCCCAGGGGATCCACCGCCCTCTCCTGGCCCCTGTGGGTACTGCACACACGTGGTGCACAGACATGCAGGGGAAACATCCATATGCATAAAATAAATAGTTTTTTAAAAAGAGAGAAAATGGAAAGTGAGGACACAGGAAAGGCATAGAAAACTCAGTTCTTAGCAGGTAGAAGTCGTTAAAGCAGTCTCACTTCCTATTACAGTCCAAGCCCTCTGAAGGACATGAGGACCTCCAGCAGGTAAACCTCTCCATCTCCTTCCTCTTTGCCTTGTATCTGAATGACCTTGCAGTCTCTTCTCAAAAATTCTCCCTGCTGAGGAGCCTTGACCTGCCTGCAGCTTTGCCGCTGCCCTACCAGCTCCCAAGGCTGCTCCCAAGGACTGCTTTGGCATGCTAGGCAGTCTGGCCTGACTCTTCTGGATCATAATTAGTTTTGCTGCTAACGATGCTTGGCCCCTGTAGAATAGCAACCTGGGAAACTCTGATACTTCCAATTTTCTCCCTCAGTGCTTTCCCAGATATAATTTCCTAGCCAATACCTTGTGCTCTAGCCCTGAGTCCTTGTTGCCTTCTAGCCAGGGAGAATTAAGCCTAGGCTTGGATGCCACTCCAGAGGGCCCAATCAGTTAGCAGAAGACATCTCCTGGCCATTATCACAACATTATCATATTAACACAGACACGGACTTTGGAGCAGGCAGAGTGGTTGCTATGAGGAAGAGATGGGGGAAACAGGCCAGTTCCACACAGTACACAATAATGTGACAAGTGGCATGATCAGAAAACTGATGAGTGGAGAGAGAGGTACCTTCTCGGATGAGCTTTGAATTTCCAGCAGAGGTGCGGCTTGATCATCTGCTCTCCCCAAATAAGGAGCCTGGATGGTGCTCCAGACTCCAGAAGAGAGAGCCTCAGCAGCCAGAGCCCTGACCACTGCTCTGTGGCCTGGCATTCTGAAATGAGGTCTCAGAAATTTCTAATCCTGGAAACTAGCTGGGCAAAGCACTTAGCTCAGAGAAGCGTTTGGTTGTTTTAGATGTATTTGTTTTCATTTTATGTGTATGGGTGTTTTGCCTGCCTGCTTGTCTATGCACCAAATGTGTGTGCATTGTCCTGCAGAGGCCAGAAAAGGATATTGGTCCTCTGGACCTAGAGTTATAGATGACTGTCAGAGGCCTTCTAGGTGTTGGGAATCAAACCCAGTTCCTCTGGAAAAGCAGGCAGTGCTCTTAGCCAGTGAGCCACCTCACTGGTTTTATATACATATATATTATTCTAGCCCCTTCAAAGAAGTATCTTGATCTCCCAGGTCTGGTTACCTTATTTCATTACTGCAATGGGTCTCCAGCTCTCTGGAGCAGAGGACTGTGCCTCAGGGTCTTAGAAGAAAGGCTGACTGTAGATGGAGTCTTTCGTCAGGACTGCTGGCTCCCCAATAACCACACACATACTTATTATTAATTGTAAATGCTTGGCTGATAGCTTAGGCTTGTTACTAACCAGCTTAACTAGCTCTTACAACTTAAATTAACCCATATTTCTTATCAATGCTCTACCACATGGTGGTACCTTTTTTCAGCATGGCATATTCATCTTCCTTCTCTCTGTGTCTCACTGGCAACCCCGCCCTTTTCTCTTCATGCCCTCTCCTCCTTTTTAAAATTCTTTTGAGACAGGGTTTCTCTGTGTAGCCCTATCTGTCCTGGAACTCATTCTGTAGACCAGGCTGGCCTCGAACTCACAGAGATCCGCCTGCCTCTGCCTCCCGAGTGTTGGGATTAAAGGTGTGCGCCACCACCGCCCGGCTCCCTGTGCTCTTTTCGTCCACAAGTCCACCTACCCTTTTCCTGCCTAGCTACTGGTCAGTCAGCTCTTTATTAACCAATGAGAGTAATACATATTTACAGTGTACAGAAAGATTGTTCCACAGCAGCTGAAAGATACTTTTAATTAAGAGCACCAANATTGACTTAACCTTGCTTTCTTCTGTGGAGATAAACATGGAAAACAACATTCATAAGGCATTTGCTACAGGGGTAAAGTCTTTGTTTGTTGAATCCCCAGAATTCACACAAAGCCGGATGCAGTAGTACACACCTGTAATCCAGTGCTCCTGCAGTGAGATGGGGTACAGACAGGTAAATCCTCAGCAGTGTCAGTGAACTTTAAGAGGCCTTGTCTCCAATAAGGTGAAGGGTGAGGACTGACACATAAGATTGTCTTCTGATCTGTACATGTGCACCATAGTATACACACATGCACACGAGTACGTACGTGTGCACATACACACTTGGGGAAAATGATCATTTGAGCCATTTTTAAGTGTACAGTTCTGGGGCATTAAGTATACTTCCTCTTTCTGTTGTATCTCTGTCATCACTACCAATCTCAGTTTTCATCTTCCCTGACTAAAACTCTACAGCCATTAAATATTAACTCCCCTAACCCAGGGTCTTATGCATTTACTTCTTGTAATCTATATTATGATATAAGAATTATACCCATTTTTATAGATGTGAATATTAAGGAACAGAGAAGCATAGTATTGCCTCTTTCAGACAGACAGAAAGAAGATTTGAACCCTTCTGTCTGATTCCAAATAATTTTACACTGAGCTACCCAAGTAGGGCCATTATCTGGAGAGGAGTACCAAGTACTGTCACCGATGANCAGTGACTTTGCACAGGAAGTGACACAGTGAACTGTGGCCTACATTGGGAAAGCAACAGTGTNGTCTCTTACTCTGTAGACCATTTTACAGCAGCCTAGAGAAAATGGCTGCTTATACAGCCTGCTTTGTATTGGCACCTGTCTAAGTTAGGGTTTCTATGGCTGTGAAGAGACACCATGACCACAGCAACTCTTATAAAGGAAAACATTTAATTGAGGTGGCTTAGAGTTTCAGAGATTTAGTCCATTATCATCATGGTGGGACATGGCAGCATGCAGGCAGACATGGTGCGGGAGAAGGAGCTGAGAGTCCTTTATCTTGATCCACAGGCAGCAGGAGACTGTATACCNNNCTGGGTGTAACTTGAGCATATGACACCTTAAAGCCTGCCCCCACAGTGACACAGTTCCTTCAACAAGGCCACACCTACTCCAACAAGGTCATACCTCCTAATGGTGCCACTCCCTATGGGCCAAGCATTCACACACATGAGTTCCTACTCAAACCATCACATTAGTTCTCTCTATCTGGGCTTTCATCACGGCTCAGGGACTTATCCTCTGTGGTAAGCATGATGAAAAGTTCAGGGCTCTAAAAACAGACAGGCCTGGGTTGAATTCTCTAACTCCACAGTCATTTANGTCTGACTTTTCAGGAAGGAGAAGGCCTCCACAAGTTAACTCAAGCACAGGTTAGTATCAAATGTCTGAAGAGAAGAGACACATGGGGCTCCTCAGGACACTCCAGGAGTAGCTGCTAAATCTGGATTCAAGACTCATTTTTTTTTTTTCTTCGAGACAGGGTTTCTCTGTGTAGCTTTGCGCCTTTCCTGGAACTCACTCGGTAGCCCAGGCTGGCCTCGAACTCACATAGATCCGCCTGCCTCTGCCTCCTAAGTGCTGGGATTAAAGGCGTGCACCACCACCNCCCGGCAAGACTCATTTAAGTAATGGCTCTTTCTCCTCAGACTATCTGACCTGGGAGATAAGCCACTGTTTCCCACCAGGGCACTCCTGCTTCCTAAGACAGTTCATCTTTTTGCAGCAGGCCAAGAGCTAGGGGTAACTGGACAGCCTATGGTGGTAGGGTTTTTGTTTTTTGAGACAGGGTTTCTCTGTGTAACACTGGACTGTCCTGGAACTCACTCTGTAGACCAGACTGGCCTCGAACTCACAGAGATCCACCTGCCTCTGCCTCCCAAGTGCTGGGAATAAAGGTGTGTGCAACCACTGCCCAGCCTGGACTGGTAGGTTTTGTGTCAGAGCTTCTCTCTGTTTTAATTAACTAAAGCAGAAAAGATGTGGACAGACTGTGGTGGCTTAGGAAACTGAGAGGGGTTGTGTTCTGTGGTAAATATTATGGCCTGTACTGAGTCCCTTAGACAGGCTGAGCAGTAGGCGGGTAAACAATTCAAATACACTGGAGTGTTCNGCTTCAGAAGTTAGTTACCCACTCTGGGGTTTTGTTGTTCCCTCCTATACACAAATGGGACAACTATTTCTACCTTACAGGGTTGCTATAAANACTAAATGACAGCCGGGCGGTGGTGGCACATGCCTTTAATCCCAGCACTCGGGAGGCAGAGGCAGGCGGATCTCTNTGAGTTCGAGGCCAGCCTGGGCTACCGAATGAGTTCCAGGAAAGGCGCAAAGCTACACAGAGAAACCCTGTCTCAAAACCTCCCCCCCCCCAAAAAAAAAGACTAAATGACAAGAGCATGATGACACATACCTGTAATCCCAGCATTTAGGAAGCCGGGACAGGAGAATGGCAAGTTTGAGCCAAACTGGACTATATAAGAAGTTCTTGTCTCAAAACAAACAAGCTAGATATGGTGGCCATGCCTCCAATCCCAGAACTCAAGAGGTAGAGGAAGAAGGACTAACACAAATTCCAGGCCCTTCAGGACCATTTAGTGAAACCCCGTCTCAAAANAGCAAAGATCTGGAACTTAGTAGGTGCTTAATAGACGTCAGCTTTCCCTCCTCTTCCCCCTGGGTAGGGCCGAACTTTGTTAGTGCTCATTTTATGTTTTCTTAAGACATATGTTGTTCTCTCTTGCTAAAACGGGGCTTGAAGACAAGTGCCAACAGGACAGAAGGATGAGATATTCTCTCATAATCCTGAAAGGCCAGTATTTCTAACTAAACTTCCTCAAGAGCAATTGGCAGAGTGATGGGGTACAAAAGGCTTCCTACGTCAAAAGGAAGACAAATGTGTCCCCTGCTTAGGAGGACACTTTGATGAAATGCCTGAGACAAGGTAGAATGTTTCTTTGAAATGCTATGACATGATAAAAATAAAAATAGGTCTTCCCTTAGTTTGGGAGCCTGGGGCAGAAGACTTATTTCCATCCATTAACCCATGCTCACAGGAGCCATCCTAGGCCTCATTCAACCACTGATTCCACAATATTTATTATCCTGGCGTTGTGGCTGTTGTGTAAGTTTCCTCCGAGATTGAAACATTCCATCCTGCAGGGAAGCTCCTTAAGGAGGAAGTAAACAACTCACAATAGCTTCAGGAAGTCCCTGAAACTGATCAGATTCACTAGGCTCCTCCCTGCCAGAGTAAGCAATAAAAGCTTCCAAGAAGACTCGCAGACAAACCAACCTGCAAAGACAACTCGGGAGTCTCGACCAGCTGCCTGGAAGATGCCAGGACCAGCAGAGCTGCCTGGAAGCATGTTTAGAACAACTGAATCACTTGGAAGAGACATTCTCCAAGCTGTTGAGCTGCCTGCAGGTTGTGCAGTGTTCTCCAGGTTCCTAGATTTTGTGAGCTGTCACCTGTGCTGGCATGGGCTTTGGTGACACGGNTGCCTTTGCATCACTTCTGCTCCTGTAAGTAACTCCAGTAAAATTCATTGATTCCCAAGTTGGATTTTGGTAGTATTCATATTTTGGTCTGTCACGGCTCCCTGGGATCTGGGGCATGTAGACATG
Source organism: Neotoma lepida (assembly GCA_001675575.1). Taxonomy (NCBI): domain Eukaryota; kingdom Metazoa; phylum Chordata; class Mammalia; order Rodentia; family Cricetidae; genus Neotoma; species Neotoma lepida. Next base: position 700,455 of record LZPO01017301.1, on the reverse strand, counting down.
TGTAGCATCTCCCCAGGAAGTTTTGTCATACAGCAGTGACTCATGCCTGCAATTCTAGCCCTTGGGAGGTTGAGGCAGGAGGATCANTATAAGTTTAAGGCCTGCTTGGGATACACAAGTGAGTACCAGGTCAACCAGAGCTACATAGATACCTTGTTTTAAACACACACTCTCTGAAGGGACTCTAGCCAGCTCCGGCATGGCAAACATGGNTCTGGCAGGCCTTACCCTTCTATCCCATCCCTTTTGCCTTGCTAAAAACCATTGCATTACAGTCCTAAAGCTAGCCACCAAGGTCCAGCTGTCAAAGAATTAAAGCCCAGCAATCAGAAGCCCCCTTTCNCTCACCTAATTAACATGCTCAATTAAAATGAAATACTTCCTCCTAACACGGGGTTTCCCCNTTTACCTTTATAAACTGCCATTTGCCTATGGGCCATGTCTGTCTCCTCTATTCAGAGGCAGTCTGTCCTTTGTCCCTCTCTCTTGTTCCCTTCCCCTTCTCCCCCACCCTCCATCTCCTGTCTTTGTCTCTTAGTCCCTGCCCTTTGTGCTGAGAACTTGGTCTTGGGGTGTCCTGAGCCTATACCAATCCTTTCACTCGGGTGTGTAATCTCTCTCACACATAACACACACACATACACATACACACACACACACACACGCACACACACACACGCACACAAATATACACTATATGGCTATTTCTGTTTTCATAGGATTTATAAATTCTATTAAAAATTAATCAAACACTACTATTTTTTAAACATTTCCTGGGTGGTGGTGCACGCCTTTAAACCCAGCACTCAAGAATCAGAGTCAGGTGGATCTCTGAGTTAGAGGCCAGCCTGGTCTAAAGAGTGAGTTTCAGGACAGCCAGGGCTACACAGGGAAACTCTGTCTTGAAAAATAAAAAATAAAAAAAGACATTTCATGGTGAAATGGCTCAGCAGGTGGACACACTTGCCATGCCTGGCAACCTGAGTTCAATCCCCAGACACCACAGAAAGATGGAAGGTGAGAACTGATTCCCTAAAGTTACCCTCTGACCTCCACATACACATCACATTCCCACATACACATTGTGCACACACATGCACAATAATGAATTTAAAAACAGTTTTTTAAGTTGCACTCAAACATGCTCTATTTGAGAAGCCACGCCCACTTTCCTATCTTCCTTCTTGTCTGNTTTTCAAGACAGGGACTTACTCTGTAACCCTGGATCTCTAAGTATACCAGGCTNGCCTTGAGATCTCAGAGATTAGCCTGCCTCCCAAGTGCTGGCATTAAAGATGTGTGCCAACACACCTATATTTCTTGCCTACATATAACTGTCCTTTCCCTAAGCCTCTCTCTAACAATAGTATTAATGAAAATACATGCATCCCATGATGAATGAATATAATGAAAGGGGCATGATTCTATTTCTTTCTTTTTAAGAAATCAAGAGAATTGAGGCTGGAGAGATGGCTCCNTGGTTAAGAGCACTTGTTGCTCTTGCAGAAGACCTAGGTTCGATTCCCAGCATCTACAAAATGGCTTACAACCATTTTGCAACCACAATAACAGGGGATCCAACAGGCACACACAGTGTACGTGTGTGCATGAGGACAAAATATTCNTACACACAAAGTAAATAAATGAAAAAGTTTAAAAAAGAAATTGAGAGAACATATCACTAAGGCTGTCTCCTAATCATTAGCGTCAGAACTTTTTATACCTATTATTTTATGTGTATGGGTGTTTTGCCTGCATGTATGTCTGTGCACCGTGTGTGTCCCTGGTGCCCACAGAGGTAGAAGAGGGCTTTGGGTCTTCTGGAACTGGAATTACAGATGNTTCTGGGCCACCATATGGGTGTTGGGAATCAAACCAGGCTCGTCTGGAAAAGCAGCCAGTGAGTGCTCTTAGCTGCAGAGCCATCTGTCTTCAACCTCTGACCCCAGAATTTTAACAAAGAATTTGGCCTACATTGGAGAGCCAGCTTGTGTCAAATATTGATCCTCACCTTGAGAGTAATGGGAAATTGTTGAAGAGTTTAAGCAAGATTTTGACCTGTGTTTTTGAAGGATTATTATTACAATGAGGATAACNTTAAAGGGGACATGGTGGTAACGGTACAGTAAGTAATAGTGAGTAGCAGTGGTGACACAGAGAGGAAAAGGAACAGATTAAAGAGATATTTAGGCTGTAACATTTATAGGACTTGATTGAATTGGGTATGGGGTGAGGAAGAATCATTGCCACAGGGTAGTACTAGATGGGCGGCTACAGGCAAATTCTTACACATGTTGCCCTTGAAGCGCCTAGGAAACATCCAAGTGCCAAGATTGAGTTGGCAGCTTGACACCTGGGCTAGGACTCCAGAGAGAGGCCAAAGATGATAAATGTGTAGATTATTTGTTCATGAGCCGTTCACAGGCAGAAGATGAGTTCATCTGAGGAGAGAGCAGAGAGTAAGAAGGAAAGAGAATCTACGCTCTGTCATCATGCCTTCCCTGCCATGGTGATCTGCACCCTCCAACTGAGCCCAGACAGGCCCTTCCCACTTTAAGATGCTTTTGTAAGGTATGTTGTTAGAGCAAGGAGAAAAGCAACTAATTCAGAACTCCGAGCTCACCATGAGCCTCTCAGGAGGCCATGAGGTTAGACCCATTTTCTTAGCGCTATACAATGCTTCTGCTCACACTTGTAATGGTGGTGCAAAAGCAACTGTGGGTAAAAGAGCCTGCACTGAGAAATAGATCTAAGCAGTGGTGAGCTGTCCCGGCAGTCACTGGCATCTCTTCACTGCCTATGCTCACTTAGGAATACCAGGACAAAACAGTAAAAAAAAAAAAAAAAAAAAAAAAAAAAAAAAAAAAATTCTGCTAAATCCCATGCTTGAGTGTGTGTGTGTATTATATATATATGTATATATATTTTCAAGACAGGGTTTCTCTGTGTAACTTTTGGAACCTATCCTGGAACTCACTCTGTAGATCAGGTTGGCCTCGAACTCACAGAGATCTGCCTGCCTCTACCTCCTGGGTGCTGAGATTAAAGGCGTGCACCACCACTGCCCGGCCTTGAGTATATCTTTTGAATGCTCTGACAGAATTGGAAGCATCCATGAAGAAGCCTGGCTGCATCCTGAGTGTAGCGACCTTCTCCAGGAGTGACTTCTGCACTTGTTACCTGCCGTCTCGAGCACTGGCCTTGTCTTTTCTTTTCTTTTCTTTTTCTTTTTTTGTTTGTTTGTTTGTTTTTTGAGACAAAGTTTATCTGTGTAACTCTGGCTTTCCTGGAATTCACTCTGTAGACCAGGCTGGCCTTAACTCATAGAGATCCCCCTGCCTCTGCCTTCCNAGTGCTGGGAGGCGTGCGCCACCACCGCCTGGCATAGCCTCGTTTGTCTCATGGAGTCCCATTTTACTTGAAAGAATGACCGAGACACAAACTTCAATTATTCAGATTTGAGGATTTGGCAGATTGTTTCCCAAAAATGAACAAAGTAAGCCTGTCACTTCAAGGAAAGCAACTAACAGTATTTGTTGCCAATGATAAAATTCAAGCTTTCAATTGAAAAATTAGAATTTTAGAACACTTGTGTCTGCCACCATGAACTTGAATGCTTCCCAATACTTAAAGACTTCTCTTAGGAGATTGATGGTGATTTATTGAATGTAATCTTTAAAGTAACTAATTATAATGAAATGCACCAACATTTAGAAGGTCTGCATATTTAGTAGACTTGTGTTTTCTAAATACTCAATATATAGTGTCATGAAGTCTCTTCAAAGTGTAAGATAAACCAATAAACTTTAATGTAATTGATGGGAATTACTTGATATGGCTCTAGATTCCATGTTGGGAATGATCTTTTAGAGACTGCTGTGTGGGAGTCTGGCATGGTGAGGCACGCCTCTAATCCCAGGATTAAAGGAGAGCAGAGGCAGGGGGATCTATTTCGAGTTCCAGGACAACCAGAGTATATAGAGAGACCCTGTCATAAAAACAAAACAAAACAAAAGAACAACTGTAGTTTTTGTTGTTGCTGTTTTTGTTTTTGTTTTTTTACTCTTTGGGGGCCTGCCACCCATCTATTCTTACTTATAAATGCCTGGCCTTAGCTTGGCTTGTTTCTAGCCAGCTTTTCTAACTTAAATTATCCCATTTCTCTTTAACTATATTCTGCCTCTGGGCTTTCTACCTTTCTTTATTCTATATGTCTTTCTTTCCTTCGTATTCCCTGGCTGGCCCCGGTGTCCTCCTCTCCTTCTCCTTTTCTTGCTCCTCTCACTTCTCTCTCCTCTTATTTATTCTCTCTGCCTGGCAGCCCCACCTATTTCTCTCTCCTGCCTAGCTATTGACTGTTCAGCTCTTTATTAGACCAATCAGGTGTTTTGGGCAGACAAAGTAACACAGCTTTACAGTTAAACAAATGCAATATAAAAGAATGCAACATATCTTTGTGTCATTAAACAAATGTTCCACAACATAAANGAATGTAACACATCTTTAATATTCCACAACAAACAAGAAAAAGAAACTACTGTGTGGGAAATTNCAACTGGACACAATGCAGAGATCGGTGGACCCTGGGGAGACCAGCTCCAATGGATACATCTATAACACAGCTCCAGTGGATACATCTACAACACAGCTCCAGTGGATACATCTACAACACAGCTCCAGTGGATACATCTNTGGATACATCTACAACACAGCTCCAGTGGATACATCTACAACACAGCTCCAATGGATACATCTACAACACAGCTCTTGGCTCAGGGAACATGGAGGAAGAGGGGGTGGAAAGATTGTCAAAGCCAGAAGAATAAGAAGTCTGCTGTGAAACAGTCTNTCCTAGAGATGGCTGTATATACAAGATCAGAACAATGGCAATACCAATGGACATGTTTGTTATAGAATATTATATTAAGGTGTGCTACTTTTGTTTATGTTGCATTTGTTTAACTCTGTGAAGCTGTGTTACTGTGCCTGTCTAAAACACCTGACTGGTGTAATAAAGAGCTGAACGGCCAATAGCAAGGCAGGAGAAAGGATAGGCTGGGCAGGCTGGCAGAGAGAATATCTAGAAAGAGAAACCTGGGCAAAGGAAGAAGTAACCAGAGAAGGAGGAGGACATCAGGGGCCAGCCACCCAGCTACACAACCAGCAACAGAGACACAACGAAAGGTATACAGGAATAGAAAAGGAAAAGCCCAGAGGCAAAAGACAGACAGGGTAATTTAAAGTTTGGAAAAGTGGGCTAGAAACAACCCAAGCTAAGGCTGAGCACTAATAATTAAGAGTAAG
>LZPO01017301.1:609241-629632 GCA_001675575.1 Neotoma lepida | reverse complement strand
TACTGAGGTTTTATTTTATCATATGGTGTTTTTGTGCGTGTATGTCTATGCACAAAGAACAGACAGTGCCTTCTAAGGCTAGAAGAGGTTGTTAGATTCCCTGGAACTGGACTTACAGACAGTTGGCTGCCATGTGGATGCTGGGAATTCAATGTGGGTCCTTTAGAAGAGCAGCCAAATGCTCTTAACTATTGAGCCATCTCTCCAGCCCATACTGTTATTTTTTNGGGGGGGAACAGTTTTCATGGGTGAATTATTAAACTCCCACATTCAGTTTTTACCTCAAAGTGCTTTATGCTTTCAAAACTTTAAATTTATAAAAGCCAGGGAAATGTTCAGATTCAGAAGCAATGCTAACTCAGAAATTAGTTGTGGCATGGTTACTCGTTTCAAAAACACTTGATAGCTACTGTTTTGGGTTAGCATTGCTACAGTNGAGAAGTTTCCTCATTTACTGTAAACTCTAGGCACATNCAGCTATTACAGTTATTCACTCCTTGAAGCCTAGTTGATTTCAGAAAGCACTAAAACTACCGTCACCTAAAATCTCAAGTTTTTGTACATTAAGTAAATCAGGTAGCACTTGTTTTAGGAAGCAAGTGGTTGGTTGTCCTGTTTGGAAATGGGAGCACACAAGCCTCTGAAAGCTCACTCACTCTAGATATTTATTTTAGATTGGAATTCCCCCAGCCCCTCGTGGAGTCCCTCAAATTGAAGTTACATTTGACATTGATGCCAATGGGATTGTACATGTTTCTGCCAAAGATAAAGGAACAGGACGTGAGCAACAGAGTAAGTATTCACAGACTGTATGAATAAGGTATGAGGCTGAGGCTTAGTCCAGTTTAGTTACCATCAAGGAAAAGTAAGGTGGCCATTATTGGGAACTACAAAATCTTGTCTGTTTGTATGCTGCTTCTCCCCTATTTAAAAAGGCTGCTACCACACTGCCCCTATTTCCAGGCATCAGAGATAGCTGCCTTTTTTAGATTTATGTGCATGGGTGTTTTTTGCTTGCATGTATTTCTTGTACCTCATGCTGTCTGTTGCCCTGGAACTGGAATTATGGATGGTTGTGATCTGCCATGTGGATGCTGGGATTTTGAACCCAGGTCCTCTGCAAGAACAAGTGCTCTTAAGCACTGAACTATCCCTCCAGGCCCTCTTTATTTTTTCAAGGGTAGCTGCCGCTTTTAAACAAGTGAATTTCCNGTTTTTTTGTTTGTTGAGACGGGGTCTCACTTTGTATCCCTGGTTGGCCTAGAACTTGCTGCATAGACCAGGCTGGCCTCAAACAATGAGATCTGCATGCTTCTTCCATCCAAATGCTAAGATAGATCTCTGAATTAAATTTATAAGTTAACATNAGGAGGGGGCAAACAGGCAAGCCTGACCTTGTCGATTGCTGACCACTTGATCTTTTTATATGATTTACTTACAAGATAATGATTAATGTTCATAATTTGAATCATTCAGATTAGTTACTTAAATAGTGATAGTTTTGGTGGGGGCGAGGGTCTTATTTTGTAGCCATGGATGGCCTTAAACTCAGAGATGCCTGCTTCCTGAGTGTTGGGATTAAAGGTGTGCACCATGCCTAGTGTATAATGTTGTTTCTCAGTGCAGTAAAGGAAGAGAACTAAAGAGAATTTTCTTTCAATTAACTCCAGTTGTAATCCAGTCTTCTGGTGGATTAAGCAAAGATGATATTGAAAATATGGTTAAAAATGCAGAGAAATACGCTGAGGAAGACCGGAGAAAGAAGGTGATTACTTTCTGCTGAACTTGTTAAAGCTGACAGTAGACCATGGGCAAGTCACTGATCTTANGTTTCTCATCTCCTATTGTTCCTTTGCCTTAATTTATANTTTGTTTAATATGACATACACCACATACTCAGGATGATCCCACAACCCTATCGTTTCTCAGCCTCCCTAGTACCTGGGATTAAGGACACATACTGGGTTTGGATTGTTCTTCCACTGTCAAAATTGTCATGTCACAAAAGCCAGCTCAACTCTTTCTCAGGTTATCAAGAGTGCTTCTGAGTACAGTCATTCTAGTTTTACTACTAACTGTGTGGCAAGTAACTTACTGTCTCACTCGCTATAGAAGTTAATGAAACTTGTTGATTGGAACGTCCGTTACATTAACCTCATTTTTCTAAGGAACGTGTTGAAGCAGTTAATATGGCTGAAGGAATTATTCATGACACAGAAACCAAGATGGAAGAATTCAAGGACCAGTTACCTGCTGATGAGGTAAGCTAATGAAACAATTGAAGAGAAGATTCAAGCTGAGTTTTCTTTGGGTCTGATAGTGGTTTGGTTTTTTAAAAATATGAATAAAGGGTNCAGGTGGGAGGGCAAAAAATACTTTAAAATTTGCATNGTACACTATATGTATGAGACAGAGATCTAGAAAAAGGATTTTTATTTTACTGTATTTTGTTTTGCCTTTTCCAGTGCAACAAGCTAAAGGAAGAGATTTCCAAAATGAGAGAACTCCTTGCTCGAAAGGACAGTGAAACAGGAGAAAACATTAGACAGGCAGCATCTTCACTTCAGCAGGCATCATTGAAACTCTTTGAAATGGCATATAAAAAGGTACAAGGGCTGGGGGGCTATTTTGGTCCTAATTACTGGGGTTCCCTCCATAACCATTCATGGAATTGGGAGTACTGGGACTAGAATGTTACAGGAAGAGGCATAGGAAATCCCGTGGTGTGCAAGGCGGGGGAGGGAATGATAAGTACAAGATGAGGTATGTGTGAGGGATGAGGTGTGTTCAACAGAGAAAACAGGCCTAATGTGAAATCTTAGTGATTCTCAAATACTTTCTCAACAGATGGCATCCGAACGGGAAGGTTCTGGAAGTTCCGGTACTGGGGAACAGAAGGAGGATCAGAAGGAGGAGAAACAGTAACAGTGGCAGCGTGTGGTGGAGCCAGAAGTACAACATAATGAATGAAGCTTGGGAGTCAAGGGACTTCCTGAGCAGAAAAGGGGCAAACTTCAGTCTTTTTACTGTGTTTTTGCAGTATTCTATATATAATTTCCTTAATATATAAGTTTAGTGACAATTAGCTAACTCATTTAATGGGTGATAAATTCAGCAGTAGCAGGTTCATACTGTTCTGTCACTAGCCTGTTATTTTCAGCCGCATGTAAAGGGGTGGGATGGGGCTGTNTACCAATCATTATTAAGGTCTATCTGGTTTGTGCTGAAGTGGCCATGTTTTCAAGGTGTAAAACCCATTTCACAGTCAGTGGAGGTAGTCTGTCATGGACCTTGAATTGGGACTATATGTAGATCCTTGTTTGCCAAGAGTACTGCTATAAAGAATGGCTTATNTGTACATGGGTGATCCTTCAACTGAGGCCTTGCAAGACTAAGCTATCTGTGCCATGGTTTGTGGGTGCAGAAGTTAGGTCAATGGATAACAGCTGTGTTAGCATAGCTTAAGGAGATANAGAAGAGTGAAGTCCCTCATGGTCCTAAGGCATACTTTTCTAGCTACCCTCTTGGTTGGCCTATGTCTGGCACCTATATCCTTGATAATTATTCTTTTCATCCATTCTGGATTTTTTTTTNAAAAAAATAAAATTCCAAAAGCATCTTGATTCCCTTTATGAATGTCAGTAGCTTCAGGACCGTGACTATACTATCAGTTTGCAGGGAGAAATAAAAATGACTTTTTAACATTGGCTAAACGTTTGGACACAGTGAAGATGTGGAGGCTCTAATACANCATACATTGGCATGTATGTTGATGCAGAAGCACACTCAGGAAGCCAGCCAGGGCTACAAAGTGAGAGAGACCCTGTCTCAAAGTCCTGGCATAAACAAATATAGTTGTAGTCAATCTATCTAGGAAAAAAAACAAGTGCTGTTTTCAGCTTTAACAAAACTGCAAAGCAGAGTTGGTTTAAAGAAAACTGTCATTGGTAGTAAGTCTTAATGTTTGATTTCTGAGACTTGAACAGGTGCCCAAAGTTTTCCCTTTCTGCTTTCCCGTCCTTGATGTGTTATCACAGCCCTGTCCTTCTGAGAAAGATCACTTTGCATACTTTTATTTTTCACTTTTTGTCTGTGGTTGTGTACACATGAGTGCCGATCCCACGGAGCTGTAGGCAAGCTGAGCCCTAACAGTTGTGCTGCAAATAGCTGTGTGTGCTATTATCTTTTTCTATACACACCCCTTTAGTTTTTGAGACAGGGTCTATGTAGAGTCCTGAGATTAAAGGCCTGTACCACCAAACCCATCTGCTTTCAAAAACATTTTAAGACAGGGATTAGGATATTAGGGTTTCCAAGACAGAAAAATAACAGGACATACAGCTGGATATGCTGTAAGGAATTAGCTCACAGAAACAAATCCCACAACTCACTGTTAATAAGATGTAGACAAGACAACCAGTGGTGTTTCAGTACAAGAGTTGGAAAGCAAACTATTTTATTGCAAGATCTCCCCTTTCTAAAGTGCTTGGTTAGACCCTCTTCCTCTAATCTTTCTAGGCTTGGTTTTACAGCAAGGTAACATTAAAACTGCGGGTTGTTCAAATCAAACTCTTTTAGTTAAAATGCTAGCAAAGTACATACAGATTCATGTGGATTGTCCTAAGTCTTAAATGAAAAAAAAAAAAAGAATTTGTGTGTCTCTGGGTGTGTACATGCCATAGCACACCTTATGGGGGTTGATTCTTTCAACCATGTGGATGTCCAGGGATGGAACTCAGATCATCAGTGTTGCTGGCAAAAACCTTTACCTGCTGAACCACTTTGTTGGATTAGTCCAAGTTTTAATCTTATATCAATTGCTATACTACCTCATCCTTTTTCCACAGCAGTCAGATGTTAACAGCCCTGTTCAAAGCTATTAGCAATACCTACAGGCTTTACATAATCTGGCCCCCCCCCCTTCTTTTAATTTAAATTCATTTTAGGTTTGTCTTCTGCCCAAATATATGTTTGCACNAGGTAAGTGGCTTTGGTGCTCAGAGACGTCAGTAGTCATCAGATTCCCTGAAACTGTTGTTTGATGGTTATAAACCACCATGTGGATGCTGGGAATAGAATCTAGGTCCTCTGGCAAGAACAAGTGCTCTTAACTAGCCCCTAGATACCACTTTGTTTTAAACTGACCTTTGTCTTGGTGGTTGTCTTTTTTAAAGATTGCATTTTGTTCACTGGCTACTTTTCCAGAGGACTTAGGTTTTAATTCCCAGCACCCACACTGACACAACTATCTGTAACCACAGTTCTAGGAGGTCAGGCACCCTCTAGCTACCTCAGACACCAGGAATGCATGGAGGCACTTAAATACGTGCAGGCAAAAACACATGCACACAGATTGTAGAGATTAACCCATCTGTGGTAGTGTATGCAACTTGATCAAACCCAGAAAATAAGTTTTTAACAGTCTTGCTATAGCCCATGCTGGCATCAAACTTGAAAAAAATCTTGCTTTAGCTTCCTGAGTGCTAAGGTTATAAGCATGTATCACCACACCTGCCTCAATTTATTTTGTTGTCATTAGAGATTGAAGCTAGGGTTTCAAACCACTGGAAGTAAATCTCCCAGCACATTTTGTTTGTATTTTGTTTTGTGTGTTGCTAAGAATCAAACTCAACTTTGCCTTGAGCAAGCTCTATTGACAGCCCAACCAAGACAACAGTTTTTTGTTGGTGTGTGTTTTGTTTGAGGACTGCTATGCAGTGACCGATGGCCTTGAATTTCTGATTTGTGAGCCTTAGCCTCCCAAGTGTTCACCACCTGGTTTATGGGGTGCTGGAGATTGAGCCCAGCCTCATGTACACTAAAAAGCAATTTACCAACAGAGCTACATCCTCAGCCTGTTTCTTGAGAAGACAGGCAAGAGGGCCATTGTCAAAGTTCCCGTCTACCCCTGAACTCAAGGGTTTAAGTGGTCTTCCTGCTTCAGCACCCCAAATACATCTCAAGTACACACAACACCATGCTCAGAAACATCAAAGGGGTTTTTTGTTGCTGTTGTTTGCTTGTTTTGTAACCTCCTTTGAAAGGGTTTTCTCTAGCTCTGGCTGTCCTGGAACTCACTCTGTAGACAAGGCTGGCCTCAAATTCACAGAGACCCTCCTGCCTCTGCCTCAGAGCCCTGGTATTAAAGGCATGAGCTGTCACCACCTGGTTTCGGAGGAAAGTTCTTAACTAGAAAAGGAATATAGAGAGAAATTAAAACCAAAAGCATGGGTGATGTTTCCTGGGCAACATAATTTGAATGGCCAGAATAAGCAGCAATCCTGTCTGTCTGGTACTGCTATGATGGTTTGTCTGGAGNCTGGAAAAGCTCAAGAATTGAGGGCCTGGTGGCTGTCAAATTTCTTCTTGCTGCATCATCCCAAGTAGATTGGCAGAGGAGGAAGTGATTGAGCTTGCAGCCTCAAGCCTTTTATATTAGCATTAGTCCATTCCCCACATCCTCCTTTACCACATCCTCCTTTAGGTCCTACCTAAAGACTTAACAGGTGAGACAGCTATTCAAGCCATAGCACTCTTAAACTTTCTAGGCAAATAAGGAATCATAGGTTTCTCTATCATGCTATTTACATGAATGGATTAATATTCCCTCAACTTTAAAATCTTCAAATCTCTTAGAGAAACTGTAATATAAGAAAACACACATATAGTGTGTATAGTAGAACACTTTTCATACAGATTTGATTAACATTTTGTTACCTTGCACATTCCACACCTGATGCTTAACCCTAAGTATTTCAGCATGCATTTTACATGATCCCCACAATTACCAAGATCAGGAAAATCATTGATACAACACTTTAATATATATACCATATTAAAACTCCCATCAAGCATGTGGCTCATATCTGAAATCCCAGCACCTAGGAGGCTGAGGCTGGGGATTCCCCAAGTTTGGAGTCAGCATAGACCACATTTAGAATTTGTCTTGAAAACAATAAAAGCAATCCCTTTGATAGAGCACAGGACCACATCGGTCCTAAAGTAAACTCAATCTGAAGTTTTTGACTCAGAAGGTGGAGATTAGAAACAANGGTAGTGGCCTGTAAGGTGAAAAACTCCTTGCAAAGTGGACTTCAGCCAGTCCTTGGGCACTGAACATTTTTTGGAATTTTGTTGTTTTTGGAGACAGTTTCTCTGCATAGCCCTAGCTGTCCTGGAACTCACTCTGTAGACCAGGCTGGCCTTGAACTTACGAGATCCACCTGCCTCTGCCTCCTGAGTGCTGGGAAGAAGGCATGTGCTACCAACTAACTGCCTTGCTCCCACTGGACNTGTTAAATTATTTGAGACAGGGTCTCACATAATCCAGGCTGCCTTAAACTTACTCTGCAGCTTGGGCAGCCCTTGAACTCAAGACCCTCTTGCCTCATTCTTTGAAGAATAGGGATTTTAGGCCATGTATCATTATCCTACCCTCCCCTTGCCACCTAAGCACAATTTTTTGTTTCCTTGTTTGAGATAGGAGTCGATGATCCCCACCCTTGATTCAAATACAGTACCAGTGCAGCTGTGACTACTACAGAATAGCTGAACTACAGGTATGCACCACCACCAAGCCAGTTTTTTTTATTTTTTCACCCCCAGTGATACAGTTCAAATCCAGAATTTTGCTCATGCCAGACAAGTGTTCTACAACTGAGTTATATCCCAGTTCTGAGCAAAACCTATTATGGGACTCTGGTTGGGGCAGAAAAAAGCAAACATGTAACCCCGGGAAGGGTTGCAGATACAGCACATATAGCAGGTGGTAGAGTGCTTCCTACCATCCTCAGGGCCAAGGTAATAGGCATTCATTTTATTAACATACTTAATGATGAATTGTTTACATTCAACGTCTGTGGCCATATGCCTGTTTTTTCCATACTAGGCACCAGTTGGGTGTTCAATTCAGACACTACCCGGAGTTAGCACTAGATCCCACAAGAGCAGTCTCTAGGCCTACCCCCACTTTGAATGCCTAGTAAGAGTTCCAAGTTGAAANCTGAGCAACTGACAAACTGGGGATCTTCTTGCTGGGTTTGATAACTTGCTAGATGGCTCACAGAACTCAAGGAAACACTTTATCCTACCCAAAGGATATTACAAAAGACATAGAATATCATCCTGATGAGGGATACATGGAATAAAGTCTAGGAGGGTCTGAGCCCTGGACTTGTGTCTCTCCTTGTTCTTGCTGCTATTACATATGAATCTAACCACCTTTCAAATGCTACGCTTGATCCCTCAATTACCTACCCTGCTGCTGCAGCGCACTGCCCTTTTTGAAGCTCCTCAAAATATTAGGCCTCCACAGATAAATTTACTCATCCTCCATACCTCATTTCAGAATTAAACTCCTTGTCATACACTCATAATATTCGTGCAATTATTTTAACATACAAATATAAAAATCAGCTGGGTTTAGTGGCTCACACCTGTAACTCCATCCATTCGGAAGGCTGAGGCAGGAGTATTGCCTGGATTTTAAGGCCAACACTAAAATCCTGTCTCAAACGAAACTATAAAAATTACGAACGGTTGCCAGGCGGCGGTGGTGCACGCCTTTACCCAGCAATCGGCTCTTGAGTTTAAGGCCAGCCTGGTTTACAGGGCGAGTTCCAGGACAGCCAAGGCTACAGAGAAACCCTGTCTCGAAAAAAAGAAAAAAAAAACAACAACTACGAACTCAAAAATTATAAACTCAACTATACTCTGACCTCCGTTAGAGTTACATTACTTACTCGGTTCATCTCTATTTCCAGAAAAACGAGATTTAGCACTTGCTCGGGTTCAAATAGTTGAATGCACACTAGTGAAACGAAGGGAGACGAACAATTGGAAAGCTTAAGTCGTAATAGTTCTGTTTCCAACATTCTCTCCACCTCCCCGCTCAATAGTTAACAAAACACGCATGCTCTCAGATACCTTGCGTGAGGTCTCCAACCTCACGCAACCCTTTCATCCTTCAACCCCAAAAGTTCCAAATCCAAAGTGAACCCATAGTAGCTAGCACCGAAACGACAGGAAACCCTCCTTCACCCCTGCGCAGCCGATCGGCTCCAGCCTCGGCCAAGTTCCTGATCCCGACCTAGAGGCCAGGATTGTGAACTTTTGTTCGCGAAGCCACCATGCACAATGGACTTGGTCAGCGGTAAAGCTGAACCGCGTAGAGACGTGTCCTCCAAGTTTTTCGAACACCACTGACCGCACGCACGTACGTACGTGTCGGTCTGAGAAGCTAGACTGCGTCGCAGAGCTTCAGATGTCCGCTCAGGTTAAGGGGGAAGGACGAAAGACAACGACCACTCTCGCGCGCCCTTTAAGGGCCATCCCCATTCCAGCCTGTAGAAGCCGACAAAATGCTCGCGAGAGCCACCGGATCCAGCCCGCTTCCTCCTCCCGGCTAGCCGGGCCGGAAGGAAGGCGGGACCTCCCGCTTCCCGGCCTATACCTCACAAGGCAGCGCGGCCGCAGAGGCAGCCAATCAGCGAGCCTCTTGTAAGCGGAGGCGCGGAGGGCCAATAGGAAGTCGCGGCGCGCGCACGGCCTCTCGTCGTCGCACCGGCCCCCTCCCTTCCGCCCGCCGCCTTCCACTCCGCCCCTGGCGGAGGAAGTGAGATCAGAGGCCCCATGTGAGCGGATTGCAACACATGCAGCTGCCTGGAGAGAGGGAGCCGGTGTCCTACGTCAGAGCCGCCGCCGCCGCGGAGCCGCCGCCGGGGAGGAGCAGCCGCTGCCGCCCAGGACTGGGCCCTTAGGTAGAGCGGGCGTAGGGAAGGCCGGCGTCCTGTGCGGCGGGCCGTCGGGGCGGGGAGAAGAGGGCAGCTCGGGGGGTGGCGAAGAAGGGGGCCGCTCTGCCCCAGCGGCGGCGCTAACTCTGTGGTCTTGGTGTCTCCGGGCCCCGCCGGGCCGCTCTAGGGAGGAGGAGGCGAGAAGATGGCGGACGACCCCAGCGCTGCCGATAGGAACGTGGAGATCTGGAAGATCAAGAAGCTCATTAAGAGCTTGGAGGCGGCCCGCGGGTGAGCGCCGCGTCCGGCCCCCCCGTGCCCTCTTGGATCCCGGACCCCTCAGGATGGCCGCCCCCGCGCCGCATGGCCGGATGAGGAGAACCCGGCACTAGCCAACTCCCGCCTTCTGGACCTCTGGGTAGTAGCCTCTGACTGGAGGGCGAGGGTCGGCGCGGCTGGCCGGGAGAGAGGTCCTTCCCCCCGTGGGGGCTAAGGAGTCTGGCTCCCACGGCTCAGATCACTCGGCCCCCTCTCTGGAGAAGGCCACTGCTACTTTTGAACCCCCCTCGAGCCCTTGAATCCAGCTCCTCACTTTTCGAGCTCCTGGTACTGCCACCCGACTTGGGTGCTGTTGGGGGAAAGTACTTGGCGTTCCTTTCCGAACGCCCTACCCTGATTTTCTCTCTTCCTCTCGCTTCACGTTCCTCAGCCAGGCCACATTAAAATGGCCTCCCCCACTTGGACTTCCAAGTCCCGTGTGGGTGAAGTTTTGATAGGAGGGGTGGAAAGGAGAGTTGGCCGAGAGAGANCTTCCTGGCTCACCTTTATTTCTCTGGGTCTTAGACCTCCCCGAGGATGACTTCCCCTAAGTTTTCTAATTACCCCGGCGCTTCCTGGTTTTAGCTGTTCCAAGACCCGCCTATAAACCGAAAATGCCAGCGTGTGCGGGATGGGATGGTAGTGGTTTTTGGTTAACAAATCTGTTGTGTGCATATTCAAGAGAATTCCAGGTAATGGGACTGTTTGATAGGAACCCTAATAATAGAGTCCTTATTGACTTNCCTGTGGAACTTCTTGGAAGTAGAGTTGCCTGATGGACTAATAATGCTGTGGAAATTCAGAACTGACTTAAAGTGACCTTTCGGTCTCGTGTAAGTTTTATAANAATTTGTAGGTGTGTCCATTCCTGGGTGAATAAGCTAGGTTGAAAGTAGCCATATGTTTTGTGTGAGAGTGTGCCAGTGGTATTTGTGTTTCTTCCATGTATTGCTGTATTTTGTTACTTTCCCAGTTACAGAAACTTTTTACTACTTTGGGTGTCCCCACCCTAAAAGTGGAACATTATATATTCCTGCACTCCAGAGCATTCTTACAACAGAGTGGCTTTCTTCCAGGCCATGTGGGAAGTTGCTTTCAGCACACAAATGAGACATTCTGTTTTTCAGCCCGAGTTTGTCACTGATGGATAGCTTGACAGTGATACGAGGTCCACCTTTGGCATCGAGCTCATTAACTTTTTGAAATGGATTCGGCCTGATTCTACTTAAGTCCACGGTTTTAAAGCAGCATGCTTTTGCTTTGGTGTTTCATTCTTAAGAAGTGAGCAGCTCTAATTTCTGTTTGGGATTAGACTTCCTAAAGTTTGGCTCTTATCCCTTTGATGTAGTGTAAAAACTTGAGTTGCAGGTAGATGCTTTTAATGTTATTTTCTTAAGGTGTTTTTTAAAATTTAATGGAATATGAAGACTTATCNTAGGAACTTGTACCATGTGGAGAGTGAAAATAAATAATCCCAAATGTAAAAATACTGTATAGGAATGTTAATAGAGGTCCTGNTCATTGTGCTGCCAAGAATTAGCCAGGTACTATTGTTTCAGTAGGCTGTCTTCTGTTGTGTTACTTAAAGCTTTCTGTGGGGTATTGACAGTTACGGATTAACGCTGTTGCACTGTTTCAAGTTGGACTTGAACCTGTAGGTTGTCTCAGTGCTTTCATTTAGGCTGTTTCATTTATTAGAATTTGAATATAGTGCATTCTCTGAAGCAGTTCGAATATGAATTCTTTACTAATTTGCTTGAGTGAAGTTAACATTGAAGACAACACTGCTTAATAAGCTACTTTTTCTTCCTCTTCCTAGCCATAGTTCTTAACTACTTGAAAGTTTTAAGGCTCTCTTAAAAGCCTTTGGAAATTTTACTNTCTAGTTTAGAAAAATTCAGTAAAATTTGAAGGATGCTAAACAATAGACAGGATTATGCTGTCTAAAATAGCTGGAGACTCTTCCTCTAAACAAATAATGTAGTTTATAATCTTGTCCTATTTTGCTTAATAATTTAGCCAGGATTTGGTTGCACCTGGAGCCCATGGAAATGTTAAGATCCTGTCCATCTCCGATGTTGGTCAAGGAATCCAAAGTTTATTGTATGTGGCTCAGAACTTTCTTGGTACAGTACATATGAGTTTCTTTTGGGAAAAGGCAAGATTTAGTTTTCATTGCTGAGTTATATTAGACTTTAAATTTTCATAGTGTTTTATATGCTCCCCCCNAAAAAAANTTTTTTAATGTTTTTGTAAGCCAACTGGCCGCCAACTCATTATGTAGCTGGTTGAAGCTGGCTTGACCTGCTCTGTTTCCATCCCCCAAGTGCTGGGGTTATAAGATGAGCTACTATGCCTGGCTAATACTAAAATATTCTTATAATAATTGTGATGAACCTTAAAGACAAATTAAATGGCAAGTGGATCCATACGTGCCAGTATTTGGGAGTGCCCCAGTTGAATGTCAGTAGAAAACTAAGGTTTGTAGCCAGATGTAGTTAGCACAAGACAGAAGGTAGTGATAGATGCCTAGAATTGTCTCAGAAATGAATATGAACTTGTGGACAGGGGTAGGATGTGGGTCTGCTTCCCTCTGTCCCGTTAGCTTTCCTTCAGCTTCTTTGTGTTTGGCAAAGATGTTTGTAGAGGTCAAAGGACAACTTTGTGGCATTAGTTGGTTTGGTTTTTCTCCTTCTACGTTAAATCAAGTTCTGAGGCTGGAACTTAGGTCATCAGGGCCCAAGACTTTTTTTCAGTCAGGTTCTCACTATGTAGCCCTGGCTGGCCTGGAATTCCATATATAGCGGAGGATGGCCTCCAGCTCCCAGAAATCTGTGTGTCTCTGCTCATATGTGCTGTCATACTCAGCCTAAACACTACTTTTTAAAATTTGCCTAAATAAGTAGTTTTGAAGTTTACTNAGTCAGTATGTGGTTATCTTTTGGTATATAACCAAATGTAGTGTAGCTTAAAATACTCAGTAGTTCAAATACATTGACAGGAAGAAGTAACCACAAAATAATTAATTGAGCATTTTGTCATAGATGCTTTGGAGTGATACTTTGTCATTTAGTATTCATGTCAATAAATGTCACCATCTGATGCACAAAAGCAANTGAGGCTGAGAGTTTAGATAACCTGTTGTCTTGAATGTCGCAGTGTAAAAATGTAAGGCAAGATGAGCAAAAAACAAACCTCGGACGCCGACTTGGCCTATGATGTATTATTCTAAGCTTTGGTTTCCGTGCGTGTAACTATGCGTAGTAACCCAAATATCCAAATTCTAATTTGTGAACCAGTGTGCTATATTTTGTGTTTTCCAAAATCTGCAAGACTAGTCCTAAAAATTACTCTGAGTCCAGCAGGCTGTATTGTTGTGGAATCAAATCTACAAAGGCCAAATAATAAAGGAGAGACTTGGTAGCCCTGTTTTATAACACCTGGTCTTTAAGCTGGTTGGCATGTACCTGTTTTGTTTTCATTTAAGTGAGGTTGAATATTAAGTTTGTATGTGCTAATAGATAACCAGCCAGTTGTTTTCTTATATATGCCTCCCTTAATAATTGGCTGTGTGTGATTTTACCTCTTTATGATTCCTCTTGGTATAGTCCCCAAAGTTGGCTTATAAGGAAAAACATGCACATGGCCAAAACTGGATCTAGTGCCACATGAGCTGAACCACAGTTGGTTTCAGATAAGGAACTTAGAGCAGGTTTCTAGGTCTTTCTGTTTTTGTTTTTTGAGNTGAGGTCTCCTGTGTTCTTGACTGGGCTTGAACTCCTGATCTTTCTGCCTCAGTCGCCCAAGTGCTGGGATTATAGGAATGAGCCACCATGACCAGTTCATCACTCCAGCTGCTGGGAAAAGGAATGGACCTGAGTTCAGGGTCAGTTGGCTACAGGAGATATACATCTTTCTCCACTTAATAAAAGGAACATTTTTTTTTTCTTTTGGTTTTCGGAGACAGGGTTTCTCTGTAGACCAGGCTGGACTTAAACTCAAAGATCTCCTGCCTCTGCCTCCCAAATGCTGGGATTAAAGCACATTTTCAAACTAGTGAATTTCAGGTAGTTTTGATTTTACTCATTTCTCAGTATTCTTTTAAAAATGAAGCTAAATTTGGGTTTTAAAGATATTTTAATAAGCTTTAAGCATGAGGATCAAGAGAATGTGTTACTCAGAAAAAAGTAAAACACACCCAGAGAGTGGTATCAGCTTCTTAAGGAAGAGTGTGAGAAAGTAGCTTTTCATATTCTTGAAGGGGTGTTGTGACAAAGGTGATACATTGGGCTAGGGATCTCACTTGATGACACAGTTATAAAGCTAGTGGATATGGTTTTCAGAACTTCCCTCCAAAAAAGTCCTATGAGCGATACCTTATAGTCAGTTGGTCTTCTTTCTCCTCATACCTTTTTCCATCCCTTCCTCTACTCCTTCCTGTTTTGCATACTCTGCATTTGCAAATATGTGTTGGGAGGAAGAGTNCTAGAGATTGAACTCAGGGTTGCAGGCAAGCACTGAGAGAACATTCCAAGCCATGAAACATACTGGTTTTGCTGCTAGTGATTGAACCCAAGGCCTGTCCATTCTAGGCAGTCACCCTGTTACTGAGCCACAACCTCAGCCCTCAGAGTCTTTAGGGGTTAAGAAAGAGTCACACTCAGTCTTACCACTGGCTTGTCTCAGACTTGGTGGCTGTCTTCATAGACTGTCNTATAGCTACCTAAACCATTAAAGATTCAGGCTCTGAAAGAGAGCTTTTATTCATCCCTTTGTCGTGTGTGCCATGCCCCAATCTCAAATTTTAAAAAAGGAAGAAGAGAAGAGAAAAGAATCCCGAGTATTTTCAATTCAGGGGAGAGATGAATATGAAACAATTTGCAGAGACTTGTTTGACATATAACAGGTTATATGTATTTAACTGCATAGAAATCTTGGATTGTACTGGGCAGTGGTGGCACATACTTTTAATCCCAGAACTTGAGAGGCAGAAGCAGGTGGGTCTCTGTGAGTTCAAGGCCAGCCTGGTCTACAGAGTGAGTTCCAGGNTAGCCAGGGCTACAAAGAGAAACCATGTCTCGAAAAACCAAGGGNAAAAAAGAAATCTTAGATTGTTAGTGATGATGTTTGGCATAATAAGTTNAAATGTCTAGTACTGTGTATTTCTCATAGAGTGAGCCTTGCTGGAGCCTAAGTTCACCTCCAACTGGCTATCGTTGCCTCAGCCTCTGGAGTGGTGAGATTTTAGGCATGTGCCACTATTTCTGAGTGCCTATGTTAGTGTTTTCCTGTTATATACACAAACATTGATCCTTTTAAAATATCTTAAAGGAGCTAGGTCTAGTGGCACAGGACTAATTTTAGCTACCTGTGAAGCTGAGGCAGGAAGTTNCATGTTCAAAGTCTGCCTGGGTAACTAAATGACATCCTGACTCAAAATAAAATGTAAAAAGTAGTCTTGTGATAACATTCAATGATAGGGTACTTGCCTAACATGTTCAGGGTGAGACTATCTCAAAAAATACGAGAGTAATTAAGAAAGACCATTGTTAACCTAGCCTCTACATGCACCTGCACACAGAAAAAAGTGGTCAGAGAGAGGAAGGGGGGTGATGAGCACACCCATAATAGGATGTGGTAGTCTTCCTCAGATACCCCTCCAAGTGTCTTAATTCAGAACTAGTCCTAATAGCTATAGTATTCTGCACAAGAGTACTATGTACTGTGGATCTAATGAACAATCACTCTTTGAGGTTCAAGTCTTGACACACATTGTGGTAGGAGATACACTTACTCTTCTAGGGAAGGGAGAGTCCCTAGACACACTCTTCAGAAGCAAGTGTGCAGNGTTAGAANGCATTTACGGCAATATGTAGTAAGGTTTTTCCTGTCCTTCCTGCCACACCACATAGACCAGTTGGACCCTTTTACAGGAGGACTCTTTTTCTTTGAACTAAGGCCTTGAGAGAGGACTTGCATACCAGGTCTGGTAAGATACTTGCTTGTGAGAAAACTAAAATTATTAGCTTTGTAGCAGGGTTTTTAATGGTCTTAGAGTCTTCTTGAGAGTAGGAAGGACCTTTTTGCCTGCCCATTATCAGGTCTGTCCGTCCAGTTGATCATCTCCAGAAGAGCTTTCTGAGTCCAGCCTATTCTCCAGGAATCTCAGAATAGAATCTTCTCCTAGGATACATTCTGTAGGTGTCTTCTCATTCTTTAGCAGCCTGCTATCTTAAGAGGGAGTAAGGGGGGGTTGGAAGGTTCGAAGCTTTTTCCATCAGGTTAGAAATTATGTGGCTTCCCACTCAGGCACTGAGAGCTCAGTGAGACTGCCTCTAATACCAGGCTTTATCATTGCCATTTGACATACTTTGGACCCTTGGCTGCTATCTTTATTCTTGTTACAGCCCTTTCTACTAGGTTCAAAGGACTTGGCGTTTTTGGGTTCCTGGCAACTCATTCTGGTCATGCTGATAACTTGAGGCCATTGGCCTATACTTGGTGTTTTGAGACAGGGTTTTGCTATGTTATCCAGAGTGTCTTGAACTCTCAAAATCCTTCTGCCTCGGCCTCCTAAGTGCAGAATTATAAGTGTCTAATATTGATCCTTTAATGCTTCCTTGATGGTTTTTCTTTGTTGTTGTTGTTTGGTTTTGGTTTTTCAAAACAGGGTTTCCTCTGTGTAACCCTGACTGTCCTGGAATTCACTCTGTNGACCAGCCTGGCCTCAAACTCACAGAGATCTGCCTGCCTTTGCCTCCTGAGTTCTAGATTAATTTTGCTTTCATGTCCGGTGTCTTGGGTTGGTTGAGGGAAAGAGGTCCCTCTTATTTGTGTTGGCTAGGCCAGGCTACCTGTGTGTCTGTCTCCCCACCCCCACCCTCCAGACAGGGTTTCTCTGTGTAACCCTGGCTACCCTGGGACTCACTATGTAGACTAGGCTGGCCTCAAACTAAAGATCTACCTGCCTCTGCTTCCCAAGCGCTGGGATCAAAGGTGTGCGCCANGCTGGCTAGGCCAGTTTTAAGCTTGTGAATTAAGGGATCTTCCGTTTTAGCCTCTTGAGCAGCTGGGCCTGCAGACATGTACCTGGCAAGGACTGTGGTTCATTCACTGTTAGCACATTGTCATTAATCTTCTAGAATCTCCTTTAGGGGGAATGACCCTTGTCAAAGGTTTTGTCGTTTTCCTACTGTGTCTTTTAGTTTGTTTTTGTGGTACTGCTTGGGGATCAAGTCCAGGACCTAGCTCATGCTGCACAACTATTTCTACACTGACCTACCCTAGCTCCATCCCACCAGGTCTGTGACCTTCAAGTTACAATTTTCTCCACACATCAAAAAGTAAATCCACAAATGCACTTTGACTGTTAACCAGTCAAGTGACAAGCTTATCAAGCCATCTGTTGTGAAGTAGACAGATATTTAAGAAAAATGTATGTAATAAAATGAGAAGATGGGGGCTCATGAGATGGCTCAAGGGTGCTGCTAAACATCAGAACCTAAATTCTATTCTTGAAACCTATAGATTGTCCTCTGACCTCCACAGAAGTGTCATGGCCACAGGCCACGCTTGTGCACATGTGTGTATACACACAAATACATATAATAAAAATCTTTGTTTTGTTTTGGGGTTTGGTTTAGTTTTGGTTGGTTGGTCTTTTGTTTTGTTTTGTTTTTGGAGATGGGGTTTCTCTGTATGGTCCTGGCTGTCCTGGAACTCACTGTAGTCCAGGCTGGTCTTGAACTCAGATCCACCTGCCTCCTGAGTGCTAGGATTAAAGGGGTGTGCCATTACCACCTGGGTAAAAGTTTTGTTTTGTTTTGTTTTGTTTTTTCTCTCTCAAGATCTATTTATCTATTGTGCACACATTAAGACCTCTGGAAGAGCAGACAGTGCTCCTAAGCACTGAGCCATCGCTCTAGTTTCTTTTTAAAATATGAGAACATGGTCTGCTAGTCATCCCTGGAGTGGTAACACAACCATTTTCAGCCCCATGTTAGGTACAGACTAACATAGTTTGAGGAGTTAGTGTAGGCAGTGATTAGAATCTTTATTTTGCTTTTTGAGACAGGATATCATTCTGTAGCCCAGGCTAGCCCAAAGCTCACAGGAATCCTTGGGCCTTAACCTTCCAAGTTCTGTGATTTCAGGCAGTAGTCACCAATCNCAACTTACAGTCTTAAATGACNTATTGGATACTATCCAGAAAGAATTAGGTAACTACTTGGATAAAAATTAGAAGGTGTCTTAGCAAAGCAGGTGTTTAAAAACAGTGTTACTTTGAGGGGATGGAGAAATAAATGGCTCAGCAGTTAGAAGCTGGGTTTTTCTTTCTCTCTCTCTCTCTCTTTTTTATTTTTTTAAGGATTGTTACTTTGCAAGCCAAGTAATAAAGTAGCCAAGCCCCACACTTGTGATCCCAGTAGTGGGGAGGCTGATGCAGGAGGATCACAAGTTCAAGGCCAACCTAAGCAATGAGACCCTTTCTTAAAAGAGAAAAGATTACTTTGTGTTTGCCTAATATGTGCAAGGCACTGCAGAAAAGTTGGTTTGGGCATTAAAGTCATTTGCTGTCAAGTCTAATGACCTGAGGTCAATCCCTGGAGCCCACCTGGTAGAAGGAAAGAATTGACTCCCACAAATAATCCTGACAGGGAGGCATGTGTGTGCCTGCATACACACACGCTCACACATGCTCACATACGCTCCCTATGTTTTTAGGTATAGAATAATTTAAANGTACCAGCCATTTTCCAGTAGTTTACAAAGATAAATTTTGACATTTTATCACCGAAAGCAGACTACTCAATCCTCTAAAACAAAAACACTTGGTAATAGCCACCCTCACTAAAAGAACATCCCAACACTATCCAATGGAATATTCCACCAGGAAGCTTATTGTTAGTGTTGTATTATGTGGCTGGAGAATCTTTGGCATGGTAGACTAAAAGCTATGACTGCAGTTTTACAATTGTCATGGTGATGTTTCATTGTTTTGAGATAAGATCTCTGAAACTGGCCCTCCTGTCTCTACTTCCCAGCGTACCCCACAGCTGGTGTGGTTTGTCCTTGTATTGTGCTGGGGATTGAACCAGTTAGAATCTTTGTAGTATTGGAAATTGAACCCATGACCTCTTGAATGCTAGGCAAGTGCTCTTCCACTGAGCTACACATTCCTGGGCCCTAAAATTCTATTTGTTGTTGTTGTTTAGATTTAATTTATTTTAATTAACAGATTAATTAATATGTGTGTGCAGGTGTGTGAAGAGGCCAGAGGAGTCAGATTACCCTGGAGTTACAGGCAGTTGTGAGCTGCCTAATGTGGGTTTGAGGGATTTGAACTCAGGTCCTCTGGAAGAGCAGCAAGTGCTCTTACTCCAGCTTCAACATGTTCTTAATGAGCGTTGGTGATGAGGGAAATAAGTGTGTATTAAAAAGACGATTAATGGGGGAGTTGTGGCTTTTGTTTATTTCAAAATATTTCCACATTGGTCAAGAAAGGGGAATTTTTTTTTTTTCTTCCGTTTATAGCTTCCTGGCCAGAGCACTGATAAGTGAGATCCTAACACTGGTTGAGATTGCTATCTCCTTGTAATGCGTTTTGACAAAACTAGAGAAATTTTCCAGTTTCTGCTGCTTCCTGGTGGAATATTCCAGTAGGTAGTGTTGGGNTGTTCTTTTAGTGAGGGTGGCTATTACCAAGTGTGTTTTTGTTTTAGAGGATTGAGTAGTCTGCTTTTGGTGATAAAATGTCAAAATTATCTTTGTAAACTACTGGAAAATGGCTGGTACGTTTAAATTATTCTATACCTAAAAACACAGGGAGCGTGTGTGAGCGTGTGTGTGTGTGTGTGTGTGTGTGTGTGTGTGTGTGTGTGTGTGTGTGCAGGCACACACATGCCTCCCTGTCAGGATTATTTGTGGGAGTCAATTCTTTCCTTCTACCAGGTGGGCTCCAGGGATTGACCTCAGGGCATTAGACTTGACAGCAAATGACTTTACCCAAGCCGTCTTGCAATCTTCCTCCCCTCTTTTTTTAGACAAGGTCTCAAAGTAGTCCCTATACAGCTGATCTTTCTGCCACTACACCTTGTTTATGTGATGCCAGAGATCAAACCCAGGGCCTCATGTATGCTGGCTNGTCAAGCATACTACCAACTGAGTTATATTCCCTGTCCTTTTTGCTAACTTTGTAGTTCCACTGTTGTATCCTAACCAGGTTCTGTCCCCTCCTTACGTAGATAGTGGCATTAAGGTGAGGATCAGGATCAAATGAGAAAAGAAATTGTGGGGTTTATTATGGTAAAATAATACCCTAGCTTGAGCTCTTTTTTTTTTT
>LZPO01017301.1:584286-596354 GCA_001675575.1 Neotoma lepida | reverse complement strand
TGAAACATCTCCAAGGAAGTTTTGCAATTGGGGTGAGAATATTCCTATGAGTCTAAGGGTTTTTCTGTTTTATTTAAATTGTGGCTATGGGAACAATTAAAGTAGAGAAATTGTTTATGTTCTTTGCAGTACCTCCAAATGGTCTGGTTGTTTACTGTGGAACAATTGTAACAGAAGAAGGAAAGGAAAAGAAAGTCAACATTGACTTTGAACCTTTCAAACCAATTAATACATCATTGTATTTGTGTGACAACAAGTTTCATACAGAGGTAAGAGTGAGCACAGAGCCTTGTCAGCTAAAGAAGCCCGTGCCCATTAGCAGCTACCATCCTTCCTTCAGTCCCCAGCCCCNGCCACCACTAATCTACTCTCATAGAGTGGAACCCTGGAGTCTAGCTGCTGCTTTATCCTTTTTCAAGATTGTTTGTGTGCTAACATAGTTCTGGACTATGTTACCACTTCATCACTGAGTACTCTGTGGTATTAGATAAGCCACATTGTTTATGTTTTTATAAATTGGTATCTTTGGGTTGTTTTCACTGTCTGCTTTCATGAACAATGTCACTGTAAGTCAACATTCGTGCACAGAGATTTGTTTGCAACCATTTGCTTTTATTTTTGTGGATTATATATGTAGAAATAGAGTTGGTAGCTCAGATAGTAATCATAGTTAATCTTTTCAGAAGTCACTTTTCTAAACCATAGGCAGCTGTAACCTTTCACATAGAGTTTTTTTTTTTTCCTCATTCTTTTGTGTGTATGTGGGGGGCGAGTTCTGGTGGTGGAGGAGGACAAGGTTCATGTTGCTGAGGCTAGTTTTCAATTCCTGGTCCTCCTGCCTCCACCTCTGAAGTGCTGGGCACTTCATCTGGGCATCCTCCATCACAACTATTTTCAAAATAATGTGTATTTATTATGATACTACTCATTAGGGTGTTTGAGGAAAGTGCTAAGTTGGATTTGGATAACTAATTAGAGGCAGATGATTGGCTGCTGATTGATTGGTTACCTCTCACTCTTTACCAGTGATGCTTGCCTATATTCTTGCACCTTGGTGCTAAGCTCACAAATTGTTGAAAAAATAAGCAAATAAAATGCATTTAATGGCAGGTTTTTTGTTGTTGTTGTTCTGTTTTGTTTTGTTTCTTCCTCTTTTCCTGTTCTTATTAAACCTGAGTGACAGAGCTAACTATGATGAACATATTAATAGAGGAAAAGAAACCTCATTAGACTGACCTAAATCAGTCAACAGTAAGCAANCAGGAATTCACAGCTGGCTCCTNCTTTAGTCTCTTGCCTTTCGTCAACCTAGAGAAAAACCTCTGCAGTGGAATTAGAACTGACATTTGTCCACAGTTAACAGTGGGTGATTTTTGCTAACTTGACAGGAAGTCCAATCCCAGTTGAATCTTGGTTGACTGTATGGTGATCTAGCTTAGCTTTCTCTTAGCTTCTAGTGTCCTGGCAAAGGCCTCTTGGGACTGTTAGCCATTCTGTCTGACAAATTTGCTTATATCAACTTTGATGAAAGCAGACTTTGGATCTTTCTGATTTAAAAAGTACCCAGTAGTTGTATTGTCTGGCTATTTAGCTGAGTTATTAATTGACTTTTACATTTCTTCCAATAATAATTAAAATGACTAGTAAAGCTAAAGGTGAAGATTCTAATACCCCCAGCACCCAGCATTTCCCCCATACCTGGTTTTTCACATGTATCCAAACTAAAGACCTTGTGTATAGCAACCCCATACCTACCAAGCCACTTACTTCCTCAGCCCCTATTGGAGTTTATTTTGTTGAGACAGGCTGTTCTCAAAATTGTTGTATAACCAAGGATGGCCTTGAACTTCTGAACCTTCTGGCTCTACTTGAGTGCTTGGGATTACAAGTGAATCCCACCACACCTGATTTTCTTGTTTCTTGTTTTAAGACAGGGTCTTGCTGTCTGGCCTAGGCTAGCATTTTGGACTCAATTCTCATGCCTGTGCTTCCCAAATGCTGGTACTGCAGGCATGTCACCACNCCAAACTTACTACTAAGTTTCATTTGTCTAAAGATAGCTAGCTAATTGAGTAGCCTGCATTCTAGACCTTTTTATAAAGGTTTATTATTCTTTAATTAAAATAGAATGAATGGGGCTGGAGAGATGGCTCAGTGGTTAAGGGCACTGGCTGCTCTGCTCTTCCAGAGGTCCTGAGTTCAATTCCCAGCAACCACNTGGTGGCTCACAACCATCTGTAATGGAATCTGTTGCCAAACATGCAGGCAGAACACTATATACATAATAAATAAATAAAAATTTTTTAAAAAATAAAATAGAATGAATGATTTCTCAGTTCTAAAGAGATCAGAATCTGGTGATTAATGATGTTGAAGGCCTTAAGTCTCAGTCCATCACAGAAAATGTGTCTCTGTGGGTCCCAGGGCTGCTTACATACCTCTTAGGAGAGGCANANATACAGAAATAGTATGTAACTCGGTAGTTCTATAAAACTCTAATCCCGGGGCTGGAGAGATGGGTTAATAGCACTAACTGCTCTTCCAGAGGACCTACATGGCAGCTCGTACCTATCTGTTAACTCCCATTCCAGGGGATCTGACACCCTCACACAGACATACTTGGAAAACACCAATGCACATTAAAAAAGCAAAAACAAAAAGCCTCTAATCCCAGCACTCAGGAGGCAGAGGCACACAGAACTCTGAGTTTGAGGACCGCCTGGGCTACATAGAGAAACTCTGTTGAGGTGGGGGGCGGCTTTAAAATTGAGAGAAACATTCCAAAACTAAAAAATCGTTTTAGATACTTTTCCTTTACTTGTTACTATAGAATTGATTTGCAAGATTCTTTTGCCATGGTAGTGCTGTCTAGTAATGCTGAGGTCATTGATAGTTAACAGAAAGTTAAGAGTGACTAGCTCTGGTAGTACACTGCTCAGAGTGCAGGAGGCTCCCTGGGTGCACTTCAGAGCACTACTCTAGGAAAACAGGAANCAAATTTTAAAATTCNTCTTTAATTTGGATGTTACATTCTATGCACNATCTATCTAAATAAAATGATAAAAAGGAAAATATAGAGACTACAATTTTCTACTGATATTTTGTTTGATTGGTTAGTAGTTGGTTGATTGGGTTTGGAGATGGTCTCTCACTATGCAGCTCAGGTTGGCTTTGAACTTGAAATCCTCCTGTGTCTGCCTCTCTGGTGCTGGAGTTATAGAATGCCACTGTGTCCACTTTAAGTTTTGTGTTATGTGTATGGGGGGAGCATAAGGGGACAGACACTGTGGCTTGCTTGTGGAGGTCAGGACAACTTGGTTGATTCTGTCCTTCCACATTGGTTTTGGGGACCAGATATAGTCACCAGGCACCTTTACTTGCTGAGCCATCTTGCCTGCCCAAGTTTAGATTTTGAGATATTTTGTTTGTTCTTGGCTTTACTGTAGTAAAATCCAGATAAATCACCTTAACTGCTTTTAGTTTTGGAGTTCAGTGTGTACCATCACCATCGTATTCCCAGAACTAACTCAGTAACTGTAAACAGTGAATATTTCCTTCTTCCTGCAGAGTGGAAAACACCATTCTACACAAGCATCACATGTTTATAGCTGAGGTCTCTAAGTGATCCATTCCTCTGTAGTGTCATACCATGTTGTGTGGGACAAGAGTTGGTGTGTCGCTGTGAATATGTCCNCACCTTAGCAGAGCCCTGGAGCTGATCATGCAGTGTTGTGTTTGTTTTTTAGGCTCTTACAGCATTGCTTTCAGATGACAGCAAGTTTGGTTTTATTGTAATAGACGGCAGTGGTGCTCTTTTTGGCACGCTCCAAGGAAACACCAGAGAAGTCCTGCACAAATTCACTGTGGATCTCCCAAAGAAACACGGTATATAGGAGGGCTGCTTGAGTCCTTTTACTTCTGTCTAACAGTACTCCTTAAGCATCAGTTTGTGCTAAACAAGTTATGGAGGTGGTGATTTTTCTGTCTTTAGCTTGACTGGTTGTTTTGTTTTTACTTCATGGCATGTTGTACTCTTTAATAGTTACCCCTGTCTTCCCCACCACTTTTGTGTCAAAGGCAGAGGAGGTCAATCAGCCTTGCGTTTTGCCCGTTTAAGAATGGAAAAGCGACATAACTATGTTCGGAAAGTAGCAGAGACTGCTGTGCAGCTGTTTATTTCTGGAGACAAAGTGAATGTGGCTGGTCTGGTTTTAGCTGGATCAGCTGACTTTAAAACTGAACTAAGTCAGTCTGACATGTTTGATCAGGTAAGAGATAAGGAACTGCCATTACGGGAGTCTAGTGTGGGATACATTCATCCTCCGCATATTATGTGTTTGCATTCCTAGCCATAAATTCCCTAGGTTAAAAAAAATCTCTGTGGGTGGAGAGATGGCTCAGTGGTTAAAGGTGCACACAACTTATGCAGAGGACCTAAATTTGGTCCCAGCACCCACAACAGATGGCTCACAGATACCTATAACTCCAGCTCCTGGGGCATCCAATAACATTTTTGTCTTTGTTTTTTTAAGAGAAAGATAGTGGGATTTTAGTAAAGGTATTTGAGGTCCTAATGTTTTTGTTTCTATTTGTGCCAGAGGTTGCAATCAAAAGTTTTAAAATTAGTTGATATATCCTATGGTGGTGAAAATGGATTCAACCAAGCCATTGAGTTATCTACTGAAGTTCTCTCCAACGTGAAGTTCATCCAAGAGAAGAAATTAATAGGTATCACTGAAATGCTACTATTTTGCTTATTCTGTGAAATGATTTTGGTGTATATGTCTGAAATCAGACACTTTAAAGGTATAAAAGAAAGGGCAGGGGTCGTGGTTCATACTAGTAATCCCCACACTAGGGTGGCTGAAGTTAGATCAAGGTCATCTTTGGCCACAAGAGCTTTTAGGCCAGCCTGGGTTGTATGAGACTCTGTCCCAAACAAAACTAAAGTAAAAAAAAAAGTAAAAGAATGGAAAACTAAACATTTTCACTGAGGAAAAANGTATCAGCTGGACATAGGTGGCACATGCCTATGTAATCCAAGTACTCGGGAAGATGAGGTACTGATATTGCCACAAGTTCTAGCCAGTCTGGTTTTTTCAGGGTGAGACCCTGGGGTAGGGCAGGGGCCAGTGGGAAAGTGGCTCAGTAGATAGAATGCCTGCGGAGCATTCGGAAGGCCCCTCGAGTCAGGCCACAAGCACCAGTATGATATGCTGGTTGGGGAGCCTGTAATCCCAGCATTCTGGGTGGTAGAGGCAGGAAGATCAGAAGTTCAAGGTCATCCTTAACTATATAACAAACATGAAGTCAGCCTGGGCTGCACAAAACAAGAACCTGCATGGAATTTTTTTTCTTCCCCTAGCTGTAACTAGACAGGATCCAAAGGGGAGGCTTACAGTNTCCTCCCTGGATCTTACGGAGTTCCTTTACCCTCTGTGTTAGCCTCTTAAAGTACAGCACCANCCTTAAAAGAANGACTTGGGAGGACCTAGGAGCTCAACAGAGATGGTCCAAGAACCCTTGGTCTCCTCAGCCACATGGGCCTGCAGCTAGGCACTGGGAACAGGTTCTGGTGGGTCATCTGCCACGCCTGGGACTGAAAGTGGGATTTTCTTTATAGTGATCAGGAATGGTGGAACTAATTTCCTAATCTTGTGAGTTATAAAATCGACAGCTGTACAAGGCCCTTAGAGAAATTGTGTAGTATTTGCATATAACCTATGTAACCTTCCCATGTACTTTAAATTATTTCTTGATTACTTGTAACACCTAGCACATTGTAAATATTATGTAAATAATAGTATGCTATCATTTAGGTTATGATGACTAGTAAAGGTCTGTGTACGTTCAAATACAATCATCACAGGCCTAGCTCCACAGTACACCTTGGCGTGCTGTGCTTACTTTTCTGAATGTTTAATCCATAGTTGATTAAGTTCATGGATATCAAGATCCACCANATATTTTGTTATATCCCTAATCCACAGGGCGATACTTTGATGAAATTAGCCAGGACACAGGCAAGTACTGTTTTGGAGTTGAAGATACACTAAAGGCTTTGGAAATGGGAGCTGTAGAAATTCTAATAGTCTATGAAAATCTGGATATAATGAGATACGTTCTTCATTGCCAAGGCACAGAAGGTAAAAAAAGAAGAAAATATTGTTGCTATTACATTTCTCTGTGTTCAGGAAGCCTTGGTTTCAGGCACANTTAGAAGGGACCATAAAACTNCATAGGGTCTAGGGTTATGTGTCGTGTTGTGTCTGTGTCCCTNTTGTGTCCATGCCCCCCACCCCACCCCCAGCTATTTGATGTCTGTTCACAGTTAAATTTGTCAAGGAATGGGGCTATATCTTGATGTCCTTGGTGTTTCCTTATAGGAGCAGGGTACCAGGGGTGTATGCTGTTCATGGGAAAGTTTGCTAGAGTTAGTCCAGCAGTCCTTTTCTTATCTAATCTCTTCTTATTTTATCTATTAGTATTTTGAGAGCCAGATTAACACTTTTTTCTTTTTTAACTTTTAATGCTACAGAGGAGAAAATTCTCTATTTAACTCCAGAACAAGAGAAGGATAAATCTCACTTCACAGACAAAGAGGTATGTAATTTTTTTTTTTAATGATAACATACAAAAAGCATTGTTAGAGCATTGGTAACATAGAGTATCAGCCTTGGGAAACAAAGCCTTATTCTAGTCTAACTGCCACACACTGATCTGATTCCAGGGAGGAGGAAATAATTCATGGTTATAAACGATTCTACAATAGTCAACGAAACTGGTGTGGGGAGAGGGGGCTAGTACACGTCTTTAATCCCAGCACTTAGAAGCCTGAAGCAGGCACTCGTGGGTTCAAGGCCAGCTAGAACTACATAAGACTCTTTCCCCCAAAAAAGTTAAGAAATCAGGAAAACATTATTATCCTTGAAATAACATGGATTTGCACTCTCCCACCCTGTGAGACCAGTGTTGCTTTATTAGCATTTTATCAGCTTTTGCTGTGCACTTANCTAGGTTTAAATGCATCACGTGATTTATAGTGACTGCTTCCTTNCTAAACAAGACAGCTGTAATGGTAGCTGCCTTCAGTTCTGAATTGGGCTGGTGAGAAAAAGGCTCATGCTGCCTGAGAACTGACTCCAGCAGTTTGTCTCCTGACCAATGTATGATGCCTTATAGTGTGTATAGGCCATATACATACAACACTGAATGCTTTTGAAAACAAGGCTTCCAGTGGGGCTGAAGAGATGGCTCAACAGCTAAGAGCACTTGTTCTTCCAGAGGACATGGCATCATCATCATCGTGGCAGCTCACAACTATCTCTAACTCCAGTTCATGGGCACCAGGCACACATGTGATGTACTTTTTTTTTTTTTTTTTTTTTTGGTTGCCCTGTCTCTTCTGGACTGTTGTTGAATGAAGAGAAACTACAGCAACCTAGTTTCTGAAATCAACAATAGGAATCATAAATTGACAACTAAGTATGCTTTGACATTTTGTTGCTGAGGCTACAGCCTGAGGGGAAATACTGAAATAATCAGTTTATCTACAAGAACCAGGATATATTTAGGATTATACATTTCTAGTACTCAAAATGGGTAGGAGGATGAGTAATGATGGGCAAGGGCATTGAGNGGGTCGGGCTAAATTTTGTATTCTAATCCCAGTGTTTCTGTGTCGTGACTGCCCTATAGACTGGACAGGAACATGAACTGATTGAGAGCATGCCCCTCTTGGAATGGTTTGCTAACAACTATAAAAAATTTGGAGCTACACTAGAAATTGTCACAGATAAGTCACAAGAAGGATCGCAGTTTGTGAAAGGATTTGGTGGGATTGGAGGTGAGTAGCAAACTCCAAGCAGGGCTTCTTACCAGGGCCTGAAATAAGGCACTTCAAGTGGCATTTGCTCGCTCTACTTGAAGAGGTGGTTGGACAGTAGCAGGTGGCTGCACATTCCTTAGTTTGAACCACTTTGCTTATCTTTAATGGCTTTTATTAGCATGTATTTATGTGTAAAATGGATCTCCTGAGGCGGTTTTTGTGTATATNTGTGTGTGTTGTTTGTTCGTTTGGTTTGGTTTTCCAAGATGATCTCTCTGTGTAGCCCTGGCTATCCTGGAACTTGCTTTGTAAACTGGGCTGGCCTTGGACTCAGATCCACCTACCTCTGCTTCTTAGTGCTAGGACTAATGGGGCTAAAGGCGTGCACCACCACACCAAATTTTTTTTTTTAATGCTTGACATAATTACTTCAGCCATATTTAATCTCTGGGGTTTTGTTCTTGTTTTGTGTGTTTCTATGTGGGCACAAGAGTGCCGTGGCATGCATATGGAAGTGAGACAGCTTGCAGGATTTGGTTCTCTCCTTCCATCATGTGAGTCCTAGGAGTCTGCTCGTGCAGCGAGTGCCTTTACCTACAGAACCATCTTGCTGGGCCTGTGTTTTGTTTGGGGGAGTATAGTTCTGTGTCTGTGAACATTAGGGTGTCAAAGAATAACCCATCATGTGTGTTCAGGAATGGAAGGGTCATCAGGCCTAGCACAGGCACTATTCTCTACTCCATCTCTCTCCTCTCCATTGTGGTATTTTGAGTTGGGGGACTGGCCTGGGACTCACTGTGCCACCCAGATTGGCCTCCAGCTGGGCAGTCCTTGTACGTTGCCCTCCTGAGCACTGAGGCGTATATTTGTGAGCCACCACGCCCGTGGCTGATGATTACCGTTTTGTAATTTGGAGGATGGGCTTCTCTTGGAGGAGCAATCCCTTCCTGCTTCAAGAACCCAGGTTACTCACTGTGCTTTGCTTCTCCAGGTATCTTGCGGTACCGAGTAGATTTCCAGGGAATGGAATACCAAGGAGGAGACGATGAATTTTTTGACCTTGATGACTACTAGGTAGTCGACATGGGTCCGGCAACATGTGCCTCACCCTCCAGCATTCAACCCAAGGAGCATACCCGTGGTGGAGTCCAAACAGATCCCTGCCTTACAATTGGAACATTTCCAGAACTTAATCCGTGAGCATTGGATACTGAAAAGAAAAGCGAAACAAAACCAGACCCAACCCTACACTTTGGTTTGTCATGGTGTCAGCGCAGCAGCCTACAACTAAGTTCCTAAATGCCACTTCGGACTAATTTAAAAAAGAATCCCAGTTTTTACTTTTACTTGATGGTAAAATTGGTTGCTCTTGTATTTTATGAAAAAAATGATTTTTTTAACCTTCATACATAGAAGCAAAAATACTTTAACTGCTGTAAACCTTCAAAAGTTAGTAGAAGTGAGATCATACTGGTTTGTTTCTTATTTTGATCGGAGAATAACTCAATTGCTGCATTTCGCAGTGACCCATTTACATGGCATTCTCAGACTAGACTGCACAAGCAGAAATACATGTGGTGAAATGTTGGAACTGTTTCTCTCTTGGTCTCTGTTTAATGTTGAAAGGGTGAGCTANTAGGAGGAGTTTCAGCTTCACTCCCTCACTTCCCCACTTCCAGACTGTTTCAGAGGTGCAGGTTGTGTTGCAAAGTCAGACTGAGTGCTGAAACCGTGGGGCCAGTGCACTCCTGACCTCCATCTATTGGAGGCACGTCTGTGCCGAGCATTTGGGAGCCCTTGGTGTCACTGATGTAAATGGAGCTCCCTGTAATCTCAGCCTACTAGAAACCAGTTGGGGATGGACATGATGGGCGTCTGTGCTATTGCTGGGATTGGGAGAAATAAAACATGCAATTTAAGTGGAACCAAAAAAAAAAAATTCAAAGATGATTTTGCTTGGATCTATTCTTGATAAAGGGAGGTGGTCGTGTTTCCTTGTGTTGGATGGCATGAGATTATGTGAATGTTTTGATTTTTTTTCTTTCAAATGAACTGCAAGATTTTTCACAGGAACGACAGACAAGACATGTATGACTGTGCATGTTTCTCAAACCCCTGGTGGGGCTGGAACATCTGTTTCAAAAGTGGGACTTACAAGCACCTCTCAGATGAGAAAGTATGGGAGGAGGGTGGGGAGGGCAGGGGTGGGGAGGGACGGGACACGGCTTCTGGCACCATGAATTAAACCATGTTAGATCCAAAAGTTGGCCGAAAACCTGAAGCTTATGCTTCACAGCTGGGCTGTGCGTGGATTTGAACCCAGTTGAAGTACAAGGTCATGGTGTGCTCAAGGTGTCACAGTAAACAAAGTGTAGGATGTGCCCAGTGGTAGCAATGGGGAAAGTATACCAAGTGGACTTTGAAGGACCNAAGGTTTTTAAAGTCAGTTGGTATCACCCACACTCACCGGGTGGGGTGCATTGGGTATCAAATTGGGTACTTTTAACACTTTAGTGCCTGACTGCTGTTCTTCACTGACTTGACTCAGTCACTTGTAGCTTTATTGGTCTGAACCAGCTCCTTGTTCCCAGGTTACAGACCTGCCTATCGTTCCAATAATCCTGTTTCACTTGAAGAAGGGAGTGTGTCTTCAGTGTAAAGCTCTGCTTCTCACACTGTGCTCTGAGGTCCAAATGACTGTCTGTCGTGTAACCTGATGTCTCAACCCCCAGTGAGAAGAGTCAATTCTTTGGTGTTCACCAACATGGGAGGCTTCACCAGAACAGGCTTTTGCTTTGGGTTCTGCTGTTTGTTTGCAGAACACCCAAGAGCAAGCAAACACACTCTTCCCAGCAGTACCTTAGGGTTTTGCCATTGTAAATGGGTCTAATGTGATATGACAAGACCAGAGAAATTGGATGTAAATTTACATTTTTGAATATGCTTGTTGTTTCACATGATACATTTAGGGTATGCAGCTCCTTTTGTAGTTTTTATTTTTACTATTTAAGTTTGGAAATGATGCCAAATTTTTGTATTTCTTTAATCAATGTGTTCTCCTTGGTGATATATATTGCATTATATATTGATGTGTGTATCAATATATACCGATATGTGTTACACTTACGCATACAAACACACATAAGTGAGAGGGGTGAAGCCGTAGCCTGCACTCCCTAGCCTCTGCAGAGAGACCCTAAGAGCAGAATCTCGGTGTTGTGATGTACAGAAATGGAGAAGAGTATTAAACCATATTTAAGAATATATTTTGTGTGCTTGAGATTTTTTAGGAATGTTCCTAGAAAAGTCTGAACTACAGAGACTGACTCCTCCCATTTGTCAGATTAGTTGTGCCTAATAACTAAATGCTCAGCCTTAGAGTTCTTCTCACTGTATCTGTCTATGTGAAGGACAGCTGAGGCTGCAATCCCAGAGTTATGCTATAGGAGCTTCCACTTTCTAGAGCCAAACCAGTTTATAGCTTTCTCCACTTTAACATGTATGCTAGAAGGAAATTTGCATGTGTTTGGCTTTGGATTTTTGTTTGAAGATNTTTCAAACCTACCTATACTCCATAGGGACAGGCAGTGCCACCTTCTGACGTGTAAGAAGGGTTTCATTAGCAGCTCTTGGGTGATTAAACCGAAGTTTTATCCCAGTCCCAATTTTTAAGTTAATCCTGTGTCCACTTGCCTTTGAGTCCTATAAAAGGGCTCATAGTCCAGTGTGGTGGTACATAAACTGGAGGCAGACGTAGGAAGATTTGAGGCTAGTCTTGGCTTAATAGCAAGATTCTGTCTCAAAAAATGAAAGAATAACCAGTCCAGGGGACTGGCTGCAAGCCAGGCGAAGTGGTGCACGCCTTGAATCCCAGCGCTTGGGAGGCAGAGCCTGGGCTACACAGGGAAACCCTGTCTTGGAAAATGGGGGTTGGGGGGGGTGGGGACTTGCTGTATTTGCAAGTGCGTCGGTTCAGTTGCCAGTACCCACACGGTGGCTCACAACAGGCTGTAACTCATTCTTAGGGGATCTAGTACCTTCTGACCTCCACTGGCACCTGGTGCACACAGATGCACATACATGCAGGTAGGCAAAATACTCAATGTCTGAGCAGAAACTAGCCTGGCGCTTTCCTTTACTCATTACCCCTTGTTTCAGACTAGAAGAGCAAGGTTCCAAGGCAGCCTTAAGAGTAAATTTGGGCCGGGCGGTGGTGGCGCACGCCTTTAATCCCAGCACT
>LZPO01017301.1:524464-536585 GCA_001675575.1 Neotoma lepida | reverse complement strand
GGCTTGCAGTTCTTGAGTAAGTTGGAAATAGGAGACAGACCAGCAAACAGGTCACTTCTATCAATATCATATTTACTGACCAAACATCATGTCTGTTCTATGATATGAAGAAGTTTAGGAGACTCCTGCAACCCTGCTCTTGCTGTTCCACAGCCTAGTGGAGACAGATATGCAAAGAATCGATGGTAAGCTGGTGTGGTGGCCCGTGGCTGTCATCCCAGCATTTGGGAGGTTGAGGCAGGAGATCCAGGAGCTCAAGATCATCCTCAATTACATAGGGAATTTAAGGCTAGTCTGGGAAACTCAGGACTCAGTTTCCTTCCAGTCCAGGGGCAGAGGGTCATCATGGCAGTATGCGTGTCTTGAAGATGACATTAGACATCTAGCCNGCTTTTGCTGACTCAAAATTTAAAAAGAATGAACAGCGAAAACAGCAATGGTAGCAGTGTGACACATTTTCTCATGGGGGTCCTTGATCTAGCTCCCATCTCATGTGCATCCCAGCCCATCAGAAAGCCAAGTTGCCACTTATAAATTTTACAAGAAAAAGCAGGATGCGATGACACACACCCATAATCCCAGAGTTTGGGAGGCAGATGCCAGAGGGTCNCCAGAAATTGGAGGCCAGCTTGGTTTACAAAGTAAGACCAAAACAAAATATCCTGAATAAACAAAACAAAAANNAAAAGAGCCAGGNGGTGGTGGCACANGCCTTTAATCTCAGCACTTGGGAGGCAGAGGCAGGTAGATCTCTGAGTTCAAGGCCAGCCTGGTCTACAGAGCAAGTTCCAGGACAGCCAGAGAAACACTGTCTTGAAACTGAGACACACACACACACACACACACACACACATACACACACAGAGAGAGAGAGAGGCACAAGGGGCTGAGTGGGGAGTTGAAGGAGGGAGCATTGAGCCCAGCTGTGCTCTAGGACAGAGGAGAGTGTCTGGAAGCATCAGCTCCTGCTGGGGCTCCCACAGGCAGCATCCACTCTGAGGCAGAAAGACAGTGAGACAAATGAACAACAGAATTCAATGAAAGTCAGCTCAGCCCATAGGTAGCATCTCGGCATGGCGACGATACGGTGGCTGGGAGACTGGGTAGAAGGGAGACTGTCTCTTTCCCTTTCCAGCCAGTCTCCTGTCAGCTCCCTCCATGTGGGGTGCAGATTTCCAGTATCAGGATAAGCTGTANAGGGGTAGTGGGGTGTCACACCAGAAGAGCTTCCCACAGGTGATGACGCTGACAAGTGGCTGTGGAAGGAAGGGTAGCCGCAGCNTTTGGAGTAAGCAGGGAGGGCTCTGCCTTACTCTGTGCATACACAGCACTGCTGCTCCTACCAGCAGGCAGATGAAGGGGTCTTTGGAACTTAGAGGACTCAGTATCCCTCCAGTCTAGGTGCAGTGGGTCACCATGGCATGCCTTGAAGCTGACATTGGACNCAGGGTAAAATGCTTGCCTAGATAGAACACAGGAAGTCCTGTGATTGATTCCTAACATTGTCAAAAATTGATTNTCTGGGAGGCAGAGGCAGGCAGATCTCTGTGAGTTCAAGGTCAGCCTGGTCTACATAGTGAGTTCCAAGACAGCCAGGGCTATGTAGAGATCCTGTCTCTGAANGCATAAAATTTACCATTGTAGCCANTTAATTTATATTTATGATCCAGGGATATTAATTACATTCANTATCAACACTATCCACTTCCAGAACTTCTTAATCCTTGCAAACAGAAAAGTCTAGGCCCATTAAACAATGGCTCTCTACCCCTTCTCTAACCCTTGCTAACTTCTGTGCATGTGCTTGACTCTTCTTGAACTTCATATAAGGCAAACACACACTGAAGTCTTTGGTGTCTGGTGTATTTGACTTGGCATGATGTTTTCATGAACTGTTCTTTCTTTTCTTTCTTTTTCTTTTCTTTTCTTTTCTTTTCTTTTTTTTTCTGAGACAGGGTTTCTCTGTGTAGCCCTGGCTATCCTGGAACTTGACTTGCTCTGTAGACTAGGCTGGCCTCTAACTCAGAGATGTGCCTGCCTCTGCCTCCGAAGTGCTGGGATTAAAAGCCTGTGCTACCACACCCAGCTTTTGTGGACTGTTCCTATGGTAGCATCCCTGTATGAAGATCAAATCATGCACCATGCCATGTATATTTCACATTTTGTGTGTTCACTTATCTTAACATGGGTGGGGAGGTTTCCATTTAAATATTGTTTTTGTCTTATGTGTGTGAATGTTTTGCCTGCCTGTATACCTATGCACCATGTTTGTGCCTGGTGCTTGTGGAAGTCAGAAGAGGGCATCTCGGATACCCTGGAAATGGAGTCTGTGAAACACACATGAGGGCTAGAGATTGAACCCACATCCCCTACAAGAGCAACAGGTGCTCTTAACCAGTGAGCTATCTCTCTAGCCCCTTGTTTTTGTTTTGTTTTGTTTTGTTTTACTACAGTGAATAAGGCTGCTGAAAACATTGGTGTCCCAGTGTTGTAGGTGCAGAATTAATTTATTATCCTATGGTGATAGCCATATGGTGTGGGTGATAGCCTGTGGCTACCTGTGCCTCTTTGGATAGGCTTTTTGATGATGCAATTGCTTTGTTTTCTTGAGACAAGTCTCCCTATACAGCTCAGCCTGGGTCTGGGCCCACAATCCCCTGCTTCTAATCCCTGAGTGCTGTTCTAGGTGTACACTGCCACAGCCGCTGTTCTGGGTAGCTCTTATCCCATGGCTTCCCTCAGCTACGCCCTATACTCTCTGAGGGAACACTGAGTGGGCTGGTGGAGGAAAGGACCTGGGTCTCTCACCGGCTGGGGCTCTGGGTGATTAGTTTCAGGAGGTGCCAAGGGCTCCGTGCTCTTCTCTTGGGCTCTGGGTAGGTTTTCCACCATCTCCAAGCCCAGGCCCAGCCTCCTTTCCCTGGTAACATCCATGCTGTCTCCCTTTTTCTCTCCCAGGCTAAATATGGAGTGTGAAACTGCTCTTCCTCCCGATTTAGCATTTGAATTAAAGCGAGAACTGAATGTGGCTGGAACGCTGACTCCCATCTGCGTGTGAGAAGGGGCTTGCAGTCTGATGGGGAAATAGACTCCCGAAACAGGCACCGAGGAAACGGGCTGACGTGATGACAGCAGGAAGGACAGATGTGATGGCGGCCCGGAGGGGACACCTGGCAGCTTGGGGCTGAGGGGATAACATCTGAGC
Organism: Neotoma lepida; assembly: GCA_001675575.1. NCBI lineage: Eukaryota > Metazoa > Chordata > Mammalia > Rodentia > Cricetidae > Neotoma > Neotoma lepida. Next base: position 533,380 of record LZPO01017301.1, on the reverse strand, counting down.
TGAGATTTGTGCACTTTAGGAGCAGACCTTGTGAAGCAGGAGAGCTGGGGTTCTTGGGCACACAGAAGCATCATGCAGTGATTTGGGTGGACATGGCTACTGCTGAGTGCAAAGTGGGGGTGGGGCGGGGCATGAGTTGGTGCAAGAGCTTCCTTTGTCTCCCATTCTCCCCTCTCTTCCTCCTCTTCTTACCCTTTATGCTGGAGAACAAACCAGATGCAAGTGACCTGGGCCAGAGACGTCTGATCACATGATCACTTTTATTTTATTTGCGTGTTTTGTTTTTTGTTGTGACAGAGTCTCCTATGTGGTCCTGCCTAGCCTGGAACTTATGCAGACCAGGCTAGCCTCAACTTGGAGTGATTCTTCTGCCTCTACTTTCTGAGGGCTTGGATTACAGGTGTTCTCTATCATCCCCCTCACGTAAGCACCTTCTGCTTAGGCCACCCCAAAAGTGGATCTGGCAGGCCCAAGGTGGACAGAAGTAGGAGCTAGATGGCTTCACCAGAAATCAATCAGGAAGGGTCTCTGCTTGTTTCAGCCCAAATACCCTTCTCAGGCGGCCGGGTTAAGTTAATCTCTCATGTCTCTTGTTGAAACCGAGTCATGATTTTGGTTCCGATGAGATCAGGTGGAAATCTTGGCAATGTGAAAGGGCTGCTTAGAGGGTCACGGCCCTGCCAGACACAGCTAAGGGATGCTGGTGTAAAACTCCATCAATATTTCAGGCAACATTATTTATTGATCACTCATCTGGCTGGGACAAAAGGAGAGGGTAATTCACCAGGGACACAGGGCTGCCTGGGGTCAGTTTGGGGAAGAGGTCAGAGAAAGGTAGGTCACTGAGGAGGCTCCTCTACCCTGTCAGACCCTGCAAGAATACTTGGGGATTCTAGGAGTTGTGCGTGTGTGTGGAGGGAGGGGGAGGGGTCCTCTCTTCCAACTCTAGAATATCCTTGATGAAAACAATGGAAAAGGCTGGGGGTTGGGAAAGCCTGGAGCAAGCCTAGGATGCCACTGTGGTCAGGTCCAGGGGTGCAACAACTGTGTGGAAATCTTTCCTCACAACCCCCAACTCTGTCCCTCCCCTCTCCTGACCCTGAAATCCATCTCTTAAATGCTAGTTTGGAAGCCCAGGTTAGGTCCCTCCTGGAGGAAGCCTAGCATTTTTCCCTGCACCCAGAACTGTGCAGGACCCTTGCCAGAAGGCTTCATTTTCTGAGTCTGTCTGTCCACCTCCTGTTCTAAGTGGTGGGGGTGCACACAGACTGGGTTCGGCCAAAGATTTCTGGAGAACCTCCAGCTGTCCTGTCTACCCTCAAAGATGCTCCACCCCCACCCCCACCCCCACCCCCATACACACTTGGTCTCCTCTTACATGGAGTAGGGTATGAGGCTTTCTGGTTTCCAGTCCTTGAGCCTGCTTGGTGATGGAATCTCACAATGGGAGAGAGCTGCGCCACCTAGTGGGCCTTTCAACGCCTTGCAGGCAGAGCTCCCACAGCCTACGCTGTGGAAAGCCGCTGTCCAGCTCTCGGGACTGACTTGAGATGCCCGTTTTCTTCCTCAAGTCAGGCGTGAGACCTAGAACCGAGAAGAAATAACTGTGGCGTTTGGGAGGATAATGATCACGCATTAGTTGGATTTTAAGTTAACAGAGAAACCAGCAGGGTCTTTCGACAAGGAAACAGCTTGTTCTTGTCACCCGAGATGCCGCAGATACAGGGACCACTGTTTAGGGTTCCAAGTTCCTCCCTCTTAGCATTGCTTTCTTGCAGACTGAGCAAGGCTGCACTTAGCTCTGCTAATCACGGTAGAGCTGGCACAGGCTAGAGGGAGCTGCTGNCTTCCCTCTGACGTCAGGGCCTGGAAATCCCATTTTAAGCAGGTTCTTGGGAGGTTGGAACACCCACAGAAACGGAGGAGAAGCCAGATAAAGCAGCTTCAGGCCTGAGGNCATCACAGTCTGGAACACACAGCCATCACAGCCCGGATGGTTGCCTAATGTTCCCAAGAGCCTGGACATGTGACATAACACTAGACCCCAGCCCTAAAGCTAATACCTCTCAAAGCCCGCTGAGGACCCAGGCAGTGATTTAGTGGCCTCCACCTAGCTCTAACATGTCTTTTATACTCCTCTAGCCTGAGAAGATCTGAGGGCAAGGGGACAGCATGAGGTCACCTAGACCCAGTGTGTCCCACCTTCTCCTAAAAGGCTTTCCAACTATTCTGTCGCCCTCCATCTCTCCTCTCCTCTCCTCCCCTGCACCACAGGAAGCAGGCCCTGTGCCCAGAATTCTGGAAGCCTGGATGTTTCCATGGCAACAGAACAAGGAGCTTGGAAATCTGAACATACTCCTTTTGACACAAAAAACCCAGATGTATATGTAAAGTCTGGCCACGCAGAATCTGGCAGTGGTCTTCTAACCTAACCACCATTGTGTGTGTGTGTGCGTGTGTGTGTGATATATATAGCAAATCAAATTTGTTTTCCTGGTTATATGGTAAATGCTAACATGGTACTAACTTTACCTTATGGGGATCTTCTAGAATGAGTCTCTTCCTTGACTGGTACCTTCCTCTCCTTTCCAATTAAAAAAAAAAAAAAAGCCAAATTCCTCCAGGGCTGTGCTGGCTAGTTTTTATGTCAACTTGACACAGGCTAGGAGTATCTGAGAAGAGGAAATCTTGAGGAATTGCCGCCATCAGATAGGCATACCTGTGGTGCATTTTCTTAATTGATGACAGATGTGGGACAGCCCAGCTCCCTGTGGCCAGTGCCACCCCTGGAAAAGTGGTCTTGGGTCATATACAGATGTGGATTGAACAACCTCTGTAGGACAAGCCAGTAAGCAGTGTTCCTCTGTGGCCTCTGCTTCAGTTCCTGCTTCCAGGTTCCTGCCTTGAGTTCCTGCTCTGACTTTCCTCAGNGGTGGAGTGTGACCTGAAATAAACCCTTTCCTCTACATGTTGCTTTGGGTCATGGTGTTTATCAAAGCAAGAGAGGCAAACTTAGACAGGGCCTTCAGAGGACTTGACGAGAGGACTCCAGAGCAGGTAAAACGGATCTCTTATTTTTGTTTGTTTTTTTTTTTTTTTCTCAAAACAGGGTTTCTCTGTGCGGTCCTGGCTGTCCTGGAGCTTGCTCTGTAGAACCAGGCTAGCCTCAAACTCAGAGGTCCGTCTGCCTCCGTCTCCCAAGTGCTGGGACTAAAGGCTCACACTGTCCGGCAAAAGGGTCTTCTTGTATACCCACATTTCAGTTCTGGAGGCTCTGATAGTTTGGCTCAAGTGCAGCAGGCACATCCCTGTGATGCCAGGGAGGGAAGTCTAGGTTGCTGCCCCACCTGCCCCCACCGTGAAGTTTTCCCTCCACAGACTTGAGCATCTTTCTCTGCTCCCTTTTCTCTCTCTCACTGCCTCAGCTACTCTGCCCTTCTAGACTCTGCTCCTGGGTTCTGGTCCTCCAGAGCCGCCACCTCAGCTAAGCCTACCCCCATATCTCATAGACTCCTTTCCTAGAACCCACCAGCAGTCAGGGCCCCACCTTCTCTGGTCCCAGGATTTGGTGCCCGTCTCATTTGTCTGTCCCAAGACCTATAGGCCTGGTTTGTCCACAAACCTTCCTTCGATTCTTGTCTGTTCCCTACTACTCTAGCAGTCCTGGGCTTTTCTGCCCCATCTCCGGCTCTGTTCAATAGCAGCCTACCTCATTCTCTCCTGGGCACCTCACTAGGGTCCTTGTCCCTAAAGTTAACATCTGGCAACTTCCATGGGCTACTAGAGGATCTGAGATTTGGGGGACAGGATTCTGGGATGTAATACAACTTATGGGGGTAAGGACCCTTAAACCATCTCCTCCAGCTGGAGTAGCACTCCTGTGTTCCACCTGGTCTTTGTCTATCCCCCCCACGGTTGGGTCTTACTTCTCAGGGGGGCCCTTCCCACTTATTGCCTTGGTGGGACAAGAACAACACAGAGGCCATAATGGAGGAGGTGCAAAGTTTCATTTATTGGCTCATCCAGTGGGCACTCCAGAATTAGGAGCCTCTCCGCTCCTTTTCGCTTCCTTCTTCCCGGATTCTACTTGGCCCTAAATGAAGCTGGTAGAACCAGGGGCAGGGGTGCGGTTCAGGTTGGTTCTGACAGGGGTTTGCTTGGCACAGGAAGGGGACCCCATGGCAAGGGAGGACGGGTCCCCTTGACAGGAGAGGAAAGGAGCCAGCTTGGCAGGACCTCTATAGTGGGCCCTAGGCGTGGAGGAGTCCAGCCGAGGGGCGTGAAGGGGTAAAAGATCAAGGATGGAAGGGTAGGGGAGAGGTCCCTTGGAGCCTCATTCTGTCAAGGGCTTGGGTCCTCTGAGGTTCAGAGACCAGCAGGGGAGGATAAAGAGGAAGACCAGGGCTGAAGTAGGGAGGAAGTGACCACTTTCCCCAACCTCCTCAGCACGCGTACGCTTGGAACCCCACCTCTTTCTGGTGGTGATGTAGAGTGCACAGCCCTACCAGCTGCGGTTCCGGCAAGGCCAAGTTGCTCGTTCACAGCCCGTGTCTGCCACTCATAGTTGTGCCCCGGTGACACCCTCCCCCCTCAGATCTGCCCCATTTCTTCCCCTTCTCAAGGTGCCTTAAGGCTCCCTCCTTGGTCTATCTGGACTGTGGCCACAACCCCTATTCAAGGAAGAGCGGTGGAGGCGTGTCGGGCCTCAGAGAAGGGGCTGGCCATGGTCTTCAGCAAGGCACTGGATGGGCGGGGGTGGGGCTGAGGCAGCGAGGAAGAGTGGTGCTGGCCAAGGAGTCCCCACCTCCTCAAGGGCTCGGTCATCAGCTTCTGTCCTCAACCCTGCAGCTGTGCCTCCCTCCTCTTTGCCAAGCCCCCTCTGGAGGAGTGTCCATGGGGAGGGGGCACTGGGAACAGCCATCTGGGGGTTCTCGGGTCTGAAACACTTGGGCTAGTGGCCCACTGTGGAGCGGGGGCTAGGGCTGCAGCTCTACCCGGTGCTTGCTATTGTCCTACACTGGAGGGTGAGAGGAGGTGAGGACCTCAAGCCGAGTCACCCCCTCCAGAACTCTTCTTCTTGGGTCGGGTCTTCAGTGTCTTGGAAACCACTGGCTGTGTACAGAGGATGACGGCGCTCAGCCTGGTCCCACTCCACTCCACCGTCCCCATTTCCCCAGGCCACAGCCTGTATTCTCACCTCAGCTTTGGGCACTTTTTTGATAGATTTGGTCCTCTTGGGTGCCTTATCTCCCAGGTCATCTTCTGAGGTCTCTGTCCGGAGATCTGCCTGGCTTGTGCTAGACCTTACACTCAGGGCAGGGTCATCTCCTAGTTAGGGGAGGAAAAGAGAAGGGCCCAGGAGTCTCTCTGGCTGGTCTTTTCAACCCTGTCCTCTTTCCCACAGCCCAGTGCCAGCCATTACCTAAGTCCTCAATAGTGTCCAGGAGACCCCCCGGGCCAGGTCGGAGGCGGCCATCTGGCCCCTGCAGTGGCAATGCATCTTCATCTCGAATGAGAGTCAGGTCCTGCATGCTGAAGCTTCGGAGCTTTTCGGACAGCACCCCCTGGCCCTAGGGTTTTACCACCACGCACCAAGAGAGCAGGAGGGAGGGGCGGGGTGGAAATAGAGGTTACCATAGTGTTGGGATGTTTTCCCTTTGGCCAGATGAGGAAACTGGCCGGACAGTAGAAGAAACAAGGCTGGAGCCTCAAGCTGCACAGCCCAAAGTCTCCCAGTTCTGAAGACAGGGTGGATGCCAAGGGGCCTGGACCTAACANGGGACAGACAAGGTGGGAGCCCCGGGAGGCTGAACCCATCCCTATCTCACCTTGGCAGCAGCTGTGACGGCAGCATTGGCAGCCAGGTTCAGACCCCTCTTGCCCACCCTCATCATGGTCTCATAGCTCTTGTCTCGGGCTTGTGTGATATATTCGTCGATCTCCTGGAGGGATGGGAGACCTCAGAGGTAAGGCTACCGGCAAGTTACCTCTGTTCACACCTGTGTGAAGACACTGCCCGACCCAGGGAGCTAGGCTCTGCAAAGGTACCGCAGGCTCTGGCCACCCACAGGAAATGTCTGTGGCTGCAGGCATGGGAATGCCTCAGCTGGGCCAGGCTGGGAAGAAGCTGAAGGTGGGGGCAAACCTTTTCCTTGTTGGACAGTGTAGGATGCACGAACTTTCGGTAGAGAACGCTGGAGCCCTTGGTGTAAGGGGACAACAGCCATATCACAAAAGCAATCTTGAGCTCAAAGTAGAAGGGGAACCTGGGGGGAGGAGAGAGGTGCGTGCAGAGCACAGAGTTAAGGGGTACACTGGATTTAGTAGCACTGACCCTGGACAGTTCCCACCCCTTAGTGCTCTGGGGCCACAAGGGTTCCAAGAGGACTGGGAGGGGGGGGGTGCTAAACTGAGACGCCATGTGGGAAGGAAGAAGTGACCCCAATCGGGGGACGTGCCTATAATCTCTGTACTTGGCAGGCTGATCACAAATTTGTGGCCACTCTGGGCCACCTAAGACCCTATCTTAAACCACAGGACAAAGATCATGCATGGGGTACATTCCTGAATCTCAGGCACCTGGGAAGTGGAGGCAGGAGGATCAGGAGTTCAAGGTCACCTTCAGCTACATAGGTAGTTCAGGGTCAGCCCGGGGAACATGAAACCCTGTCTCAAAAAAATAAAACAAAGCAAAAAGAGATCCCAGAAGGAATTTCCCCACCAAGCAGCTCTCCTTCCCAAGCCCTGTGTGCGGAGGTCAGGTCTCCCAGGTCTCNCCCTCCTTCCATGAGGAGGACCAAGATGGAGTCTGGATCTTGATCCTTGCTGCCATAAAATCCCCCTCATTATTCTTTTTTTTTAGTATTGGTCTTGAACATGCTTGGCTCTCTACCACTGGGTAGCCTTTGACTTTTTATCTTTTACTAAGTTGNCTAGGCAGGTCTTGGATTTGTAGTCTTCCTTCCCTAGCCCCCCAAGTAGCTGTGCTTGCTACATGCTCATTTGTGTGTGTGTGTGTGTGTGTGTGTGTGCGTGTGTGCGTGTGTAGACTAGAGGTCAGACTTGGGTGTTGTTCTCTCACTGGCTTGGAGCTAGCAAGCCCTAGTAATCCACCTGTCCGTCTCTTGCTTCCATGAGCTGAGATTTCTAAGCATGCGCCATCATGCCTTTTAAACACGGGTTCTGTGCTAACCAGCAAGCTTCACCCACCGAGCCATCTCTCTAGCCCGTCAATATTTTTTAGTTAAAAGTTTTTCTTGAGATGTGGTGTCACTGTGTTGTTCACGCTAGCCTTGGACTCCTAGATTCAAGCGGCCCTCTGCTTCAGTAACAGGCTCTCGGTTGCTTTGACTTTTGAGTACTGCTCTCCATTTCCCACAGGCTTTTATGCCCAGGCCACAACCTCCCTCAATTCTTCTACATCCTTACAAAGCCCTCTGAACCCAGGGAATCTAGACTTACCACCTTGAATCTTTTGTTTGTTTGTTTTGGAGACAGGGTTTCTCTGTGTAGCCCTGGCTGTCCTGGAACTCACTNGGTAGCCCAGGCTGGCCTGGAACTCAGAGATCCGCCTGCCTCTGCCTCCCACACGCAGGGATTAAAGGCGTGCGCCACCACTGCCTGGCCCACCCTGAATCTTTTAACAAATCTCTAGATTACCTCTCTGTACTACAACTATAGCTGGTAAATACAAGGGCTTTATCTACAGATGAAATGATATTTTGTCTTCCAATCTTTACATTTTGTGTTCTCTTATTTTAANATGTTTTTTGAAGTCAAGGACAACTTTATTAGAGCTTAAAAGGAAAACAAGGGCTGGAGAGGTNGCTCAGAGGTTAAGAGCACTGGCTGCTCTTCCAGAGGTCCGGAGTTCAATTCCCAGCAACCAAGTGGGTTCACAACCATCTATAGTGAGATCTTGTGCCCTCTTCTGGCATAAAGGTGTATGTGCAGGCAGAACACTATATAATAAATAAATATTTTTTTAAAAAGGAAAGAAAAACAAACAAACAATCCCCAGGCAGGCAAGCTTCCTGGGAGAGGAGAATGGAAGAGAGAAGGAAGAAAACCANGCCATTTAAGCCAGCATGGAGGCCAGACACATGGCTGACAAGCTGTCACATGGTGAAGAAAGAGTAAGGAAGCCTAAAATGTTGGGGAAGCTCAAGTAGTAAGGAAAACATGTTTAGAAAAGAGATAAGCCAGGCTGTGGTGGCTTACGCCTTTAATCCCAGCACTCAGGAGGCAGAGGCAGGCAGATCTCTGTGAGTTCAAGGCCAGCCTGATCTACAGAGCAAGTTCCAGGACAGCCAAGGCTGTTACACAGAGAAACCCTGTCTCCAAAACAAACAAGCAAACAAATAAAAAACAAAAACAAAAACAAAAACAAAAAGGGCTGGAGAGATGGCTCAGTGGTTAAGAGCACTGACTGCTCTTCCAGAGGACCCAGGTTCAATTCCCAGCACCCACAAGGCAGCTCAGAACTGTCGGTAATTCCAGTTCCAGGGGATCTGACACCCATGGCAAAATACCAATGCACATAAAAATAATAAAAATATTAAAAAAAAGAAAAGACTCAATGGTTAAGAGAACTTGGTGTTTTTGCAGAGGACTTAGGTTTAGTTCCCAGCACCCACATGGACAACTGTAACTCCATTTTCAGGCGATCTGACGATGCTCTCTTCTGACCTCCTCTGGCACCAGGCACAAAGGTGGTGGTGGTGCACAGACGTACATGCAGGCAAAACATCCATACACATAAAATAAGTATCTTTTTTTTTTTAAGAGAAAGTTGGGCCTAGTGGCGCAGCATACACCTGTAATCCTAGCATTTGGGAAGCTGAGGCAGGAGGATCATTGCAATTTTAAGTCTCACTTGGGCTACATAAAGGGTTCCAGGCCAACCCAGCCAGAGAA
>LZPO01017301.1:482571-503722 GCA_001675575.1 Neotoma lepida | reverse complement strand
GAGAGAGAGAGAGAGAGAGAGAGAGAGAGAGAGAGAGAGACAGACATCTGTATGGATGGGTGAGAGAGAAAGAGAGAGAGAGAAAGAGAAAGAGAGACATCTGTATGGATGGGTGCTTTTCCATGGCACCATGCGGAGGTAAGAGAACAATTTTTAGCAGTAGGGAAGTTCTCTCCTTCAACTAAGGGTTTTGGAGTTGTACTTAGGTCATCATACTGAGCATTTTTACCCACTACGCCTTAATTTCTACTGACTTCAAAACATGGTACCCAAGGCTCACTACTAAAAATAATCTCAAGCATTCCCAGAACGTAATGTTAAAAGAGATCTTGTTGGCTTGACCATGTAAAGAACACACTCACCAGGATACCCTGACTCAATCATCTAGATATGTGATAGTTTTTTCATGAAAGAATGCCAAAGGCTAGAGTTGTAGATGGACACTTACTGCTGAGGACGCAGAGAAAACAGGTGGGAAGGGTATGCCTGTGTCCAGGGGGGTTTGAGGAAGCTTTCCAGGCCCAGAGTGAAGGAGGTCTCGAAGGCTAGAACCCTCAGTTTTGCTGTTGGAGGCAGTGGGACCCAGTAGCAGACTGTTAAAAAGCTTTGGAGTCAATGGAGAGACTTTTGCAGTGGAGTTGAATGAGTCCAGCCCAAAGGGTGAATGAGATTCTTTATTGAGCACCGACCTCAGGGACCCTGCTTCTGTAAGAACGTAAAGGGAGAGAGCATTAGACAGGAGGAATAGCCAGCAGGCACTGATTCTCCCAACACTGCCAGGTGGGAAGAGGGCAAGAATCGCCCCGCCCCGCCCCGCCTGCCCCCAAACTGTGTAGGATTATAATCGTCTGTGTCAAGGCTGAAGAACTATAAACACAGGTTTCAGGGACACNGAAAAATTCTCTACTTCTTTCCTCTTGTCCATGTTTGGATCACAAAATTCCTTTTTTCTCATCTACCTCTTATCTTCTAAGACAGTTCAAGTGGGTCTCCAGAGCTCTTGAACCGGAATCATTGGTGATGCTTATTAAAAATGGAGATAGGTCCTTAGCTCAAGAAATTCTAACTTAATGGTTCTAAGTGAGATGAAAGAATGTGCATTTAAAAAATAATTCCCAGGTGGTTCTGAAGCCCATTTAAAATGGCTGCTCGGCAGATCTCTGAGTTCGAGGCCAGCCTGATCTACAGAGAGAGTTCCAGGACAGCCAGAGCTACACAGTGAAACCCTGTCTGGAAAAACGAAACAAAAAACTAGGCGGCTCCTTTCAAGGCCAGCTGAGACTCTGCTTCAAAATAAAATTGCTCTTTAAGTCTAGCTGTCCACTTTGGCTGGAGAAACAAACCAGGAGGGAAGCTCACTAAAAACTGTCTCAATTCTGACTGAGGAGGTCCAGGTAAGGACTTTCTACAAAAACGAAACAAAACAAAACAAAAACAAAAACAAAAACCAACAAACCAACAGAAGAGAACCCCTATGCTGTGTGATTAGCCAGGGAAAGCACGTGCTACCTCTAAATGGGCACGCTTACATGTCAGTTTGGGGGAAAAACCAAAACTACAGAGTGACCCAGCACTCCCTCCACAGCCGGGGCTCAGGTGGTTATCTCACCTTTTGTTTCTTCTTTAGCCTTCTGAGTTGCTAAATCCGCCAACCAATGCAGGGCAGAGGAGGGAGGGGCCGTGTCAGGGCACGGGGGCCTGATGGCTTTTAGTTCACTATTGCTATTGGATGCAGACCCTTCTGCTTTTAGGGCCTCCTCAGACCTGCTGTCAGCGCCGGTGCCTTTGGGAACTTGGTCTGGCTCTGGATTCGTTATCGCTGCNGCTCCGCCTCCGCCTGAGAAGGTAGTTTCGTTTCCAGAAGAGGCACTAGGGGTTACACTGGGAAGCTGGAGCATGGAAGGTTAGAGTATCAGTGGAAGAGGCACTAGAATTATCCTGGGACGCTAAAGCACAGACGCTGGAGTACCAGTTAGAAGCACCACAGAACGGTGAGCCTGGGTAGAGCAAACCCAGCCTGACTACCAGGAAGAATAACCCGGCACTGTCTGAAACAATGTTACTTCACGCATTCTCTAACTCCACATACATTTATTGAGTCTACAATATGCCAGCAGTTCATACTAGGTTCTGTGGAAAACAAAGTCAGTAAGACTTAAACTCCTGACGCCCTCTTCTGGCTGCAGGTAGGTGTGCACGCAGAGCACTCAGCCATTCTGGGGGATTAAAAGAGGTCAAATGTAAGCTGTAGACTATGGGTTCTTATTTGTTGTTCTGACTTGGCTCCTGAGATATTCTGTCACCTCAGCATCCTGAGTAGCAGGGATTGATTTTTTTTTTTAAGTCTTTTTTTCCTTTTAAATTGAAAGCATCAATTTTTGCTTTAACTGGCATATAAAGTAACAGGGCCCTATGGTATTTTCATACACACTCAGTTTTGGCCGTGCCTCCCCTCAACCCCTACTTTTACCCTTCTACCATGCCTCCACCTCATTACTGCCCCTTCTGCAACTAACTCTTAAATAAAATTTTAAAAAGAACCCAAAATAAAAAAGAAAGAAGGAAAGAAAAAAGGAAAGAAGAAAGGAGGGAGGGAAGGAAGGAAGGAACCAAGCCCCTCTCAGTTGTGGCCCCACACACTGTACCTGTGACATCCCATTGGTGACAGCAGGTCTCAACACAGATTTGCTTTGCCGACTGATACAAGGGCAGTTTGCTTTAATCCCCCACTTTCCCCGGGCAGCATGTACCATGTCTCCAATGTTGTACAGCGCTAGGGGAGAAGGAAACAGTAAGCACACTGGCACACTTGCACGTGTCACAGTGGACTAAGGCTTTTTACTTTGTTTTGAGACAGGGTACCCATGCATCCAGGTTGGTTTTGCACTCTTGAGAAGGAACTGCTTCAGTGAACTGGGATTATGACCCAATACAAGCAGTCCTTCCTTCTGTCAAGACAGTTGCCATCTTCATAGATGCAAGAGTTTGGTTATGCTCAGCTGGATATCCCCTTAGAAGCTGAGTACAGAACCCAGGGCCTTGCTCTGAGCTAAATTCCCCATCCCTCAGCTGGGTATTTTATGATTGTTTATTATTGTTTGTTTGACCTGAACTTACTATGGAACCCAGGGTGGCCTCCAATCAGTACAATCTTCCCTCCTACCTCTGCTTCTAGAAGTATAGTTATGAAGCAGCAAGGCAGATCTCAGTTGGATTTTTTAAAAAATATTTATTTGTTTATTTTGTTTTTTTTGAGTCAGGGTTTCTCTGTGTAACCCTGGCTGTCCTAGAACTTGCTCTGTAGACCAGGCTGTCCTCAAACTCAGAGATCTACCTGCCTCTGCCTCTCAAGTGCTGGGATTAAAGGCATGCGCCATCACTACCCAGAAAATACATTTGTTTGTTTTGATTTTATTTTACTTCAAGGTCTGCATGTATGTATGNGTACTATATGCATATCTGGTTGCCCTTGAAGGTCAAGAGAGGAAACTGGATCCCCTGGAACTGGAGTTTTGGTGGTTGTAAGCTGTCCTATGTAGGTGCTGAGAACTGGACCTAAGTCTTCTGCAAGAGTAGCAAGTGCTCTTAACCACTGAACCATCTCTCTCCAGCCCCTTAGCTGGTGTGATGGTTTATCATGGTTGTCAGCTTGATCGGATTTAGAGTCACTAGAGTAACATAGCTCTGGGTGTGCTGAGGCATATTTCCAGAAAGGTCTAAGTGAAGAGGGAAGACCATTCTCAGTGTGGGTGGCAACAGCAGTAGGATTTGANGCCCAGAACTGAATAAAAAGGAAGAGCAAGCCAAATACTAGCATTTCATTTGGAACCCTGACTTTGAATACAGTCCTTAAGTGACTTTTCCCAGGAGTCCTGTCACAGCAATGAGAAAAGTAGCAACAGATCTAGTGACTGCTTTCTTTCACTCTGGCCCCAAGTTCAAGGCCTGCTTATGCGACATAAAATCACTTTCTGTGAGCTGGGGGATGTGACCTTGGTTGGTCGAGTACTTGCCTAGCTTGCATGAAGCGCTGGGGTCATCCCAGCACATAGAAAACAGCGGGTGGTGGCAGACTCCTAGAGTGGCACACAGCCTAGAGTGAACCAGCAGTTAACAGCGCTTCTTGCTCTTCTAGGGGACGTGAGTTCAGTTCCCAGCATTCAAGTCAGGTAGCTAGCAACTGCCTGTAGCTCCAGCTCCAGGGAGGGCATCTGATTCCCCCTTCCCCCTACTTCTGAGCTCCATGGGTACTTGCAAACAAACATACCACATAGACATAAATANTAAAAATAAATCTTTGAAAAATTAAGGAAAAAAATTGCTAAAAATGGGGCTGAAAAGATGGCTCAGAGGTTAAAAGCACTGGGTGCTTTACAGAATACAAGGGTTCAATTCCCATCAACCTACACAGTGGCTCATAACCCTTTGTAATTCCAGTTCCAGGGGATCTGATGCCCTCTTCAAGCCTCCATGGGCACCAAGTATGTACCAAGCATGCAGGAGGCAAACATACATGCAGACAACTGCCCCCCCCCAGTAAGTAAACAAATAAAATTTTAAAAGACTAAAACAAAACACATACACACACACACACCCAACTAAATCAATACATTCAGGCTAGGGATGGAGCTCTGTGGTAAAGTGTTGACCTAGCATGTAAAAGGCCTCTTGGTTCAATACTTGTCACTACAAAATCAAAACAAATAACCACACAACACTTTTTTACCCAATCTCAAAACAGAATTTTTGTTACCTGTGCCAGGGATGATCTGTGTAGGCATGAGGTTTTCTGGTTCATGGGACTGCCCCTTTGCACACTTTAGCCAGGAAAAAACTTCTTCATCACCCATTTCTTCTGTCTCTGAAACAGAAATTAATTTCTTATTTTATGGGGTCATATATGGATCTCTTTCAGTAAGGGGAAGTTTCAGAACCTTAAAGGCCAATTTTCTCATGGCCAAAGAAAGCAACAGCTAACTTACAAAACTAAATAATACAATCTGCTCTACTGTGTTACACTTTATAAAAAATAAACCAACAATCTAGAGCAGATCACTTATCCCTCTACAAACTTTGCACTTAATACCCTTCTTTCAATCTTGGCCATCACTGTTTTTGTTTTGTTTGTTGGACGAGGTCTGATGTACTCAAGTAGCTGCAGATGACACTGAACTCCCACCCTCCTGCCTCTACCTGACATGGGTTAATATTACAGGAATCCTTGACCACATTCAGGGCTTCATGGATGGTAGGTAAACATTCTACCAACTGAGTGACATCTTCAGTCCCACTCATGAATTTTCTAGTACTTAATTTTTCCTTGTTAAATTTTTGGTTGTGAATCTAGCCTTTAAGGGTTGAGCCATCTCTCCAGCCCTCCTTGTTAACTTTTCATATAAACAGAAGCATACAGGATGAAGTCATCTGTACTGAGTACCACTTGAAATTTTTGTTTTATTTTAGACAGGATTTTGCTATGAAGTGGAGACTGGACTTGAGCTCAGGTTTAGTTCAGGTTGGCTTCAAACTCACGATCCTCATGCCCCAGCCTCTGCCAGGCTTAAAGTAGGTTTCTTTTAAAATAGGTTCTCATGGATCTTAGGCTGGCCTCAGACTTGATATGTAGCCAACGTCAGTCTTTAACTCTGAACACTCCTGCTTTCTTCTCCTGAGTGTAGGATTACAGGGGTTTGCTGCCAGGTTTAAAGTAGATTTTAAAAAATTTACTTCACTTGTGCCTGTGAATGAATGCTGTATGTATACAGGTGCCTGCCATGGCCAGAGAGGGCACTGGATCCCTTGACCTGGAGTTAAAGGTGTCTAGGAACAGCCTGATATGGATGCTGGGAAGGAAACACCTCTGCAAGAGCAGAAAACTCTCTTGTCAGCAAGCCACCCCTCCAGCCTCACAGCTTGACTTTCACTTGACTAGGGTCAGCAGTATTAATCTTTAACTTAGCATAGTCTATCTTCAACTATTACATACTCCATATACTTACACACACACACACAATTTTGTGCTACTATTTGTCACATATTTTCTTTACATTATTTATTTATTTTCATTTTCATTTTATTTATTTATTTATTTATTTATTCATTCATTCATTCATTCATTTATTTATTTATTTATTTATTTATTTATTTATTATTGGTTTCTGAGACAGAGTTTCTCTGTGTAGCCTTGGCTGTCCTAAAACTTGCTCTGTAGACCAGATTGGCCTCTGCTGCCCAAGTGCTGGGATTAAAGGTGTGCACCACCACTGCCTGATACGCTATTTTTTATTTTGTGTGTGTAAGTGTTTTGTGTGCATGTATGTATGTGCACCATGTGCATGCAGTATGCACAGAGGCCAGAAGAGGACATTGGATCCCCTTGGAACTAGAGCTAGACACAGTTGTGAGCTGCCATATGGGTGCTAGTAATCGAACCTGGCCCCTCTGGAAGGGCCATCAGTGCTCTTAACCATTAAGCTATCTCTCTATCCCCTATAAAAAAAACTCCTAAGTACACTGTTTTTGTGTTGTGTTTTGATTTAAATTACATTTACTTATTTGTGTGCACTCATGCATGGAGGAATAGAACCAGCTGTAGGAGTCAGTCCTNTCCTTCTGCCATGTAGGTCCTCAGGCTGAACTCAGTTCATCAGGCTTGGCGTAAGTGCCTCTACTCATTGAGCCATCTTGCCACTTCTTTATTTTTGTTTTAGCAATTATATTTAAATATTTTCAGTTTTTGAGATAGGGTCTCAAACATGGCCCAGGCTGGCTCCCAACATGATCCTACCNCCTCTGTTTCCTAACCCAAGCTGTGATTAGAGGTGTGCAACACTTTATTGTGCCTAGCAATTATTTTGAAAAATTGATTAAAAAAGAGTGGGAGGAAAAAGGCTTTTTATATTATATACTAAAAAGAATACTTTTCATTACTTTGTGTGAACCTCAACTGTCAGTATCATACCACTTTTTAAAAAAANTTTTTAAACATTTATTTATTTATTCCTATTTTATGTGCATTAGTGTTTGCCTGCATGTATGTCTGTGTGACGATGTCAGATTCCCTGGAACTAGAGTTACAGATAGTTGTGAACTGGGTGGGTGCTGGGAATTTATTATAGCGGTTATGGTAATGAATTCTCTTTTCTTTTTTAAAAATCTTTACTTGTGCATCTGAGGGCATGAGTGCTAAGGCATGTGTGTGGAGGTCGGATGACAATTTTGGGAGTTGGTACTCTTCTACCAAGGGGGATCTGGGTACAGAACTCAGACCATCAGGATCGGCGGCAAGTGAGCCATCTTGTCATCCTTCTATTCTCTTATAGCTTGCTTTTTCTTCCCTTCTTTCCTTCCTTCCTTCCTTCCTTCCTTCCTTCCTTCCTTCCTTCCTTCCTTCCTTCCTTCCTTCCTTCCAGAAGAGTCTGTTGAGTACACTGCAATGGAGCAGCATACTGCATAGTATAATAAATATATATAATAAATTCCCAAGCCAGGCAGTGGTGACGCATGCCTTTAATCCCAGTACTTGGGAGGCAGAGGCAGGCAGATCTCTGTGAGTTCGAGGCCAGCCTGGGCTACCGAGTGAGTTCCAGGAAAGGCGCCAAAGCTAGAAACCCTGTCTCGAAAAACAAAAACAAAAAAAACAGAAAACAAAAAACAAAAAACAAAACAAATTCCCATATCTGTAACTCCAGTTCCGGGGAATCTGACATCGTCGCACAGACATACATGCAGGCAAACACTAATGCACATAAAATAGGAATAAATAAATAAATGTTTAAAAAATTTTTTTAAAAAGTGGTATGATACTGCATAGTGACTAGGTACACTCTTGTACTTTGTCTAAAAACAAGTTTTCTCATATTCAGAAATATTCTGAGTGTTAATTATGGTTTTCAACACTTTAAGATGTTATGATGCTGTTTTCTGGCCTATATGGTTTCTGATAAATTGGCTGCCATTCTTATACATAAAATGTGTAATAAGTAGTCTGCTATCTACGCACTCCTACCTTTCTAGATTTTCTTTATTGAAAGTCTGATTTCAATTATAATTTTAAGGAAATGCAGACAAAACACCCATAAACATATTAAATAAACAGAGTCAGGCAGAATACACAGGAGGGTAAATGCTATGCTTGTGTGTGGTTTTCTTTCTTTTTTCTATGTACTGTAACAGACAAACCTGAGTATAAAGTATTATGCTAAGAGAAGCCAGTCACAAAAGGCCAAATATTATGATTCCATCTATATGATATGAATATGCAAATCTACAGAGAAAGAAATTAATTAGTAGGGGCCAAAGGCCAGGGGAAGGAAGGAATAGAAAATGATAGCTAATAAGCACAAAATTGGTAGCATAGTAACACAATTTTACAAATTAAACTACTAGTTTGTAGTTTGAGCTCGATGTGGTAGTGCTCACCTTTAATCCCAACACTTGGGAGGCAGAGGCAGGGAGATTTCTGAATTGAAGCCAGCTTGGTCAGTTTGAGAAANAGCAAAGAACAGTAAATTGGTACCTGGAAGATGGCTCAGTGGTTAAAAGGACACACTGCTCTTGTATAGGACCCGAGTTCAGTTCCCAGCACCCACATAGCAGCTAAGAATAGCTGTAACTCCAGCTCCAGGGATCTGATGTCCTACCTTTTTTAGTTTTGCTTTTTGTTTGTTTGTTTTTTTGAGACAAGTCTCTCTATATAGTTGTAGACCAGGCTGGCCTTGAACTCACAGAGATCCTTCTACCTCCGTCCCCCAAGTGATTAAAGGCACGTGTCACCACTCTCAGGCAGATTTTCCTCTCTGGCTTCTGGGAGGCAGAGGCAGGCAGATCTCTGTGAGTTCAAGGCCAGCCTGGTCTACGGAGTGAGTTCCAGGACAGCCAGGGCTGTTACACAGAGAAACCCTGTCCCAAAAAACAAAACAAAACAAAACAACCCAAAAATATTATAACAAAGACAAAAGAAGCTAAGCAGCTTAAAGAGGGGGTATAAGCCCGTTCCTGTCTGAGTCAACTGCCAAAGCTCATAAATATACGCCTACCAGTCATGTTTAGAACCACCTAAGACAGTATTTACTTACCACTTCTAGGACGGCTTTTCCTGAGCCGGTAACAGTCAAGGCAGACCCCAAATCCACACTTTCGACAAACCCAGTGGATGTTGAAGAGGGTTGTTTCACACACATCACACATCTCCCGCACTCCACGCACAGCTCGCTTCCATGCCACTTTCTCTGGGGAAAGAAGAACATTATTGGTAGTCACTACTATGACTAGTAGCATAAGACCCCAGATTCATTGACTGGCACTCATGGCATTTTGTCCAGTGATAAAAATTGTAAAAATAAACAGGTTTGTGTTTCTATAATTTTAAGAGGAACAAATACATGGAACACTTAGTGTTGTTAGGGGGTTGTAGTAACAGTAGGTAATACGATAACCTAGTGTCAATAAAAAATTAATGTTCCATGTTATCAGTTGACAAACAATAAAATTTTAGCTGGGTTGTAATTCTTGCATTTTAAAGGTGGAGACGAGAAAATAGGAGTCCAAAGGCCAGCCTTAAATATGTAACAAGTCTAAAGCCAGCCTGGGCTACATGAGATCCTGTCTCAAAACATAAAATAGGTAGCATAAAATCTTTAATTAGGGAGAACTTAACAAAAGAGAATTTTTCCCTTGAAATTTAAAGCATAAATTCATAGTATAGTTTCCTTTGGTTTGAGAATAATATGCAGTGTATTTGCATTGTTTCTCTGTAATGAATGATGACTCTAGGTGAAATTAAGTATTAAAGCATCACGTCTCTCCACAAGCCACTGGTAGTGATGCAATTTTGTTCACAGTAAACTGAAAACAGGATGACTCAATCCCAAAGGGGTATCCAAACGCTTCTTCCGGCAGATGTATGACCAACAAGAAAGGCACACCAAGAAGGAGTTTCTCGTTTACTGACTGTCAAGGACTGAAAGAATGAGATCTGTTGGGTANAGTTGATGGTAGGCAGCTACAAAGAGGAGTCTTATGAGAAGAATTTGTCCCTGGCAGGTGCCTTCTCCCAATCTTTCTCCAGTAAAGAAAACCAAGAGTGCAGGCCGGGCAGCTGGAAGNGGGCAGAAGGGCGACTTACGGTGCGGTTCCACCATCATCATGGCCTCCTTTTCAGACATTACAAGCTGGCAGAACTGGTCCCCAACATTGGCCAAGATGTATTTTGAGGTTTCTAGATCTATTCCTTCTGCTAGGGAAGAAGAGGGAATCCACAGGTTCATGGCATCAGGGTCACTCTGCTGAGGGCTTAGAAATCCTTCTACACGGAGTACCCCCTTCCGCGTGAAGACCAACCTAAGATGAAGAGGAGACAAGTCAAGTACTACTGTCCCTTGGGAGCAGAGGGAACAGTTAGAGGCCACACTTCCTAGTGGACCATGTTGCCTACTCCCCTACCAAAACCTATGGCTGATCAAGTCCCTCATATAATANGATACTGTATTTTTACTACATGTTTTTGTACATTCTTTTAAGTTACCAGTATGTGTAAATATTATAATAGTCACATATAATATTACTCTAATACTTAGTTTTTACACTATACTGTTTAAGGCCTGGGGAGGAGGAAATGAAGGGATGGACAACCACAGTGAGATGGCTCCGTGGGTAAAGCACTGGCTGCCAAGCTTGACAGTCTGGGTTTGATTCCCAGCCAACTCCTTCAAGTTATTCTCTGGCTGCCAAATGCTGAACGTACATGTGCGTGCACACACACACACACACACACACACACACACACACACACACACTCTCTTCTTTTTTAATTTAACAGAGGCCAGAAAAGGCATCGGATCACCCAGGACTGGGGTTACAGATGGTTGTGAGCTGCCATGTGTGTGCTAAGAATTGAACCTGGGTCCTCTGTTAAGAGCAGTCAGTGCTCTTAACCATTGAGTCATCTCTCCAGCCACCCTGCCCCCCAAATAATTAATATAAAAACAAGAATGAGAAAAACACAGTTTCTACAGGTTTAGCATACATGTTATAAGCCTAAGTAATTTTCAGTCCACTTATTTAAATCTGTGTGTGGAACCAGCACAGACAGAGGGCAAACCACATGTGGTCTTTGCTAGTAGAACACTTAATAAGTCTCCATTCTTTAAAAAGCTCCCATTATACCATTAGAGTTGTTATGAGTTTTCCCATCCATCTGTTCTAGACCTGCAACCATGGCAATAAATGTGACTAGAGAAAAGCAGAGACAACTTCATCAGCACACTGAAACCTTAGATGGGCCCTTCTCACTGCCCGCAGTCATGGTGGTCCACTGGTACACTCCTCTGCTGGAGTCTGTCAGTCTCGTGCTTTATTTTCACAGCTGCAGTATTACCGTCTCCCTTACCTCTTGTCATACGGAGTACACAGAAACCAGAAAATATCTCTAAGCTCCTCCCACCACCTCACCGCCAGAGCTGCCTGCAAACAGACCCAAGTTCTCCATCTGGTGAGCCATTTTAAATACGCTCCTAATCAAGGTCAGTATTTCTATGTATATCCTATCCCTTTCCCCAACTCAAAGGCATAATTCCTCTAATACTTTTTCTCTTTTGAGACAGGACCTCGTGTAGTCCAGGCTAGCCTCAAATTTACTACATAATCAATGCAAGCCTCAAACTCTTGATTTTCCTACCTCCGCCTCCAGAGTGTTGGGATCACACACATGCACCAACACACATTCAAGCACTTACCAGCATAAAAGCCAAGGCTCCTGGGTAGTCCTTTAAAACATGGACCCATCAGCTTTAGCTTAGTTGGTAGAGTGCCTACCTAATTTGCTGGAGGCCTTGGGTTCAGTCCTCAGCACCATAAACAGGGCATGGTGTGACAGACCTGTACTCCTAGCACTTAGGAGGCATAGGCAGACGCATCAGAGCTCAAGTTCATCCTCACCTTCATAGCGAGTTCAAGGCTATCCTGGGGCACATGATAACCCATCTCAAAACAAGCAACAAATAAAATACAGACCCATCATGGATTCTCTGACCTGCATCTTTTCTGTCCCTTTGCTCATCCTAGTATCCACCCTAGTTCTACTAACAATAGTGCAACCTCAAGGATGAACTTGCTTTCATATATCGTATTTAAAATAGTTGCCTCTCTTGGCTAGGCATGGTTGTGTGCACTTTTTTTTTTTTGAAAGTGTCTCTCTGTATAGCTTTGGCTGTCCTGGAACCCACTCTGTAGACCAAGCTGTCCTCAAACTCAAAGATCCACCTGCCTCTGCCTCCCAATAGCTGGGATTAAAGGTGTGCACCACCACCACCTGACTAGAGGTGGTGTGCATATTTAACCCCAGTACTCAAGAGGCTGAGGCAGGTAGAGCTCTTGTGAGTTCAGGACCAGCCAGGGCTCATAGTAAGATCCTGTTTCAAACAAACAAACAAGCCTCTCTAGCCTCCTCCAAAATATCAACTATCTTTTCATTGATTTTAAGCCTCAGATGACAGACTTCTTTTTGTATACATAACATATTTTCAAAGATTTATTTTTGCCGGGCAGTGGTGTAGCATGACTTTAATCCCAGCACTTGGGAGGCAGAGGCAGGCAGATTCTCTGAGTTTGAGGCCAGCCTGGNCTACAGAGCAAGTTCTAGGATAGTGAGGGCTACACAAAGAGAAACCTTGTCTTGAAAACAAAATAAAACAATTATTTTCATCTTTTTTTAATATCTAATTTTTAAAATTTTTACTTTTATTTCATATGCATTGATGTTTTGCCTGCATATAGGTCTGTGTAGGAGAGGTGGGTCCTCTGGAACTGGAGTTACAGACATGGAAATGGAGCTGCCGTGTGGGGGCTGAGAATTGATCCCGGGTCCTCTGGAAGAGCAGGCAGGGTTCTTAATCATTACTAAGCCCTCTCTCCAGCCCAGGATTTATTTTCATTCTTAGCATATGTGTGTCTGTGTTAATGTATGCCAGGTGTGTGCAGGTCCNTTGGAGAGTTATGAGGCTCCTGACAAGGGTGCTGGGAACCACATGTGGGTGCTCTAGCCCTATGACAGAAAGTTTTGTTTAAACTTCTTCCTCTTCTCCAAACCATGGGGTGGAAATTTGGTGCTTTCTTTGCTCCTGAATCCACAGGGGGGAAAATGGTTGACACAACAATGGCCCAATAAATATTTGCCAAATAAAAGAATTCATGCCAAACCAATAAANAATTTAAATTTCTTTACTTGATCTTAGTCAAAAAAGGCTGAGAAATGAATTTTTTTATTCAATAAGTAAGAATTCTTAGTCAAGTGTGATGGCAGACACCATGTAACACCAGCATTTGGATGGCTGAAGGCAGACTGAGTCCACTAGTTCAAGGCCACACTGAAGACACACGTAAGACCCTGTTCCCCAAACCAAGCCAACAGAAAAACAAAAGAAAAAGAAGCTTCACACTATCTCCCAATCGTCCCCATTCTCAGGTCACTCCAGCACTAAGGAAGGGTAGGTGGTCAGGCGGATCTGTAATATAAACTGAATCCTGTTTATACTACTAATTCAAGTGGACCCACCCGACTGGAGAGCAACTCAGGGAACAGCACAGGGTTACAGCTAAAACTGCTCAACTTCCATTCTCTAAGGACAAAGTCACATGGTAATTGATAATCCACCTGAGTGATTGACCATTCTGACAGAGCCTCCACACAGACTCTAAGAGCAAGGTTAAAGAAAGTGAGAATGATGGCAAGACACCTTGTGGATCTCGGGGAAGAGGGTGGGAATCATTTAAAACTAATGAAAACTGGGAAAGAAGTCAGATAAAGGAGTCTGGTACCTCCGGAAGTGAAAGAAGCGGCAGGCTACAGTAGAATCATCTTGCTCCTGCTCCTTGAACTTCCGGTACCTCTCCAGGCGGCACTCTCGACACTTGTGCAGGTGCGGTGCCACGTTGATGCAGGACCCGTCCTGCAGGAAGGGCTCTCCAGACTGCTTCAGCTTCTTCACTTTGCTCACGTCCTTCAGCACCGACTGGCCAACTGAGGAAGGAGAAAAGACTTTCACAAGAGGTATAAATAANGTCCAATAACATGATCCTCTGAGAGACAAGACATATCCTGACCTGAGCTATTTCACTTTGTACTCCTGAAGGAGGTAACCAGAAAGAGTGCAGGAAGCAAAAAGGCTTCAGAAGTGAAAACACTGGGTCTAGGCATGAAAAAGCCCACAGGGAGAGAGAAGGCAGCCATCACCTGAAGCTGGCTCTCTTCAGGATATGGCTATATCTCGGGCTCCTAAAGTCTGTCAATCCCCGAAGGAAAGAGCTGCTTTTACCACTAGACTCTCCGCAATATCCTGTCGTAGTTACTGGACTCTGGTAGGTGGTAAATGTCTTGAGGGAGGAACAAACTGAGGTTGTGAATCTCTCTGCTTCACCAAATCTACAAAAGGTTGCTATGGGATCAGTGACTATCTCTTCTTATCTCCCTGAAGGAAATTTAAAGATGGTCTAAAGTGAAGTAGAAAGGAATGGGATTCACACAGAAACAGTTCCTGATGTAAAAAAGAAAAGAAGAAAAAGAAAAAAAAAAGAACAATAAAATCAAGAATTTTCTTTGACAACACAGAAAACAATGCTGCCCTGAACCAGGTTTGATGAAGGGACTCTGTTAAGCCCTTTTGGCTTTGTAGCGCTCACGAGATTAAGAATTTTCCATCAAATCATTTGCCGTTAGTGCTAGAGCAAAGCCGGGCTAGAGCCCCAGCAGGATCACCTTTCAAGGGAGCAGTCCGAGGCCGGCCCTTCGGGGCCTGCTTCCCTTTGCCCTTGCCCAGCAGTAGCTCGGCACTGCGCTCCCCATTGGGGCCGAGCTTCCCCATCAGGTGCTCTGGAATCCCCTTCAGGCCACTCTTGGCCTGCAGCTGCTCCTCTGAGTCGCTCAGATCTGACAGGTCACTGTTGGTGCTGGAGTCTGAGTCCTGTCTGCAAGCCAAGCTTCGTTCATCCAATGAGAACCTTCTTACAGCTTCAAAAGGAGCTTTGTTCTCCTGGGAAAACTCTGCTGGGGAGGACAGAAAGCTGCCTGAGTGCCTGCCAAAGACGTTACTGAAGGTTTTGAGGAGAGGATTGTCCTGCTGGCCAGGCCCCACAGTTGGCCTCTCTTCTGTGGGGCTGGAGGAGAGAGTAGGCATCTCAATGGGTTGGGTGAGGCTGCTGGTGGGTGAGCTGGAGCGGCCATTCCCCATGGCAGAGAGGCTTGGGCCCCCAGTGTTGAGCGCTGAGCCCAGAACACCAGACACCAGCTTGGAGGAGTCAGTTGTGATAAAGAGGGTTTTTTTCTTTGCTAAAGATGCAGAATCTGCAGAGGAGTGAGACTCCGGCCAGCTGGGTGTCGCCTTTGAGGTGACAGTGGGAGCAGAGGCAGAGCTACCCGATGCCTGAGGTGCGAAGCTGCTGAAAGGGCTGTGTTCGACTTTCTCCACAAACGCCAGGAAAGGGTTAGAGGGCTCTTCTCGGGACAGTTTGGGGGGCTGTAAAAATAGATTTTCATGACTCTCTGGGGTGCGGGTGTTTAGGAGACTTCGTGGGAAGGCTGGAGTGAGGGTGGGCATAGACTCTGCAGGCACTTTTCGGTCCACAGAGCTGCCAGCCTTGGGACCTGGCTTAGTGTCTGCCCCAAGAGCAGATCTGCCTTTACACAGGCCTGAGCTCAGGCTCTCAAGGCTTTGTTTGAATGAGTCCCTGCTAGAGGAATCATCAGCCATACTCTCTGAAACCGTGCTGAAGTAGTTACTGCTGGGTAAATTTTGGGACATGCATTGAAAAAACAAGTTCTTGGAGAGATCTGAGTCCTTCTGAGACTCTGATGCAGAGCTACAGCTGAAAGAGAAGCCCAAAGGCTTGTTTTCTGTGGCTAAAACTCCATTGGACTGGTTCCTTCCACTTCCGAAAGTCAACGGTTGGGACAAACTTGAGAGAGACACTCCAAATCCAGAAGAGGCCAGACTAGAATTTCTTGAATTCTGGAAGGAAGATTTTAGCTTCAGTTAGTGATGCTACAACCCACTGATCTTTCTTTGTCATAGCTACCAGTAAAGCAACATTTCTATAAGCCAATCAACTTTTCTCTCCTATATTTTATGAACCTGTTCTTACAACTGAATTTCACCAGCACTGGTAGGGAGGAAACTGGCCACAGACCACAGAAGTCATCTTTACTTTAGTAAGGTGAGCCAGAGATGGCAGGACATCATCCAATCTGCTACTCAACTGGTCATTATCTAGCTGGAAGACAGTGTGATGCTAGGTGTATAGGAGTCTTAATATCTACAGTAGTTGGAAGGAGATTCCTTCCATTAAGGAACTGGGGGAAAGGGTTCTTGAACAGTCAATTCTTACTTTGTTATATAACTAGTGACCTCTGTAACATCAATCTACTTCCTAAATGCCCTATTACAGAAAGGCATTGCTNTGCTTTGCTTTTTGAGACATGGTCTCATATAGCCCAGGCTGGCCTCAAACTCCCTATGTAGTCCAGAATTACCTTGAACTTCTGATCTTCCTGCCTCTACTTACCAAATGCTGAGGTTACAGGACAGGTGTGTGTCAACACGCCTGCTTTATGAACTATATGCTACTAGTAAAGAACTAAAGAACTGAACCCAGGATTTTGTGTATGCTAGGCAAGCACTTTACCAATAAGCTATATAGACCTCTCAATAGTTTTATTTACTTAAGCTGTTGTAAATAGCTCATATTACAAAGTTATTTCACTTTCATTACAACTCCCTGTACAGTAAATAATTTTATTAATTTTAAATTTCATAAAATGGATCTTTTTAGAAATCAGCCACGCCACCTACTTATAGGTTCATGTCAACTTAATTTTCTGAGACAGGGTCTATGGAGCCTGGCTGGCCTGGAACTCTCTTTGTAGAAAGGCTGGCCTGGAACTCCCAGAGCTCCCTGTGTCTGCCTTTCTAGTGCTGGGATTTGATATGTGCACCACATGCCCTGTTCATGTAAACTTAAGTTGAACAGATGCCTCAACTAATACTAAAGATTCTAAGTCACATGAGTTTGCAATTTACTAAGGCTCCCCAAATGAAAAAAGTGTACATTGAAATACAAGCCAAACACAAACATTTAGGATAACAAATTAAAGAATGAGAGAAACATCTGGACATTTCTTCTTTACTTTGAAAATGCTGAACTTCCATATGTGAATGACTATAGGACACCTTCATGTGCATTAGGCACCCAGACCTAATATACATAAATGGACACACTCATAGGAGCCCATTCTTATTATTGGTTTAATTTAGTAATACTTAGATCCTAGCACCTGACTTGCAAATCATGTACTATTAAAAAGGGAATGATATACCTAAAACTTCACTTTAAAATACTGAAAATAAAAATTATCCCATAACTGAAATATGATATATTCTTTTGGTGTGAGGAAAATCTCCAGAACTAGTAATGGTTCCAGCTTTATAACACTGTGAGTGTACTAAACACCACAGAACTATACATTTTAATGGTTACGATGATAAATTTTCTTTAGAGTAGCAAAGAAGCCTAAAATACCAATGGCTTATCTCCAGCTGATATTTGCTACCAAGACCGCTTTAGGACATTTTAGAGTTAAAAAGTTCAAGTTCGTTTTCTTTCCACTAGCCACACAAGTACTGACACACCCCCACGTGCATGAAGAGAGCAGGCTGACAGTCCCCAGGCTGTCCAGCTGTTTTACTAGCAGCATCTGGCCAGAAGCCTGACACCTGCGGGACTGTAAGGAACTCTAGTAGCTCATAATTCACTACGAAAGCAAGGAGGACATGAGTGATAGTAATTTGGCTGCTCTTTCCTTCAAATGATTAAATTCCAAATCCTTTTCTTATAAGAAAGTGATGAAAGCTGTTGCAACTCAGTTTTTAGGAGAAATTTCTTGGTGGCTGTTCCGTTTCTCTATTTCAGATTAAGCAACTATAATGGAAACATTCATGGCTACACTTTGATTCTAAAAGGCAGGATGAAGCATTAATAAAATGCTTGATAGTCCAGAAAATTCTCCAAGCCATTTGACTTTTTTTAGGGTGAAGTGAGGGGTGGGGCTGTCTAGGGATTGAACCTACCTGGACTGTGAACATACTAGGCAAGTATTCTACCAATTAACTATATCCCTAGCCCTNCAACCCATAGAAAGAAACACCCTTTAAACTCACAGTACTTACATTTATTCAGCTTTTCTACTTGAAAAATAGAAGCATTTTGTAGCACATAAAATTTGTTTTGTTTTATAAGCCCATTTTCACTCATTCTAACTTTGACACAGTGTTAATTTGAAATAACTCAGGCGCTAGGACAACTTATCTCCACTAGAAATCCACGGAAGAGCCACCTGGTTCTTTTGCTCACACTGGGTACCTAACAGAGGACAGCCATAAACAGTATTACATTTACAGGCCTTCTCTTCTGTCTGGACTTTTCATCTCCCTCCTCACCCCTGAATACTAGGGATTTAAAACATTTCACTTGCTAGAAAAGGGAAGAGGTCAAATGAAATGGATAAGCCATAGGTTTTCATTGTGGCTTTCTGTGGTGCTAGAGACTGAAACCTGGGCCTTACACATAACAATCCAGTTCTCTCCCACTGAGCTACAGCCCCAACCACAGGCCATTTTTACCTGGTACTCCTCTACTTGAAATGATTCTGTTTTATTTAATAGGTGAGCTCCTCCAAGGAGGGATTTCTCTTTTTAGACAGGGTTGCATGTAGCTCAGGCTGGCCTCAAGCTCTTTAGGTAGCTGAGAATAACCTTGAACTTTCTGACCTTCTTGCTATCTGCAGAGCACCATGACTACAGGAGTCATAAACCTCCATGCCCGGTTTTCATATATAATATACAGTACTTAGCACACAGCAGTTTTCATATATAATATACAGTACTTAGCACACAGCAGTTTTCATATATAATATACAGTACTTAGCACACAGCAGTTTTCTATATACAATTTTTTTGTTTGGGTTTCCTTTTAATTTTGTAACAAAAGTCTTACAAGGCCCAGGCTGTCTTAAACTCCTGGTTCAAATGAACCCCTCTGCCTCAGTTCCCTTAGTACCTGAGACAACAGGAACATGACACCATATCCAACTTTTCTATTTTTTTGTTTATTTTAAATGTTTTCTTTTTTTTTTTTTAAAGATTTATTTATTTATTACATATACAGTGTTCTTTCTGCATATATTCCTGCAGGCCAGAAGAGGGCACCAGATCTCATTACAGATGGTTGTAGCCACCATGTGGCTGCTGGGAATTGAACTCAGGACCTCTGGAAGAAACAGCCAGTGCTCTTAACCTCTGAGCCATCTCTCCAGCCCTATTTTTTTGTTTTTTAAAGACTTATTTTTATTTTATGTCTGAGTGTTTTGCCTGCATGTATATCAGTGTACCACACTGTACAGGCTTGCAGAGGCCAGAAGGTATCCGATCCCCTGGAACCAGAATTACAGTCAGTTATGAGCCACTGTGTGGGTCCTGGGGATTGAAACCAGGTCCTTTGCAAGAGCAGCCAGTACTCTTAACTGCTGAGCCATTTCTCTAGCCCCCATCTTTTTATATTTTATATTTTTATTTTTTTCTTTTATATTTTTTAAAAGTAAAGGATTTCATATTCTAGCATGAGTAAATAGCCTGTTTGAAAGAAAAATGTGACTAACATCATAAATTATATTTTGGTGACCAAACTTGGTCAAAGACCATGAAAAACTGATTTTTATATTGTCCATTTTAGCCCATAGATATTGATATATAGTAAACTGGATACTACTGTGACTAAATCCATCAGATTTTACAGTACTGCTCTTTAAACGGCCNTATCAAACAATAGCAAGCAGGCCACCCACAAGGGAAACTACCACAGAAATGAAGAACTGAAGATAGGGTAACGGCTTGTACACACAGCCTTCATTATGGGGTTCACTATCATCAACACTGCAATTCATTAACTTTGCCTCTTGGAGTCTTAGTAACAGATAAGGAAAGAAAGAGATTTCCCCGCCAGGTCTTTTCCACATCTCATTCAACTGAATTGTCTTTTGGTTTTTAATTACCTCAACTGTTCAGATGACTTTTAAGAGCTGATAAAGTTATTAAAAAATACACATTTGCCAAATGAGCAGAGTACAATTTAAGTCGGCATCAGACACCTTCCTTCCTTGGGGCATCTGAGATGCCTTACAATGTAGTGTTAACAATGAGGGAGGGTGGCAGAGTTAACGCAATCTGCCAGGTCTGCCCTGAATCCACTCACCTCTCCTGAGGCCTGCGACCAGCTGCCTTTCTGTTTGTCCGGCCCAGTCCCTGATGCAAGGCCAGTGTCTGAGATCCTCACCGTAGTTGGGGTGGAGCTGGTGGTGGTGACTACAGCTGCTGAAGCCACCATGCCCTGGCTAACTTGTTCCAGTGTTTTTCCTGCCTCTTTGTTTTCAGCTCCACCTACCTCTGGGGCCAAAGGTGTCTGACCTGTAGCTGAAGAATATGGAGTGAAAGGGACAGGCATGTCCCCACCTACAGGCTCATCCTGCACCACCAGAGTCCTGCCGTTTTCTTTGGTGTAAGTGGCAAAGCGAATGTTGCGGTTAATCTGGGGAACAAATGTAGACGGTGGCTGCTTGGCTCTTTGTTCCAGCCCTGGCTCTCCACTGGCATTGCCTCCTTTCCAGGGCCCTCGGCTTGCCTCACCTCCATCACTCCCATTACTGTCTACTTCACCCCTGTCTCCTCCTTTTAATTTCTTTGTAGCAGGGTCACACCCAGAGTCCGAAGCACTTTTCCTCCTCCGGCCATCTCTCCCCTCTATGCTCTCTCTCTTCTTCTTTCCTTTGGAAGATTTTACTGCTTTTATGGTACCCCCCTACAAAACAAAATTCAAAGAAGGTTTATTGTAAGGGATCTTTCATTCTGTGAAAACCATTAGCCATTAGTGCTTCCCCATCCCTAGAAGCAGATAAAGCAGGCATAGTTCTGATGCCAGCTCTAAGACATTCGGAAAATTCCAATCCTCTGGTGGCTCACTTTATAGACACACACATTTAAGATAGTAGCTACTAGAGGTTAGTTTCCTTGGTAAACACTTGCAGGTAAGATATACTACTTTACAGGGATTT
>LZPO01017301.1:457747-468966 GCA_001675575.1 Neotoma lepida | reverse complement strand
CGCTTTGAGACAGGGTCTCAGTGTGTAGCTCCTTAAACTCCTATCAATGCTCCTGCCTCAGCTCTCTGAGTGCTGGAAACACAGACACACACCACTGTGACCAGGCACTCTGTTCTCTCAGTCTCACTGTACAGCCCACTGCCCTCAAATCTTTGATCCACCTGCTTCCCAAGTGCTGGGATTACAGGTATGCACCATTAGACCAGCCTGGGCAACTCAGGGACACACTATCTGAAAGTGCAGGACAAAAAAATAAGAGCAAGCCAGGCATGGTCGTATATGTCTTTAGTCCTAGCCCCCAGGGGACAGAGGCAGGTGGATCTCTGTGAGTTCGAGGCCAGCCTGGTCTACAGAGTAAGTTTCAGGACAGGCTCCAAAGCTACACAGAGAAACCCTATCTNGAAAAACAAAACAAAAACAAAAAACANAAGTTTGTTAAGGACAAAGCATGTAGTTTTTTCTGAAGAGTTTATAGCTATGAGGTAAATATTTATAGGTATAAGAAAAAAGGTCAAATTGCTCCTATCTAATAAAAGTGATCGATTTATTGGGCTGCAANATGTAGCTCAGTGGTAAAGCACTTGCACAAGGCCCTAGGAGGCCCTAGATTTGATACCCAACACCATAAATAAAAAGAAAATAAGGTGTATGGGTTTGGGTCTGAACCAGCAAGGTATAAATAGGGCTGGGTGGTACACACCTTAACCCCAGCCCTAGAAGATGGAGGCAGGAGGATAAGTTCAAGGCCTGCCTGGAAGCCAGGCTGGAGTATATGAGCTCTTGTCCCCAACTCATCCCCCCCAAAATAAATCAGTTCAAATAAATAAAAGCTACTTACCAGTGCTGGCCACTGTGCAACTGAGACTCGAGTGCCTTGTAGAAGAACTGGGTCCTTCCGGGGTGCCCAAACAAGTGACCCTTCTAGCAGAAGTACAATTACTTCTTCAGCATGAACTTTGACCCAGGAGTGTTGTTTCCAGTTACAGCCATCAAATTCTACAAAGATCTGCAAAAAGATATCAAAAGCAGTTTGAATGTCACATTGGGGAAATGCCATATTATATAATATATAAAAACAATTTTCCTAGTTTTAAACAACATACTAAGAAAATTTCTATAAACTTACTTCTAAGGTCATTTTTGTTGATGTTTTTACTTACAAGATTAAAACAAAACAAACTGATTTAGGGTGTGTGCACATGCATACGGAGGGGTTCCGGGAGTAGAACTCAGGCTTGGGGGCAAGNGTCGTTACCTGATAAGCCATTTCACTGTAATTTTTATTCCATTCATTTACTTATTTTGTGTATATGTGCAAGTACAAGAGTATATGCATGGAGGACAACTTGTGGGAAACACTTCTCTCCTTCCACAATGTGGGTCACAGGGAATTGAACTCAGGTCGACAGGCTTGGCAGCAAGTGTGTTTTATCTGCTGAGTCACCTCACTGGCTCCCCGCACCAGACAGGGTCTCATATATCCTATGCTGCCCCCAACTGGGATTACACACATGTGTCATCACACCTGGTTTATGCAGTACAGTGGATCCAACTCAGCTTTGTGCATGGTAGGCAGGAAAAGGATTATAAACTAACAAAAAACTAGAGGCTGGGGAGATGCTCAGTGGTTAAGAACACGTGCTCTCTTGCAGAGGACCTGAGTCCAGTTCCTAGTACTCACCTCCAGTTCCAAGGGATCTGGCACCCTTCTGGCTTCTTCAAGCACCAAATATACACGTGGTGCATATACATACAAATAAGCAAACACTCTTACAAATAAAATAAAATCAACCTTAAAAACCCCAAAACTGCAGGGCATGGCAGCACATTTCATCTCAGGACTGGGCAGGCAGAGGCAGATGGGTTTGAGGCCAGCTTGGTCTACAGAATGAGACATGCCCCCTGCTCCCATCAAAAATGGAAGAAGCAAAGACAAAGCACCAATGGTGTTTTAAATTCACTTTAGTGACAATGTAAAACAGGTTTTTATAGACTCAAAATCAACAACAATAAGGGAAGGTGAGGTGGCTCAGTGGTGAGGAGGCTTGACACCAAGCCTGGCACCTTCGTTTGATCCCCAGGGCACACATGGTATAAGGAGAAAATAAATTCCAGCAAATTGTCCTCAGACTTCCACACAATCATTTCCACATATGTGCAAATCTCCCCTCATACACAAATAAATGTAATTTAAAAAACTTAAAAAATGCTGGGTGTGGAACATGCCTTTAATCTCAGCACAAGGAAGACAGAGACAGGTGGATCTCCAAGTTGGATGTCAGCCTATCCTACACAGCAAGTTCTAGACTAGCCAGCCAGGCTATATGCTGAGACCTGTCTCAGGACAAATACAATAAAATTTAAAAACTACTTCAATTTTAATGAACTCTGATAGTAGTAATGTCTGGCTTTATGTCTGTCATGTAATCATCAGTTTGGACACTAGCTGTTCTCAAAAGCACTTTACTACAACTGGTAAGATTGTTGTTCAGTTATCCACTCACTCAGGAACATGGGGAGCACTTCCAGGGTCTGAGAATATCAAGGTAAATAAGGTAGGAAGCCGATCTCCCCGAGTGGGTGAGAGAGGAATGGAAAGCCTTAGAGTTACACAAAGGCAACACTAAAGACCTATGACGCTGTGCTTGCTAGACTGGACTTTCTAGCAGGCGGTATCAGCAGAGAAACAGGAAAGATGTTCTAGGAAGAAAGGGGGATGGCAAAGGCACAGCACAGAAGGGTAATGAACAGCAAAACGAAATTTGTTGGCAAAGACGTCTCCTTTAACTGGTACAGTGTTTCTCTCTTCTAAGATATATTTCATTTTTAATTATGCATACACGAGTGTGGGTGCACATGAAGACAGAAGATCTTGAGAGGTGGCAAGTTGTGAAGCTGTGGTGGAGACCAAACTTGGATCCTCTGCCAGAGCAGTATTTGTGTTCAGCTGCTGAGCCATTTTTTTCAGCACATTTTTCTGTTTTATTTTTATTTATTTATTTGCTTTTTTGAGACAGGGTTTCTCTGTGGCTGTCCTAGAACTCACAGAGACCATCCACCTGCCTCTGCCTCCTGAGTGCTGGGATTAAAGGCATGTGCCACCACTGCCTAGCTCCAAGGCAACTGTTAAAAAGAAATCACTTAGTTGAGGGCTTGCTTAGTTTCAGAGGGTTAGTGCATTATCATCATGGCAGGAAGCAGATAGGCATGGTGCTGGAGTAGTAGCTGAGAACTTGACATCCTGATCTGCAACTTCCATCTATAATCTACAACAATTTGTTTGTTTTGGTTTCTCTGTGTAGCCCTGGCTGTATTGAACCTCACTCTGTAGACCAGGCTGGCCTTGAGCAAACTCAGAGACCTCCCACCTCGCCCTCCGCAGTACATCTGCCTCCAGAGTGCTAGGATTAAAGGAGTGCACCACCACCGCCCAGTGTGTTGGGGGGGGCATTTTTACTTTTTAAAAAATACATTTTATTTTTTATTAGTGCATCTTCACTGCATATGTCTGTGTACTACATGTGTGTCTGGTATCCACAGAAGCCTTAAGAGGCCATCAGATCATTTGGAACTGAAGTCAAAGATGGCTGAACAACCATGTGACTGTTGGGAATTGAACCTTGGTCCTCTGGAAGAGCAGCCAGTGCTCTGAACCACTGGGCCATCTCTCCAGAAACTCCATCTCCATTTTTTTTTAAATTAAAAGTTTTGCTTTTTTAAAAAAAAGATTTATTTTTACTTTTAAAAAAGGAGGTGTGGCCTAATGGTGGTGGCCACACCTTTAATCCCAGGCAGTCAGGCTCATTTCTGAGTTCCCAGCCAGGGCTGTTGCACAGAAACTGTCTGGAAAACAAAAACAAAAATACAAAAAAAGGGTAAGAGAGTGTGTGTGTGTGTGTGTGTGTGTGTGTGTGTGTGTGTGTGTCTTGCACGCACATATAGGATATTAAGGTAGATTACTGTATTTACTAGTACACTAATTCAGTAAAATATTAGCCTTAGATAATTTGCACTGATGTGGATTCTTGTATATTGATACAAATGTAAGTTATTCTTATATTCCTATTTAAGATAATTTGTATATTGATACAAATACAAAACTATATTTGTCATATTGTACACATATTCCTACTCCTGTTTTAGATATTTTGTATATTGATACAAATGTAAAATTATATTTGTCATACTGTATGTATGTTCTATCCATTTAGGATATTTTGTATATTGATACATATTTAGGGTTATTGTCATATTGCATATTGTACTATATATACATTCCTACCTCTGTTTAAGCTACTTTGTGTATTGTCACAATTTTGAGGTCATTGAGGTCATTGTCCTTATATGGTACATCTGCTTACAGACAGCTAATGTGAAGCTTTAGTCCTTAAAGTTATTTTAGTAGAGAAGACTTACTGAGCTATAGTCACTCATGCTTGTCATTTCTATAGTTATGTTAGTTAGGTTCTTCAGACTTACAGAAACATATGTCAGATGGATAGGTAATCTTCAAATACTTCATAGACCTAGAGAATATGGCATTTAAATGTTTTGATAACTTAGAATTCTGCTGACGTGAGACAGGATTGCTCCTGGCAGCACCAATCTGATCCNGAGAGAATGTTGGGCTTCTGAGACATTTCCGTTTGGAAGTTTGTCTTCTTCTTGGCATAAGATGGCCTACTGGGCAAAGAACTGCCCTTGCCTCGACTGCTGACAGTATGAATACTGTCCCTTCTGAACGAGCAGGACACAAGGAAAAGCGACTACTGAACTCTGCCAAGACAGGGTAAGATACTCCTAAGATAGTCTTTCAAAAAACCTGCTTCTGAAAATGGTCTGACAGATACTCTAGGCCTGTAGCCAATTTGAATGCACCAACGATACTGAGAAATTCTAGGTGACTGTCCAGGCTGCCAGCTGTTTCTGTTGACTCTTGCAAGACTCCCAAAAGTTGCTTGCATCCTTCTCCCGTTTCTCAGGTGTTATTATATTCCCTCTCAGGTCTTTGATGGGATTGAAGACTAACAGTTATAGTTACAATCTTCTTGTATCTTAGCTAGAACATATTAAGTATTAGATTCAGGTTCTTCAGGACAGGACACCTTTTGGAATGATCTCTGTAATGTGCCATTTACCTATGCTCCAGATTTGTCCGGATTTTAGTATTTTAGTATGTGTGTCTTGTTTAGTGTTGCTCTTGTTGGTTGTAGTTCCATCTTGTCTAGGTCATTATCCCTTATTTCTCCTGGATAATATTTGATAATCATTCCTATTGTATATAGTTATGTATTAGAACTTTCTTCTTTAGACAAAAGGGGAGATGTAGTGGGTAGTTGTTCCAGCTTTGACCTTGAAGCACTGCCCCCAGTGGGACAGCAGGTAACTGCCACACCTGCCTATGACCTGCCCCTGGGGGTGTGGCCGAGAGGAGACCCTTTAAGACCTGAGATGCATTCGTGCCGGTTCTTTGGCTCCTCATGACCCTGATGCTGGATTGCAGACCAAGTCAGAGTTCTCCAGAGAAACACACTGGACTGTAGCTCACCCCTCCTGGATCCTGTAACCAACCCATTATTTTTGTAAGTTACCCCTGAAATAAACCTCTTTTAATTACCAGATAAACTACGTGGAATTGCCTTGTTAATTGCAGCTATACACAGGTGCCAGAAGAAGCTAGAATGTCAGATTCCTCTGGAGCTGAGTTATAGTCAGTGGTGAGCTAGCCAACATGGGTGTTGAGAATTGAACTCAGTCTCTGCAAGAGCAGTAAGTGTTCTTAACTAGTGAACCATCTCTCCAGGCTCTCTCTTTTTTTGTTGTTTTAGATTTTTCCTTTTTTAAAAAAGACTTCTGGGCTGGAGACATGGCTCTGCAGTTAAGAGCACTGGTTGTTCTTCCAGAGGACCCAGGTTCAATTCCTAGCAACCACATGGCAGCTCACAAACATTGGTAACTTCAGTTCCAGAGGGATCTGATACCCTCAGATAGACACACATGCAAGCAAAACACAAATGTACATAAAATAAACAAATGTATTTGTTTTTATTTCTGTGGGGCTCTCCTGCATTCATGCATGCATGGGTGCATGTGACTAACTTTGATAATGTGNCCCATGAGTGCAGATGCCTAGAGAGTCCAGAAAGGACATCAGAGTCTCTGGAGCTGGAGTTACAGGTGGTTGTGCGCAGCCTGATGTGAATGCTGGGAACTGAACTTAGGTCCTCTACAAGAACAGGACAGGCTCTTAACCACCGAGTCATCTTTTTTTAAGTTTTTTCGAGACAAAGTTTCTCTGTGTAGCCCTGGCTATCCTGGAACTTGCACTGTATACCAGCCTGGTCTTTAATTTAGATCTGCCTGCCTGCCTTTGCATCCTGAGCACTGCGCCACCATACCTGGACCAGCCTCCCTTGTTTCTAATATACATTTGAATATCTTTACAAAGTTATCGATACTCTCTGGCAGCTACTAAAATCCACTACACCCTTTGTTATGTCATTTTACATTTTGTTTTGAGACAGGGTCTCATGTAGCCTAGCTGGCCTTAAACTCACTACCTACTCAAGGCAGGTTTTGAACATTATCTTCTTNTCTCTACCTACATAGTGCTGGTATTACAGGCACATATGCCAGGACACTCAGCTTCAGTTTTGCTTATGTTTTATTCTTTTTTAAATTGCTTTTTTCTTCTTTGTATTTGTTTTGTTCTTTTAATGGATGGATTGTTCTATTTACTCATTCTTTTTCTTTTTACTATCCAGCTAAGAACAGTCCCTAGATGATTCTAAGTGTATGCTGCTTGTTCATAGAACTTGAAAGAATCATTTTTTCTAGTTTTAAAGTTAGCAGGGAAACATTGCAAAATAAGTTTTGGAAAGACAATGCCACCTGGCAAAATAAACTGTTTAAACAGAAAATCAAAGTGAAATTACAAAGTATCTTTTTATTTATTTGTTTGTTTGTTTATTATATATACAGTGTTCTGCCTGCATGTCTGCCTGCAGGCCAGAAGAGGGCACCAGATCTCATTACAGATGGTTGTGAGCCACCATGTGGTTGCCAGGAACTGAACTCAGGACCTCTGGGAGAGCAGCCAGTGCTCTTTAACCTCTGAGCCTCTCTCCAGCCTACAAAGTATCGCATAATTAGATGACTATGGAATAAATTCAAACAGGTGTTAAAAAGTGACATCTAACAGACTAATGGGAAAAGACTCCCAAGACATGGGGATAAAAGAAAGTTGCAGATTGTTTGACACTAGGTAATTACAAGTAGGAGAATTGGGACAGAATGGGTTCCCATTTCCTTTCAGTAGCCAATAGTTAGTACGGCCCCCTGAGCTCCGCCTCCATCCACGGCTGACTGCTGATTGGACCCATTCTGGTGCAGACCCAGTGCAGGCATCTGCAGGCCCTGTCAGTTCATGATTGCAATGGCTTGGCTGTGTCTTGCCCAGGATTTTCACAACCCTTCTTCCTTGTCTCCAGACTCTTACATTTTCTCTGTCCCCTTTTCCACTATGCTGTCTGAGCCTGTCTCACAGGGGATGGTATAAATGTCTTGTTTAGGGCGGAGCACTCAGCTGTCATTTATTCTCAGTACCTTGCACAGCCACGAGTCTGTACATTCACTGCAGTTCATTGAAAAGAGATGTTTCCCTGATTAAGGCTGAGAGTAGCATTTATCTATGGACATAAAATATCTGATTTTTATCAGACGCTTTTTTTCTTCAATGAATGCATCACTTACTCTTTAGGTAATTAATTTTAAAGGGAAAAATTAACTTTGGATTAGGCTTAAAAGATAAACTATGGAGGGAAGAAACTGTAAGAAGACCATTNACAAGGAAATTAAGNTGAAAAAAGCCCCAGTAAAATTATATGAATGTGAAGCATACAGNGAAATTAGAGATAATAACAGACTACGATGATGNTCACCAGAGTAAAGGAAATAAAGGTTAGTTACTAAGACTCCGGATTTCTAATTTCTCTTCCTATTTCTAAATGTGAATTATGTGCAATTTTACAAAACTGTGGACTATGTGGACAGCTAAGGTGAGTGATGAAGCATAACTATACACTGCTATTTTCAACAACAATTTTCTCTTTATAGTTTATGTGAATTTCCAAGCGATATCTTTCCATACCCACCTAATACTGTGGATATTAAATGTAAAGTAGTTGGGGGTNACAGTGATAATCTTAATAAAAATCAAATATGTACAGCATTTTGAGGAGCTGTGAAATCAATGTTAGGTAGGGATTTGTACCCCAACTCCCCCAGGTTTCTTCTTTAGCCTCTTTGAGCCTCACTTCCTTTGCCTATAAATAGGAACAAGAAGGGCTTCAGAGGATTGCCGGGAGGATTAGCACTCGTTCCCTGGGCAAGCCTGCATTACTTACTGGTCATGGCATAAGTTGGTACAACCTTTAAGAGAGAGGTGTCGGGCGTGGTGGTGGATGCCTGTAAACCCTCTAGGTCTACCATTCCTGCAAGACTAAAGTAGCATTGGGAGTTCCAGGCCAGCCTCAAACAAGACAAGAAAATGTAAAAATGTATCTAAAAATCTTACACATGTAAATAATCTGGTGATACCACTCCTGCAATGATCTTAACTACTCTAAATACACAGAAGTCTACTCAAAACTTCTCATTACTAAGGTAGGCATGGTGGTAACCTCGGTATTTCAGGAGGCTGAGGCAGGACAGAAAGCTCCCACAACCTGAAAGTTCCTACAACCTGTAGCTACACAGACATCCTACCTAAAAAAACAAAAAACAAAAAACAAACCTGTCCAGCCTCTACCTGCCTGGTGCTAGGATTCTAAGTCTATAGTCCTATGCTAGTTGGGGATGGAGCCCAGGGCTTCATGCATGCTAGACAAGCTCTCTACCAACTGAGCTACATCCTGAGCCCCAGAGAGTTTTNTTGGAGCTGAGGTCAATATATGTATACAAATTCACTATGCATCGAAATCTGGACTGAATTTGAAATGATCCTTTTGCCTCAGCCATGAAGAACACACTACCACACCCAGCTTACCATTTTGTTTTTCCTTTTGAGACAAGGTCTCAATTGTGCAGCCTTGGCTGTCCTCAAAATTCATAGAAATCCATCTGCCTCTGCTTATCTTACTTATCTTTTTGAAATAGCATCATGTTGCCTATGCTAGTCAAAACAAAACATTTGCCAGGCAGTGGTGGTGACCTTTAATCCCAGCACTCAAGAGGCAGAAGCTGGAGGATCTCTGAGTTCAAGACCAACCTGGTCTACGGAGTGAGTTCTAGGATAGCCAGGGCTACACAGAGAAACCTTGTGAAAACCAAAGCAAAACAAAACAAAACAAACAAAAAAACAAAAAAACAAAGCTGGGCATGGTAGTGCATACCTTTAATCTCAGCACTTGGGAAGCAGAGGCAGGTGGATGATCTGTGACTTCTAGGCCAGCCTGGTCTACATAAAATTTCAGCCAATCAAGGCTACATANTGAGACCTCTTCTCAAAAAAAGAAAAGAAAGAAAGGAAGGAAGGAAAACTCTAAGCCCAAACTGGATATACTGGTGCATACCTGTAATCCCAATAATCAGGGACCAAAGTGGATAGATCGTTCAGGGTTCTCCTGGGTTACATACTAGGCTATCCTAAAGAGGGAGCAGAAATACAGCAATGGAAGACAGAGNGCACTATCAGAGTAGAGGACCACACAGCAATGGAGGACAGAGAGCACTATCAGAGTAGAGGACCACACAGTGAGGGCTGCTTGCTGTGAGTATCTCTGGGCCACACCCAATCTTCCTTGTCTAATTCTTCACAAGGCAAAAATCCTTCTTACTTGAGCAGATGAGAGGACTTTCACCTCTACAGGTATATCCTCCACTGTAAATTAATAACTTTGCACATGGATTTTCAAATTCTCCAGAGAATTTGGTTAGTGAGTCAGTCCCCTAGAGCCCCATTATCTACAAAGTCCCTAAAAATACAGAGCTTATCCTCTTGTAAAACTAAGAGGCCATACCACTTGAGCCACTACTAAACAAATCAGGGAGGTTTCATACATCCGGAGAACAAGAATAAAAGACACTTTAGNGGTGGGCATGATGGGTTTTGGAGGGCTTAAAAATCACCAACCTACCAAAGGCAGTGGCCAACTGAGGAGTAACAGGTGTTAAGTGTCCCTCAGGCCTTACAGCAGGAAACCCTACAGGCACACCACCACAGCTGTTGTTAAAAGCACAGAAAAGGTTTCTTATCTCCTATTCTGGGTCTATTTGTGAAGGGGAGACTAAATCAACCAGAACAAGCAAGGAGAACACACCAAGTNCTTACAAGCTCTTGGCAGGTAAGGACTTAGTGATGCGAATCCCTGGTAAACAAATGGGCAATTAGAGGAAAGATCTGGCTTGGAGTGGTAGCACACACCTACAACATAGGCCTAGGCCAGCCTGGTTACAAAGTTCCAGACCAGTCAAGGACACATTCAATGCTCTGCTTTAAATACAAAAACAAAACCTAGCCAGGCATGGTAGTGCATGCACTGGGGAGGCAGGGGGAGGAAGAAGCAGGTCAGCAGCAGGCCAGCCAAGACTACAAAGTGAGACACTGTCTCAAAAAACAAACGAACCAAAACTACAAACCCAAATCAAACCAGACAATGCAGACAGAAGGAAAGCTCTGACTGTGTGGTAGGAAGGTAAAGTCACTGCTGGACAGTGTGACATGGGTGAGTGGGCATGAAGAAAGCTCTGACTGCGTGGTAGGAAGGTAAAGTCACTGCTGGACAGTGTGATGTGGGTATGCATATTGTCCAACTTTGAAACAATGGATTGCAGAGACAGGGCCTTTAAACTGGGCAGAAGAGCACGCCAGGTATTTTAGCACTTGGGAAGCTAAGGCAAGGGGTTCTCAAATTCCAGGCTATCCTGGGCTACACAGCAACATCCTTATTAGTTTTATTTTGTTTTTGCTGGCCTACAACACACTACATAGCTCAGACTGGCCTCTAATTCTCCCTCCTCAGGCCTCTGCTGGGATTAAAGCCATTCATCACTACCCCAGGCAAAATAAATGTTTTTTTAAAAAATGAACAGAGGCCAAGAGTGGTGGTGCTTTCTTTTAATCCCAGAACTCAGAGGCAGGATCTCTGTGGAGTCTAGGCCAGCTTGGTGTACATATCAAGTTCCTGGTCTACATATTGAGTTGCATACTGAGAACCTGT
>LZPO01017301.1:439295-450324 GCA_001675575.1 Neotoma lepida | reverse complement strand
CATCCCTCGTCCCAGTCTTCCTCCAGTTCAGGTGGGCACGAGTTGAGGAGTTTGCGCTTACTCTCCTCAGAACACCAAAGACTTTTTAAGAGGGTGGGGAGATGAGGCAAGGTACCTAGAAGATGGATATTTTGAGCTAACCCAGTGACCCGTTTATCTCCTATCCTAAAACTAGTTACCCTNCCTGTTACCTGTTAGGAAATATCCGCCCCATTGAGCCATATGGGACACTACCTTCCTTCTCATTGGCCCATCAGTAGTTCAGTACTTGATAAGTTCCTTTCCCATTGGCCAATGCATAACATCCATTGGGTACGATTACAATTTCCATTGGCTAAAGACGAATGCGCCTTTACCATCTCAGTGTTTTGGCTTGAACCCACAGAACTTCTTTCCTTTTCCAGTGGGCCAATGTTACTGTTTTTGAAGATTTATTTTAGCCAGGTGCGGCGGTGGCACATGCTCTTAACTCCAACACTCTGAAGGCAGAGGCAGGCAGATCTCTGAGAGTTGGAGGCCAACTATCTAGGGAAATTTAGGCCAGCCAGAGTGACGTAGTGAGAATCTGTCTTAAAAAAACAAAAACAACAACAAAAAACCACCAAACAAACACAAAACCCTTTGTATGTTAAGTGTCTTTAGGTATTTTTCCTTCGTGTGTGTGTGTGTGTGTGTGTGTGTGTGTGTGTGTGTGTGTGCGCGCGCGCGCGCCACTGTAGAGGCCACAAGAGGGTGCTAGATCCCTGGAACTGGATTACAAACCAGTTGTCCTGTGGGCACTGGGAATTGAACCCAGGTCTTCTGCAAGACCAGGAAACAGCAAGTGCTCTTAACCACCAAACCATTTCTCTAGTCCCACTCTGCCAATATTACGCTTAGATGTTACTCAACTTGTAGCGAAATGGGAGAGACCACCTAATTTGGTGGCATTTCATTTAATCATGGACGTAATGGGGTTGCAGGCAAAGAAAGTACAGTAGCATGTATTAGAACTATTTCATGTATGAGATACTGCAGTCCAGGAAAAGGAGGTAGTACAGAGGGAAGATGCTGAGATTTTAGCTAGACTAATTCACAATATGCAATAGAGACCCTCCAACATTTATTGTTGGTGATGTTCTTCTACCTTGTTTCTAAGAGTCTCTTGAATACACAGACCAAGTATATACAAACCAGAAAGAGAAACGGCCTAGTCATAAACCACGCCTGCTGCTCTAAAAGTGGCTAGTTCCTTCATTCATCTGTACAATGCAGCTGTGACTACCTAGTTATCTCCTTTTCCACAACCTTGTCTGTACCTTTGACCTACTTTTTTTAAGCAAATACTGGGATGGGAGGTACCAACCACCAACTTTATACAGTACAAACTATCTAGGGAAACCTTTCTGGTACCAGCATGTGGAGCAACAAGGAAACAAACATTTTCTCCCTATTCCTTCTAACCCTTTTTGTTTGTTTTTTAAGGGTCTCACTGTGTCCCAGGCTGACTTGGAGTTCACTGTGTAGACCAGTCTGCCTCTGGGGCTAAAGGCATGCCCCAACCCCTATTCCTTGTAACTTCTCTCCCATAGCAAACCTGAGGCCTGGACTGAGTCCTTAGTGCACATAGCCCATAAATTATTCATAGAAGGAAAAAGGGTGAATCCATATAGGACCTATCTGCCTTGCATCTTTTCTACCAAAATTAACTACTAAAGGTTTTTCCTCCTATATGGATCCTTAATCACTGCCCCAGTATCTAAAGCTGGTTTTTCACAGCACCAGTGACAACTATATTTAGGCTCAGGGATGGGATGGGCAAAGGAAAATTCATCCAACAAATAAAATAGGTACTTTTTCATATGCCAAGAAATCTCCAAAGTGTGAGTCCACAACACTGAATTAAAACAATCCCCTGCCCTCACAAAATCTACACTTCGTTCCTGTAAGAGACTTCAGCAATGAAAGTGATTAACACATTTGACCTCACAGAAAACTAACAGAAAAACAGAACCATAGAGCTGGAGGTATAGCTGAGTGAGAGAATATTCACCTAGCATGTACAAGAAGACCCTTGTTTTTTTGTCCTCAGCACCACACACACACACCACCACCACCACCACCAAAAGAAAAAAGAAAAACATTTTAAAACCAACTATAAAACTAAAAAATAAATAACAAGAGACAATGTCATTTTAGTTGTTCAAACTTTGCCCCTGGCTCAAGCAGGTGAAATATAATAATTGTAAAGAGAGAAAAAGCAGTAACAGAAATTTCTTTAACCACGTTTCTGCCTTCATCCATCTCAAAGCCCCTCCTCCTCTATTTCCAGAGCAGGTGGCTACTCCCACTCTCTAGGGTATGTTTGCATCCAAAGGTTCCTGCTCCAAGTAGCCAGTCCAGTCCTGCCCTGTACTCATCATTGGTATTCCAAGATGAGTACCACAATTTGAAGTATAAAAGCAGGACATAAGGTGAGCACCTTGACTCTCCCGGCAGCCTGGTAAAGGCTGAACTTTATGGGCAGAGGCCCTTGCTTGGCTAAAGTAGCTGTATTTCATCCATACACATTAGAAAAATGTTAACATAAGGAGAAGGATGGAATAGAAAAGCCAAGACTTAAGCAACACTTTCTTTCAGGAAACAATAGCAGCTTTAGGGAATATTTCCTTTTCTAGGACAAAAGAGCTTTGCTGTTAGGGTAATTTTACAAACAAGACTTTTAAGATGAAGTTACCTAGGTCTTTGGAATCTGAGTTCTGATGACTAAATCTCCATCTCTCCAGGATATAGCATGTGAAAACTCTTATGAAGGGATTCCTTCCCGTCTTCTCCCATCATCCAAAGCCCATGAATCAACCTNGTCCAGTGTCTAACTATACCACCAAGCACATCTCAGGGAACTGGAATGTATCAGTACTTGATTTTAACCAGATGCAAATGAGCGATGGCAGACAACGCATGTAAGTACCAGGAAAACTGGGACCAAGCCATATTAACAGAATCCCAGGCAGCAACAGGGTCTGATCATAGAAGGGTCTAGGGACCAGATACAACCCCTTTGGGTGGCCTGGCCATGCCTCAAAGGGATTAGGCAGCATTCTTACTGCTTCTTCCTCTCTCTCCCTCTGTCTGTGTGTATGCACGTAAGGGAAAAAGACACTATAGTACACAAGGTTGCTTGGGAAAATGGATTATTCTAATAAAACTTTATTTTTTCAAACACAGCCACAGAGGCAGAACCTCATGTTTTAACACACACAGACTTATGGATTTTTTAATATAAAACAAAGTTTACGAAAAAATTTTTTTCCACTTTTTGTTTCTGTAATCCCATTAGCACAGGGACTTTGGCAGCAGGTGGGAATGAAGGGCAGCTAGGGCTGCCACTGGGCAGTCACCGGGCACAGGAGGAGAGCATCAGCCTGGGAGTGGCTTCACTCACACACGCAATAATACTCACCTACCGGCCAGCCACACAACACACGCAGCACAGATGCAGACATCTACACAGCATCAGCCACAAGCCCCGGAGGTGTGCTCCACTCTGGGAAAGCCCAAATGTGAAAACCCAGGTAACGAAATCGGATAAAGTAGAGGGAGGTTGCTCGCTTTACAAAGAAGCAATCATAGGCTGCTTTTAAATGGCCAGCAGTCCAAATGCATTAAAAAACAGCATTTGGTTTACACAGAACTGT
Source organism: Neotoma lepida (assembly GCA_001675575.1). Taxonomy (NCBI): domain Eukaryota; kingdom Metazoa; phylum Chordata; class Mammalia; order Rodentia; family Cricetidae; genus Neotoma; species Neotoma lepida. The sequence goes on along the minus strand of LZPO01017301.1, from coordinate 446,647 downwards.
TGGAACAGATCTATTGTGTAAAGCAAAATGACTCACNTCTTGAAAAGGCTTGTTCCAGGGCCAGAGGCATTTAAACTGGGAAGCAAGATGATAGTTCTGCCTAGTTTAACATTCCAGACTTAAAGGAATGGAATCAAATTATGACAACTGTAGGCCTCCTTCCCTAAGGGTGGTGACCTAAGGGCTTTGGGAAAGCCAGGACGGAGGCAGAATCACTGCCTTCACTTAAATGTAGGGCCTTGCAGAGACCCCATTGGCATTGCCAGTGACCTATTGGAGGCTGACACTGCCATCTGCAGCAGAGCCCAGGGATGAGGATGCCCCAGGTGGAAAAGAAGCTGGCACCAGGGAAATTATGGACCAGAGAGGGAGAACCAGGGAAGGATGAAACCAAGGATAGGTTAACTCCTGGGCTCAGTTCCCTGGATTCTCGAGAGCCTCTCTTAGGCCCTTAGAGACTGGTAGCCCAGTGGTAATATGTGGTAACGAGCCAGGAGATAGGGAGGAGCCCTGGAAAAGTAGAACCTCTGAGGGCCACAGGCTCAAGAAGACATGGCTACCTCCCCTGAAGAGACCCTGGAAATTGAACAGAAAAATGCCCTTATTATAATAAACAGGAAGGGCAGGTCCAATTTCGTTATGCAGGCTGTTCTAAACAAAGCCTCGCAGACTGCAACAGTAGCAGCTTCTATATGCATGCCTCCTGGTGCCAACCCTACCAAGGTATGTGCAGTATTTAGGTCCATTACTGTAGCCATTGGGACCTGCTGCACTGGCTGAAGTTGTGGGTAAGAAACAAAAAAGGAAATACAATCCAACAACAACAAAACCCCAGCTGCTTCTCAGAGCCTTTGCTTTACGCATCCCCAGCCAATCCCTCAGTGAGCCCCAGCCTCTCTGTGGTCTCTCAGGGCCAATTAGAGACAAATAAACATTTCCTGGCAAGAGTGGAAGACAAGCAAACTATGAAATAGCTGAGTGCCCTTCCTCTTTCTCACAGATCAGAAAGAGACTGGGCCTAGATCTTGCAAGAGTAAGTTTCCCTACAGCTAGCTCCCAAAAGGCAGTGCTAGGGTGGGCCCCAGGACTTCTGAGGACTAAATGTCACTGCTCCTGCTACAGGTCTGCCTCAACATATTCTAGGGAGCAACTTTGTCTCTGACTTGAAAGATCAGAACAGGAAAGGGTCCCCTTAGTGAAGAAAAGAGAGAACCCCTCAGCTCTGCCTCAGCTGCCCTTGCTTGCACCTACTCAGAGAACAAGAGAGGCAGGCTGTATACAGCTTAGATAATCTGATGAACACAACGTGACCTTCCTACAAGCCCTCAACGATACTAGATTTATCTAGTAGGAGAGGGTGGGATTGAGGAAAAAGACCATTAGCTGAGGTCACCGTACTTAGACCCCCAAAACAGAGCCATTTGCAGAGCAAGTAATGCTATGAACTTAAACACATCTGCAACACATTCAGGAAACAATAGCAGCTTTAGGGAATATTTCCTTTTCTAGGACAAAAGAGCTTTGCTGTTAGGGTAATTTTACAAACAAGACTTTTAAGATGAAGTTACCTAGGTCTTTGGAATCTGAGTTCTGATGACTAAATCTCCATCTCTCCAGGATATAGCATGTGAAAACTCTTATGAAGGGATTCCTTCCCGTCTTCTCCCATCATCCAAAGCCCATGAATCAACCTGGTCCAGTGTCTAACTATACCACCAAGCACATCTCAGGGAACTGGAATGTATCAGTACTTGATTTTAACCAGATGCAAATGAGCGATGGCAGACAACGCATGTAAGTACCAGGAAAACTGGGACCAAGCCATATTAACAGAATCCCAGGCAGCAACAGGGTCTGATCATAGAAGGGTCTAGGGACCAGATACAACCCCTTTGGGTGGCCTGGCCATGCCTCAAAGGGATTAGGCAGCATTCTTACTGCTTCTTCCTCTCTCTCCCTCTGTCTGTGTGTATGCACGTAAGGGAAAAAGACACTATAGTACACAAGGTTGCTTGGGAAAATGGATTATTCTAATAAAACTTTATTTTTTCAAACACAGCCACAGAGGCAGAACCTCATGTTTTAACACACACAGACTTATGGATTTTTTAATATAAAACAAAGTTTACGAAAAAATTTTTTTCCACTTTTTGTTTCTGTAATCCCATTAGCACAGGGACTTTGGCAGCAGGTGGGAATGAAGGGCAGCTAGGGCTGCCACTGGGCAGTCACCGGGCACAGGAGGAGAGCATCAGCCTGGGAGTGGCTTCACTCACACACGCAATAATACTCACCTACCGGCCAGCCACACAACACACGCAGCACAGATGCAGACATCTACACAGCATCAGCCACAAGCCCCGGAGGTGTGCTCCACTCTGGGAAAGCCCAAATGTGAAAACCCAGGTAACGAAATCGGATAAAGTAGAGGGAGGTTGCTCGCTTTACAAAGAAGCAATCATAGGCTGCTTTTAAATGGCCAGCAGTCCAAATGCATTAAAAAACAGCATTTGGTTTACACAGAACTGTTGGAACAGATCTATTGTGTAANATCAAGATTCTGGGGGCATCCTGATGCTCTGCTGTTAAAGGAGCAACTGCCTTCCTTCCCTAAGGCTACACAAACACACCTTTCCTCAAGTATACGCCCATGCACACACACACACACTCACACAATTTCTCCAAGGAGGCTGACTGATCGCCCCCACCCTGGCCAAATTCTAAGACACAAGTGCCCTTTGAAGCAAAGGGGCTAGTGAAATTCCCCGAGCTGGGGTCAGGAGACCCCTTCCTTCCCTGCCCATTGCTCTCAGTGGCAGGGATACTCACACTCAGGGCCACCATGGGGAGGGTCTGCTCTGGGGCTGTCCCTCCCACCACCAGCTCCGTTTATCTTGTCCCGGCCAGTCTCTTGGCATGGTCGAGCTTGCTGGAGCGAGAAGACTTGGGCTGCCCTGAGTCGGAGCCCTCCACTCACCCCCTTTCCCAGGCTGGGCCCTCAGCCTTGGGGCCTTCACACGGGTTAGTAGCCATTAGACAGTCAGTCTGTGTGGCCCCAGGAAGTAGCCTCTCAAGTTTTAGTTTTCCTCAATCAGATTCAGGTCCAGGTCCCCAAAGTCCTGCTGGCACAGTGTCCGCTTGTTTAGTGCCTGCCGTCCCCACCGCACAGCCCCGTCTTCTTCCTCTTCGCTTTCACTCAGCACGTGGGATGAACCCTCAACAGGACTGCAGGAAGCAGAGAGAGGTGGGGGGCTACAGGCCATGAACCATGGTGGAGAGATGCTGCTGCCTTCTCGAGCTGTTTCTTGGAGACAGAGACCTCCTGAGTATGGTTTCTGTTAAACAACAAAGTTAAGACAAAGACATTAATTTCCAAAGTAACCTAAAATTAAAAATATTTTCCAGGCTGGAGAGATGGCTCAGAGGTTAAGAGCACTGACTGCTCTTCCAGAGGTCCTGAGTTCAATTCCCAGCAACCACATGGTGGTGGCTCCCAACCATCTGTAATGAGATCTGGTGCCCTCTTCTGGTATGTAGGCAGAACACTGTATACATAATAAATAAATCTTAAAAAAAAAATATTTTCCACTGATTATTTTATGTGTATGGTGTTTTGCTTGCACGTATGTCTGTGTATCATGTGGACAAAAACAATGCCTGCAGAGGCCATTAGAGGGCATCAAATCCCCTAGAACTGGAGTTACACTATGTGGGTGCTAGGAATCAAATTCAGGCCCTCTGAAGAGACCTGTGCTCTTAACCATTGAGCCCTGTCTCCTGGCCCTCCGAAAATAAATTTTAAAGTGTTCCTCTCAGTTACACTTGAAGGCAGAAATTCTAGGCTTTAGAGTGAGGTTCCAAATCACTCTAGAGTGAGGTTCCAAAGTGGAACATTTGGTACACATGTACATTCTCTAAGGAAAGAACCCTAGATCCCACTTTTAATGCCAGTACTTGGGAGGCAGAGGCTGGCAGATCTGAGTGTCCAAGGCCCGCCTGGTCTACAGAGTAGGTAGACTCTGTCTCAAAAATCCAAACCAAACCCAAACCACAACAAAGCACAGAGGCTGAGTACTAGCACAGTGGTAGAGCATCTGCACAGCACGCCTAAGGACATGGGTTCACTCACTAGCATCACAAAAGAGAATGGAAGCTGTGAGTTATGATAGGGCATGGTGGTATCTAAAATCTCATAGCTCAAGAGGTTGAAGCCAACCTGGAAGAAATAGAAAGACCTTATCTTAAAAAACAAAACAAAACTCATTTATAAGCTCCATGAAGTCAACACTACCATCTGCTTATTTGGCCACTCTCATCTGTCAGTGCCTGAGAAGAATCAAGTACATAGGTTTTGGCATGAATGCTTCCTGAACGGCTGGACAACTAAAGGAACAAATTCTCAGAGCCCTGTGACCAAGTGATCTAGAAAGGAAAATATGGAAAAAGTGGATGAGTACATATACAGCAACTGCTCTCAGGCTAGAACTTTAGGAAAGTGTTTGGTAAAGCTGTTGAAGGCTCCACAGGCTCACAGGAAGCAGTGATGTGCAGGGAGCAAACCCAACCCTAAGCACAAGGAGTAGGCAGGCACTGGTGATAGGACTTTTGTGGCTTAAGAGTTCTCTGAGGAGAAAAGTGCCTCTGCAGGACAATTAGGGATCCCTGTCTGAAGGCTTAATGTCTCAGCCTAGTTTCTCTGAACACCAAGGATTAATCTGACAAGGCAGGGGACTTTAAAGGTTAAAACTCAAAAGGTTCCTGGCAAGCCAGGATGGTCCTTCTAGAATAAACTCTGGAGACGAGTTCCCGGGGATGCCTGCAAGAAAAGTGGAGCCAGAGAAATCTCAATAGTCTTCCCACTCTCATCTATGCTCTTCTGGCCTACCGGTCCCACCTGATTCATCTTGTCAAAGTCCAAGGAAGGCCGCAGGCGCCGGGAGTCTTCTTCATGACGCCGCTTGATCCCAGTTTTGCGTGCATCCAGATCACAAGGCTGTGAGCGGCTTCGGGGAAGGTTGCGGAGACCTCGAGGTCTCCAGGGCAGCTCTGGGGAAGATGCAGGAGAGCTCCGGGCAGAGGGCAGGAAGCGGCTTGCCTGTGGGCCCAGGCTGGGTGACAGGGAGAAGCGGCGCTGGGGTGGGCAGGGTGACAGGGACTCAGCATCGCTCTCCCAAGAACCATTCTGAGGGGAGGTGGCGCAGGGTTGAGCAGAATCTTGGGCCAGGGCCAGGCTGAAGAAAGGAGGGCTATAGGGTCTGTGGGCTGGGGCACACTGAGAAGAGGCACTGGGAGCTTGGAGGAACCTGAGGCTGGAGACCCGCTTCGGGGGGCTCTGGTGAGGCACCTGCGGCCCACCCCCTCCAGCACTGCCCCGGTGCTTGATGGGAGTCCACAGCTTGGAGGGGGCGGGCCGCCACACTGGCTGCCAGCGAGACAGGTCCACAGGCACCGAGAGTGAGCGGCAGTGCCTCTTGGATGGAGGAGCAGGGGCCACAGGAAGCTTCTCTGGGTCTGGGGGTTCAGGGCTTAGTACTTGGGAGAGGGGCTGCTCCTGTGGGGAGTTTCCCCGACTGGGTGGTCTGAGGTGCAGGCTCAGGCCTGAGGGATGGTAGCTGAAGTTGAGGCTGTCCTGGAACTCAGCACAGGAACAGTGGGGCAGGCCCCTCCAGGAAGCACCTTCTGAAAGGCATTCATAATAAAAAGTATTAACAATAGCTAACATATTATAAGAGCTTATGCATCACATAATGTAGCGAATACTTCCTGTAGTTTCACAAAAATCTCCATGAAGGAGGTACTATGATTATCCTTTTTCAAGGTGACAGTAGACTAACTTGCTCCAAAGCATGTAGCTATCAAATGAAGAAAATAGGATTCAGACTTTACTATACTATGCTACCTTCATCCTAAGAACCCACCTAGAATAAAGAACATTTACACACTGTCTGCCACTTCTTCTCAAAGGCACATTCGTCAAGAGAAACATGTATGTCTGTGTGTACGCCCCACTTACCCCCAAACTCCCAGACCAGTCCTATCTTCAAGCCAACGTTCCCTGTTCCCAGCCTGAGTTCTGAAAAGCAGGCCAATGTTCGCCTTCTCTGGCCCTCTTCCTTTCTTATGTGCCACCAGGACCAAGGAAGGAAGTGCTGTCTAGAGGAAGCAATCAAGCAGCTAAGCAATCGCTTTTATCCCTAGGAAAGGCAAGTAAGATGCCGGTGGGTCTGACGGCAGAACATGTGTGCACGAGAAACCTGAAGATTCTGTGTTACTTTTGTTCTTTTATGTTTGTTTGTACATATACTCTGGCTCCCTTCCCCTTAGGCCTGCATTATAAACTTCTGAACAAAACAAAAAAACAACTTTTTTTTGAGACTAGGTTTCACTACATAGTCTTGGTTGGCCTGAAATTTGCTCTTTAGACCAGGCTGGCCTTGAACTCACAGAGATCCACCTGCCTCTGCCTCCCAAGTGCTGGGATTAAAGGCGTGAGCGCCACCACACCCAGCTCCAGGCCTTTTAAAGCCAAATAGATTGGAGGGCCGAGTGGGTATAATGGCTCAGGCCTATAATCCAAGAACTCTGGATATGAAGACAGGAAATGAGTTCACAGTAGTCTACATGTTGAAGTTGAGGCCAACCTGGGCTACATAAATAACATAAAGCAAACTCCTTATGCCTGCCAAAGATAAGGGAACCAAAAGAAGGGCAAAAAGGAATGATTCTTACTCACTACATTCCAACCAAAACTGTAACTTTTGGAGTCTATGTGTGTGTGTGTACATGTTTGTTTGTGCACGTTTGTTTGTGTACGTGTACATGTTCATGTGGGTATGGACAAGAATCCATGTACACTGAGCTCAGCAGTCAACATCTTATGTCTTGCTCAACGGCTCTCTACCTCATTTTATTTTTAAATTACATTGATTTATGGGTGTGTGTGTGTATACAACACCACAATCGTGTGTGAAGGTCAGAGGACAACTTGGGGAAGTCAGCCTCTCCTTCCATCATGTGGGTCCTATGGATGGAAGTCAGGTCATCAAGCACTTTATGACAGCCTGCCTGCCCCCTCCAATTTTTTTTTTTTTTTTTTTTTTTTTGAGGTAGGGACCCTCACTGAACCTGTCACTCATCAATTTGGATAGGCCGGCCGGCCAACCTGTCTCTACCTCTCTAGGCACTGGAATTATAGACTCTGCCATCACTCCTGGCTTTTATGTGAATGCTGGGGACCCTAACAAATCCAATCACTTACAATGCAAGCACTTTACCATCTTTCCAGTCCCCCCAAATTGTTACTTTTTTGAGACAGGGTCTCGTGTAATCCAAACTGGCCTCAAACTTGCAAA
>LZPO01017301.1:387913-399301 GCA_001675575.1 Neotoma lepida | reverse complement strand
CATGTAGGTGCTGGGAATTGAACCCAGGTCCTCTGGAAGAGCGGTCAGTGCTCTTAACTGCTGAGCTATCTCTCCAGCCCCCTGTTTTGAGGTTTTTATGCACCATTGATAAGGATCTAAAAAATTAAATTCGTTCTTTGACTTTTTCATACACACATATAATGCATTCTGATTACTCTTCCCCCTACCTGCCCTTGTATCCCTCTCCTACTTCATGAATTTTGTTGTTACCAAATCCTCATCCAACACCCGTGTGCCTTTGGGAGTGGGTCATGTGTTGAGCTTTAGATCTGTGTTACATGTGTAGGTTCTTGAGAACTCATGCTTGGCCCCAAGGACAGACACTGGAGCACAAGGCTGTGTAGGGGCATAGCTCTCACTGATGGCCTTGGACTACTTGATATCTGTCAAGTAATAAAGAATGGAGTCTTTTGATCTAAAAATGGAATAGTCCGTGTCAGCTCAGTGCTTGGCTAACCTTAGTAAGAACATAAAGTGGGAGGCATTAGCTGTTTCTCATTCAGTTCAGGCAAATATTACCCAAGGTACCATGAGGTGGATGAGATGGTACACGTCTATAAATCTCAGCACTCAGGAGGTAGAAGCAGGAGAATCTTTGCACGTTTAAGGCCAGCCTGGTCTACATAGCCAGTTGTAGGTCAGCCAGGGCTACATTGAAAGTCCCTGTCAAGGAAAAAAGAAAGGACAGTTCTTTCAAACATGTATATATAGAATTGTCAATTCTTGATGCCACCAGTGTTTAAATGTGACAGAATTCCTGTCCTTAAGAAACTGACAAGGGATATATATATATATATATATATATATAGAGAGAGAGAGAGAGAGAGAGAGAGAGAAAGAGAGAGGAGAGAGAGAGAGAGAGAGGACTAACAAGGGTGCTGAGCAGGATGGCTCAGTGGGCAGAGCACTTGCTGTGCAAGCCTGACCACGGGCCAAGGAGAGCAATGATGCCTGAAAGTCATGGTGATGCTTTAAGTAAGTGCCTCCCATAGGCTCATTTGTTTGGATATTTGGTCCCTAGTTTGTAAGACTGTTTGGGAAGGATTAGGCGGTGTGGGTGTGGTCTTGTTGGACGAGGGCTTTGAGGTTTCCAAAGCCCACCCCATTCCCCTTTAGCTCTTTCTGTCTCCTGGTTGTTTTCTTAACATGCAAACTCTCAGCTACGGCTCCAGCACCACGCCTGCCTGCCTGTCGCCATGTTCCTCTCCATGATGGCCGTGGACGCTAACCCTCTGAAACTGAACCCGAAATAAACTTTCTTCTCTAATCTGCCTTGGTCATGGTGTCTGCAGAGCAATAAAATGTAACTAAGACGGTCATTCTGTGACCTCCACACATGCGCTGTGGTACCCACACAATCACACACAATAATAAATAAAAGGAAAAGAAAACTTACAAGTTAAAGTCTGGTATGATGGAGCACTCCAGTAACCAGAGCACTTGGGAGTCAGAGACAGGAGACCCTGGGGTTCAAGGTCATCCTCAATCCAGCAAAAGAAAGAAATCCTGCCACTTCTTGTTCCAAACCAGCAGGCCAGGTGGTGGGAGCTGGCAAAGTTCACAGAATAATTAACTTCTGTACTCCACCTGAGATGACACAGTTTGTTCAGTGCTTGTCTTTTGAGGGCATTTGCTGAACTCCACATCCAGTGTGTACTTACTTATATCTCATAGACATTATATAATATATTGTCCTTAATTTTACAGATGAAGAAATGGAGCGTGGAAAATTGACTCGTTTTTGTCACTCTAGAGAGTGCAGGGGAGAGCACTGAACCTAGGCAATCTCTGATGTGTACTCTTCACTATTAACTATGCGTTCTTTCCAATTTAGAAATCAAAGCTCAATGGCACAGCCATATCTGATGGAATGGCAGAAGTCATAAGGCCAGCACAGCTGCTTGATAAAGATTCAGCAAAGCTGAGCGGCATGATGGCCACTGTGCCACTCTTGGTTTTGATCTCTGCCTGCTGCATACTTGGGGGACTTTTAATATCTGTATAATTTGGAGATATTGGGTTGATGGAAAATTTCTTATGAATCATTTATGCCTTCTCTCAGGAGTACTGCTTCTAAACTTCCCCAGGAAAGTCCTGAACATACTGCTCTTCCTGCTTTTAGGGAGATATCCTTATCTACTTGAAGATCTTAAGGTTGTGAAAACACATAAAGAAGCCAGAGGTCTCTCTCACTCTCTTTTTTTTTGGGGGGGGGGTTTCGAGGCAGGGTTTCTCTGTGTAGCTTTGGGGCCTTTCCTGGAACTCACTTGGTAGCCCAGGCTGGCCTCAAACTCACGAGATCCACCTGCCTCTTCCTCCCGAGTGCTGGGATTAAAGGTGTGCGCCACCACTGCCCGGCACCAGAGATCTCTTTATGAGGCTGTGAGATATTCTTGACACATCTGTCCCTGTACTTACTCAGGAATGAGATAATCAAAACAAAGTAAACTTAAAAAGGTCAACAAGGTTCGGTGGGCTAGAGGAGTTGGCCACAGATCAGATTACAAGCCTTTTTCCACTATACAGTCAGGCAAATACATGGCATATACAGCAACAAAGTTAGATTAGCTGGAGTTACCTCTGCCCTACGCAGGGACTTATATTGATGAGCAAAGAATGATGTAAAAAAGATGATAAAAGAATGAGATGTCAGGACCTCCCTTTCTTAAAAAAGTTAGCTCATACAGAGCCACTGTGATGCCAAATGCCCAAAGAAGAACAACAAAATGCCAGGAGTTGACATATAAACAAGTTATATAAATATATAAAATGTAAACACTGTATTATGCCAGAATTTGAATAGTAACTGCAGCAGCTTTGGCCTGAGAATTTTTCTTGGGCACTCTGACCATTAAGAGTTAATAATACACTGTTTGGGACATGGCAATCTGCCTGGGCTGGGTTGGAGATTTTGTTTTGGTCTAGCATCCTTGTAGCCACAAAAGCTACTAGCCTGGGAACAGGCTGTCATATGCCTCATGTTGGGATGAGGGGTTGATGAGTAAAAATGGTTATAAAAGGTAACTGTTTATCACTGATGATTAAACTTGAAGGAAAATGATTGTAAAAGATAACTCTGTTCTGTCATGGTTTATCAGTGATGACTAAAAGATATGCAAGAGGAAGTGAAGCACATATCCAAAACCAAAAATGGTATGACCTATGTTTTGGAACAACATTAATATATCCCTGCTTACTGAATTCTGTATAAAGAAACACTCTGGCTGCTGNTCAGTCAGGCTGCAAGATTCTCCTAACCATCATCCCTGGCTCATCCTTCCCTCACCAACTCCTTACCTCCTCTCAGGACCTGTCAACTGCTCGGGCTGGCCCCCAGCAGCTCAGTAGGGAGGGGACATGGCAGAACACACAATCCACTGGCCTAATCAGAAGAGGAGAAAATCAACATTGCAAATGCAAGTGCAGTAAGACACAGGGACTTTGGACCTTTGGGCACCATCTGTAGGTTGTAAGCCCTCCCAAGGCTGGATTTGTGTCTTAATCACTCTGCACTAGCCAACGCTGTGCGTGTAGCCAACCTTAAGAAGACATTGAACGATGGCTAATATCATCTTTGTGTAAATGACTGGCTCATTTGTCATTACAAGTTTCTCAAGGACAATGCCACATACTTCGCAGGTGTTGGCAGTCTGAGGACATGGCTGGTGGGAAGAGTATGCTGGGGGGCTGTCCATATCGGTCTTGGAGTCATATTTACTTGCAGAGGTTTCCTCCACCCTCCCTAACCTTAGTTACCAAACCTCATTAAAGCTCAGGGATGGTAAATTCAGAAAGAGATAATGCCTCAGGCACCTCCTTTGCCATCATAAAAGGCTCTTTCAGGCGAAAGTTGGCAGCTCTGGTTAATCTGCCTGACCTTGTTCCTGAATTTATTTTAAAGCTAGATCTCTTGCTATGTAGACCAGGCTGGCATTCTTGCTCGTTCTATGGGAACAGTATTGGAAAGATCCTTTTGGCACTCTTCTTCAATGAACTGGACATAGTTTGGTTCCTGAAGAAGTGGGGGGTACCCCACATCTTTGTGAGTACTTGGACTCAGTCCATTCCTAAGCTTCCCAACCACCTGAAATCATTTCCCTTCGATTTGTAAATCACTTTTGAAACTCCGTTAAGAACGAAGTGGAAAGCTGAAGCCATCAGCCAGCTCCCCGGCTGCAGGTTTCCTGATGTCATTGGAGGGAAGGCTTGGGTACTTGGGGATGGGGGTGGAGTTGGGAGTAAACCGGCCCTGTACAAAGCTGGGTAGCCAGATGTTCACTTTCACAGCTCTCCTGTAAAAGTGGCAGGGCAGATACAGATTAAAACGCAGCACAAACTCCATTTAAAGTGCATTACAGATCAGGAGCCAGCTCCCCCCTGGGCAGGAGAAGGGAGGGAAGGGCACAGAGGCCACATCAGTCCTCTTCTTATCTAGGGCCACATGTCTCTCTTCCAGCTTTGTGAAGGGTGATTTACACCCTGGCTGAAATGACTCTCTTTCTGGGCTGATTACATCTGCAAATGCCCCCCAGAGGCCACAGCAGGATGGCCATATTCAGACGAAGCAGCCAATAAATCTCCGGGGTTTATATTGTACTTCACGGTGCCTTCCCTCTTGGCCCTCTGCCAGTCGGGCTGTGGAAGGTGGGGGTGCTCAAGTTGAAGGCTTAGGAGACGAAACCCCCTTTCATCGCCCTTTCCTCTCGTCCTTCTGGACTCTGCTTAGTTCTGATTTGTCCAAGTCAGTTTGGACTCTGGAACCTGGTGGGAATCCAGCCCAGGCCCGACAAGTCTCCTTGTTCTCACAGGTGACACGCTGCCTTCTGGACACTGCAGTCGCTAGCTAGTTTAGCCCTGGAACGGCTGCTTGCTCACAAACTCTCATCATCTGAAAATGGGCTCATAAGTGGCGTCTCCAGTCACTCTCTTCAGTGATTTGGCAGGAGTCGGGGTTGGGGGTTGAGGGCAAGGTCTCCAGTCCAGACTGGTTTGCCTTTGAACTTCTGGTACTCCTGTCTCCCTCCATCTTGGAGTGCTGTGCGGGGGGGACTGAATCCAGAGACTTGCTCCACCAACCATGTTGCATCTTAGTTCTGGTCAGTGTTTGATCTGTTTAGCAGGGATTGGGGGAACTAGGGGTCGGAGTGGGAGAAATATCCTTTCAGCTGCTCTCATAGGTCAAAGGGGCTTAATTTTGAAGCAGCCGGATTTACCAAAGCTCCTGAGACCTGCCTGGGGACCGTTTTTTTCAGAACCTTACCCCTGGAAACACTTACTTAAGGAAAAATGAGATAATAGATACGCAAATTCACACACACACACACACACACACACACACACACACACACTTATGAAATCAAGATACCCTTGTGATGGTTCAAGATTTCTTGGTTTGGTTTGGATTTGGATTTGTTTGGTTTTTGTTGTTTTGTTTTTCAAGACAAGATTTCTCGTGTAATAGCCCTGGCTGTCCTGGAACTAGCTCTGTAGACCAGGCTGGTCTTGAACTCACAGAGATCTGCCTGCCTCTGCCTCCCAAATTCTGGAATTTAAGGCATGTGAGACTCGATGTCACTGTAGCCCACACAGGTCTGGAACTCACTGTGTAGGTCAGGCTAGAATCAACTGACAGCAATCCTCCTGCTTCCGCCTCCAAGATTTCAGGAGTGAGCCCACACCTGGTTGATTCCAGTGTTGTTACAAGATTTCATTTGTGGTGGCTATTGTTCCTGGATGGGGAGAGGGGTTCGGAAAGGGAAAAGGTGCTTTGTTTTTGACAAATACTTAACAGCAGCAGTCTTGCCAAGGAAATTGGCAGCAGACAGATAATAGGATGGCAGACTCTAGTGGCTCACGCTGCTGACTCCAAGCGCCCCTAAGTGTTGTCCCACTCTGGGTCCGGTAGAAACAACCGCCCGATGCTGCCTGCCGCTTCAGAGTTGGAGGGCGGTGCCCGCGACCCTAGTGGGAGAGTGGCAGCGCCGGGAGGAGGGACGGGAGGCGGCGGTGGGAGGTGCCGGCCGAGGGAGCCCAGCGAGCCGAGTCCCGCGCACCGAGGCAGGGGAACGCTGCGCCCTGCGCAGGCAGAGCGCCGGGAGAGCGGACACCCGGCGTCCAGGACCCGCTATGGGACGCTCCCGGAGCCCACGACTGCCGCCGCTGCGGGTCCTGCTACTGGTGCTGTCGCTGTGGCTGCCACTTGGAGCAGGTAAGTGTCGCCTGTGCATTCACTCAGCCAGAACCCTGTAGGGCTGTAGGGCAGGTGGAGCTCAGAGTGTTGGTAAGGCTCAGCTAGCTGCCTTGTGTTCTCGCTCTTCTGTCCCTCGAGTCTGGGGAACTGGAGTAGGTGGCCCAGAGTGTCAGAAAGGAGCTAATTTCCAAGCTTATACAAGAGTATGGACTCGTGTAGATGGAGCCCTAGCAAATCCTGACCACTCAAGCGACTTCTCGCCCCTGGTTCTACTTCTTCCCTCTTTTGAGGTGCTTCTAAATCAATCGTGGGACAACCCGAAGCCGGGGCACTGCCAAGTCAGCATCCCCAGGAGGCGAGAATCTGATCAGAGCTGCCATTGGCTCTCAGTGGCCTTCAACTCTTCATACCGCTTAAAGGAAGTAGAAACTAAAGAATTTGCGTAGACTAGACGCAGGATAGGCTTGTCAACTGCTTAGAATTTTCTAACCTCATTACCTGGTTGTATTATTGAGAATGTTACCACCAACCTGCTCCCTTCCTACACGGGGATGTGCTTATTTATTTATTTATCCATCTATCTATCTATTTATTTATTTATTTATTGTTTTTCGAGATAGAGTTTCTCTGTGTAGTCCTGGCTGTCCTGGAATTCGCTCTGTAGACCAGGCTGGCCTCGAACTCAAAGCGATCCACCTGCCTCTGCCTCCCAAGTGCTTAGACTAAAGGAGTGCACCACCACCACTGACTTTTTATTTTAAACAGTCTCATGTAGTGGCCCTGTTCTGGGACTGACTATATATAAGAAGATGACCTTAAACTTCTGATCCTGCTTCCACCTCCCATGTGCTGGGGTTATAGATGTGTGCCACCCCACCCTCCTGTTTTATGATGTTCTGGGGATAGAACCAAAGCCTTTGAGTATGCTAGTGGAGCGCACAACTCTGCTACAACCCCCAATCTCACTGGATATAGGACGTTGTTTGTTTGTTTGTTTGCTTGTGGGTTTTTTTTTTGCTTGTTTGTATTTTTTCTTAGACAGGGTCTCTATATGTTGCCCTAGCTGGCCTGGAACTCTATATAAATCAGGCTGGCCTCAAACTCACAGAAATCCACCTGCCTCTGCCTCCCAAGTCCTGGGATTTAAGGCCTGTGCCAATGACACTCAGCTTTCAGCCTTCTATATAAATCCTGTCTCTTATACACATCTAGATGTGTATAAGAGACAGATTACACCCTGACTGCAGTTTCCCCCAAACCATTCCCACCTACCTTTCCTCTCCCCCAGACCCACTCCCCCTCTGTTTCACTTCAGAAAAGAGCAGGCCTCTGAGAGACAACAACCAAATAGGACAAAACAGGATACAATAAGACAAGGCAAAAGCCCTCAAATTGAAGTTGGACAAGGCAACCCAGTACGAGGAAAAGAGGCCCAAGAGCAGGCAAAAGAGTCAGAGACACACCCTCTCCCATTGCTGGGAGTCCCACAAAACTGGTGTAGTGAACTCCCTATCAGGCCATACGGCTTTCCCCCAACAAGGTGCCCAGTACAGTGCCTTCCCCAGAGGATAATTGATCCACAGTAAGTTTTGTGGAATTATATAATTCAGGGCTGATTTAGAGCCATGTCCTTCTACTCCAAGGAAGAGAATCCTAAGAACCAAAACCCCAGCAAAGAATGATAATCCCTGAGGAGAGAGGAAAGGCACTGGGAGTCTCATTGTGGGAAACAACACACAAACAAACAACCTAGCCTGAGCTGAAGGAATCCTGACTGAGAGGCAACACACAACAGAGGTAGTGCTACAGAAATACAGTGGAGCGGGGCACGGTGCTGTAATTTCATCACTCTCCAGAATCTTGAGTTTGAAGCCAGCCTGGGCTAGATACACAGCAATACCCTGTCACCCAAAAAGGTGCAGGCGTGGGGAGGGGGAGCAGTGTGTGTCTCGGGAGATGGCTGTGCAAGCCTGAGGACCTGCGTTCCAAATCTCCAGTACTTACATAAAAGCTGGAAGCGGTGGCTCACATCTGTAACACCAGCAGTAAGGGTGGGGTGTATGGAGGCGGAGACAGGGGCTGGCTGGCCAGCCAGTCTACCCAAAATGGTGAGCTCCAGATCTGGTGAGAAAACCTGTTTCAAAAAATGGAAGTGGAGAGCGATAAAGGAAGACACCTACCGTGGTTCACTGGCCTCCACAGACACGTGATGCACAGACACAGTCATGTGCACTCAGACACACTGCACGAGTGTGCACACAACACACACACAAGGAACAAATAGATGAGCAAGGAAAAAAGGGAGGGACTAGTCTGTACAGCCTGTCTCCAGCTGTAAATCTGGGCAGTAAGAACTCATCAGTCTAACTTGGCTGCCCACCAGGAAATTCTACTAGTCCCAGCATATGGCTGCCTGTTAGGGTCAGAGATAAACATTAAATACCTTCCTCATTAATTGGTGAAGTAGAATGACAGACAGGTCCACTCCACAGTAACACTTGTAATATTTTCTGCTCAAGTGGCCTTACCAGGGCCTAGGATGTGAGTGTACCTGCCTTGCATCATTCCTAAGGCCCTAGGGTTTAATTCCCAGCACTACAGCACACACACACACACACACACACACACACACACACACACACACACACACACCTCACTGCTGCCCTGTAGCTGCCAAGTGCTGCTTGTGAGCTAACACTAACAGGGAGTTTTTAACAATTGAGTAGAGAAAACCACTGCTCACCCCAAGGCAAACATAAAGGGGAACTTCCCACTCTCAGGGAAGTGGCATCATGGACTAAAAATCATCCTAAACTAGGCAGAAAACATGAGTTCTAGGTTCTAACTTTGAGCTAGGCTGGAGTGGCGACATCCCCGATGCTCGTTCTTTCCCTTGGCTCATTCGTCCATAAGTGGGTGTCCATGCAAGGAACCCCACTGGAGAGAAACAAATGAGGCTCTTGTACCCCCAAAGCAGAGGCTGACAATTAGTNCTTCTCTAATGAACCCAGTTAGAACCGGTTAGAAAAGGCACAGCGCGCTTGAATGGGGCTGCCATTGCTCAGCTCTGGATGTAAGATCGTAGGCGTGGAGCCTGAGTATGCCCACTCTTCCAAGAGAAATCACCTGGCCTTTTCAAGTTTTTCTTCTTGAGACTGGGTCTCACCATATAGCTATTGCTGGCCTTGAGTTCACAGAAGACACTTGCCTCTACTGCCTGAGTGCTGGGAAAAGGTATGCGCCACCACGCCTGTGGAGCACCATGCTTTCTGTTTTGTTTTGTTTTTTTTTGAAACAAGGTCTCTCTACTCAGCCCTAGCTGTTCTGGAACTCACGAGGTAGACCAGGCTGGCCTGAAACTCTCAGAGATCCACCTGCCTCTGCCTCTAGAGTTCTGGGATTAAAGGCATGCGCCACCATGTCCGGCTTGTCTGGCTTTTAAATAGCCACTAATTACATNTCTAAAAGATTTTCTTATTTAGGTCAAAGTAGGTAAGGAAAAGTTGGTGTGGTGTAATCTTAGCATTCATCAGTCTGACTGGGCTGCCCACAGGGAAACTCCACTACTCCTAACCTGTGGCTGCATGTTAGGGTCAGAGANAAACATTAAACACCTTCCTCATTAGCTAGTGAAGTAGAAGGAATGACAGGTCTGTTTGACAGCCTGATTTACATGAGTTCTAGAGCAGGTGTACTACATAGCAAGTTCTAACCAGTCCTGGCTACCGAGGAAATCTCTGTTTCAAAAATAAATAAGTAATATTAAAAAGGAAAGAAAAGAATATAAATCTGTGGTAGCACTTGCCTGACATTCAATCTCTGATCATCAGTGCAGAACTTTAGATAAAAAGAAAGAAAAGAAAAATGACTAGGGACATATCTGAGTACTGGACCTCTTGCCTAACACGAGCTAGGTTCAGTTTCCCAACACCAGCCAAGAAGAAAAGAAAACATGTGTCAATTAAAGCAAACATCTGTGCCTTGTATCACTATATGATCTTGCCCTGAATTAAACCCCTGTTTCACAATCCAGGAAGCAACCTCTACTTTTTTTTTCCTCTTGAAATTTAAATTTAAATCCCTCCAAGTTCTTTGTGGCCCAAGAGGCCCTTGAATCCATCTGGCTCAGGCTTGGTCAACTACCAGCAAAGAGAACTTTTTCTCTGGAACTGGTTAGGATTCAACATTTGGTTCAGTTAAGTATTTGTTTAGTTCAATGATTGCAATGAGACTGAAACCTGGGACATTTCTTTCAGTCAACCACTAACCCATACTTATTTGTAACAAGCATCTCTTTAAACTTTCTAGAATTCCTCAACGTGTTTAAATCCATATCCCCCATCGGTAAAGGTCTTGTCTTTTCTTTCTTTTTTTCTCTTTGAGACAGGGTCTCTCTCTGTAGTCCTGACTGTCCTGGAACTATGTAGAAAGGCCTCAAACTCACAGAGATGCTCCTGCCTTTGCCTTCTGTGTGCTGGGATTAAAGGCATGTGTCACCATGTCCAGCGAGCTTTTTCTATTTTTGCTCAACATCCTTAGTCATTAGGAAAATGCACCACACATTATACACACACACACACACACACACACACACACACACACACACACACATAAATAAATAAATCTCATGCCTTCCTTAAATATTTTTGAAAATTCAAGAGCTTTGCCACCATCTTATACATATGAAGTTATCAAGTAAAACTTCTATTTTATATGCATGTGTGTTTTGCCTGAATATATTTGTGTACCACATGTGTGCACAATCCTTGAGGCCAGAAGAGGGTGCAGGATTTCCTGGAACTGGTGTTACAGACAGTAGTGTGCCATAGTGTGGTTGCTGGGAATTGAGCACAGGTCTGCAAGAATAGCCAGTGCTCTTAATCTCTGAGTCAACTCTCTAGCTCCCTTCCTTTTCTTTTCTAAAAAAAAAAAAAACCTTTCATTATTTATGTGTATATGTGTATTTGTGTATCTCTCTCTCTCTTTCTGTGTGAGTGCAGAGTGCAAATGCCAGTGGAGGCCAGAAAAGGGTGTTGAATACCTTGGAATTGAAGTTGCAGGTGGTTATGAGCTGCCCAGTGTGGGTGCTGGGAAATGAACTCAGGTCCTCTGGAAGAACATTATTCTTTTAGGAGCTGAGCCATCTCTACAGTGCTTTCTTCTTCGTCTTCGTCTTC
>LZPO01017301.1:375898-387663 GCA_001675575.1 Neotoma lepida | reverse complement strand
CTCCTCCTCCTCTGTCTTCATCTTTTACATTTGTTTACTTATTTGGGGTGATGGAGGGCACATATGTGGAGGTCAAAGAACAACCTGCAGTAGTTTCTCAGGCTTGGTAGAGAAGGTGGTCTTGCCAGCCCAGACAAGGCTTCTAAACATGGTGGTTCATGCCTGTAATCCCAGTTTTTGGGTGGTAGAGACAGGAGTATCAGAGGTTCAAGGTCATCCTCTACTACATAGAGAGTCTGAGGCAAATCTTGACTACCTAAGGCCCTGGTTCAAAAAACAAACATGAACTTTTAAAGGGTCATGTTGGCTCACACCTTGTGAGGGGATTGTCTCCAGGCCAGCCTGTGCTAGGCTACAGAATAAGACTCTATTTAAAGAAAGAAAACCACACGGTTAGTAAGTGACAGAGTTAACTCACCTTTCACGGATTTTGCAATTGACAATTCTCATCACTATGGATAAATTTCACAAATATGTAACTGAGCAAAAGAAGCTGTGTCATGCACGGTGGCTCATACCTGTAATCTCAGTACTGAGGAGTCTGAAGAAGAAGGGAGGATGTTGAAGGCCAGCTTGAGCTCCTGGGGTACACTGGGCCATTTAGCAAGAAAAAGAAAAGAAACCCACTAAAAGGGCCTAGAGAGATGCCTCAGTAGGTGAGAGTGATTGCTTGATAAGCATGAGGGTTTGAATTCAAATCTCTAGCATCCACAGTTAAAACAACAACAACAGCAGGGCTGGAGAGATGGCTTAGTGGTTAAGAGCACTGACTGCTCTTCCAGAGGACCTGGGTTCAATTCCCAGCACCCACATGGCAGCTCACAACTGCCTACAACTCCAGTTTCAGGGGACCTGACACTTATGGCAAAATACCAATGCACATTAATTAAAAATAAATAATTAAAAAAACAAAACAGTCATGGCTGTATGTACCTATAACGTTGGTATTGTGGGGCAGAGACAGGCAGATTCTGAGAGCTTGATGGTCAACCAGCCTGACCGAAAAGATGAGCTTTTGATCTGGTGAGAGATCCTGACACCGTAATCCTGCTGTGGCTTCTGCATGTGTGTGCATAGGCACATGTACTGCACACAGACAATGCCCCACACAATAAAAACACATACATAACACACATACATACATGAGTACATACTTGGCAAGATGCAAAAAAACACATACTAAGTGATTGAAAATAAAACTGATCTCTGATGTTAGAAATAAGATATTGAGCTGGGCAGTGGTGGCACACTTTAGAGGCAGGAGGATCTCTGTGAGTTTGAGGCCAGCCTGGTCTACAGAATGAGTGCCAGGATAGCCAGGACTACAGAGAAACCCTGTCTTGAAAAAATAAACAAAAAAGACACTGGTTTTCTTACAGAAAACTGGAAGAGGACTTCTGGGCCACGGGTAATGTTCAGTTTAACTGCTCGGATGCTGGCTACATAGATGTATTCAGTTTGTAAAATTCATTTATCTATACGTCTTTCATTTGTGGACTTGTCTTGTATCTTATTCTTTGATTTATTACTGAGATGGAAAATAGCAAGACTTGGTAGGTCTGAGGAGAAACTAGAATCTTTGCAGGTTGGTTGTGGGAATCTAAAAATGTAGCTTCTGTGGAAAACAATTTGATAGTTTCCTCACAAAAGTTAAGCATAGCAGGGCTGGAGATCTGACTCAGTGGCTAAGGGCATTTTGCTGCTCTGGCAGAGGACCCAATTTTGGTGCTCAGCACTCACAAGGAGGTTCATAACTTTGTCAAACTCTGGTTCCAGGATATCCAACTCCCTCTTCTGGCCTCCATGGGCACCAGACACACATGTGATGTACATACATATATGAGAGCAAACATACACATAAAATAAATAAGAAGGTAAATCTGGGGTCTGGCAGGGTGGTTCAGTGGATAAAGGCACTTACCATCAAGCCTGATGACCTGAGACCTACATGGTGGAAGGAGAGACCCAATTCCTATTGATTGTCCTCTGACCTTCACATCTGTGCTATGGCATACATGACCTTCATAAATAAATAGATGTAATAAATTTTAAAGGAAGGTAAATTTTGTGTTGTGTGAATTTTACCTTAATAAAGAGTTTTCTAGCTCACAAAAGGGGTTCACTAGCAAAGATATCCAGGAGATGTGAGAAAATGGCTTTGGAGGCTACAACCATGAGACCTGAAAGCAGACCCGGCCAAGGAAAATGACAAATAGATTGTGGGAAGTTGTTGAGGCAACAGGGCTTATTGAACATACATATCTTAGGGTTTCTATTGCTATGAAGAGACCCCATGACCACGGCAACTCTTATAAAGGAAAACATTTAATTGGGTCTGGCTTACAGTTTCAGAGGTTTAGTCCATTACCATCATGACATCATGCAGGCAGACATGGTGCTAGAGAAAGAGTGGAGAGTTCTACATCTTGATCCACAGGCAGCAGAAGCAACTCTGAACCACACTGGGTACAACTTGAACATAGGAGACCTCAAAGCCCACCCCACAGTGACACATTTCCTCCAACAAGGCCATACCTCCTAATAGTGCCAGTCCCTATGGGTACCATTTTCTTTCAAATCACCACAAGTCAGAACATCTAATTTTTAGATTTATTTATTTTATTATTTTATGTATATGAGTGTTTTGCCTGCATGTATGTCTGTGCACCATGTGCATGTCTGGTGTTGGAGGAAGTCAGAACAGTATCGGATCCCTTAGAACTAGAGTTACAGATGGTTGAGCATGGTGATATTTTGTTTGTGCTTTAACAAATAAAGCTTGCCTCAAGATCAGAGAGTGGAGCTAGCCACTAGTTAACCATAGAGATCTGGAGGTCTGTATATACAGATAGGAAATGATGGCTGGGCAAAGAGAGGAAGTGATAAGATGAGGAGGAGACAGGATTGGCTGAGGCTTTTGTAGAGGTAAGAACTAGTGGCTGGCTGCTCTGCCTCTCTGATCTTTCAGCTTTTACCCCCTAATATCTGACTCCAGGTTTTTATTATTAAGACCAATTAGAATTCACATTGCATCTGGTGCCCAATGTGGAGCATCCATTTTTGGCGTACAGGCCCAGAATGTCCGACAGACTTTCCTGTGAAGAAGGGAATTTTGAAGGACAGCCCTACCTTGTCTTGGCAAAGTTTGGCAGTTGCCTTTCTTGTATCCTGCTGGTCCAGTTTGGACAGTAACTATCAGTAATTGAGGCAAGGGCAGTTTCTTTGTCCACATGGCTAGCTTTTGCCATAAAGAAAACAAACTCCATATGGAGTTTCTTTGATGCCCATCATCTTCCCTAGAGTACCTTGGTGCTGCCAGGAGCAGACATGTCTCACTGTCATGAGAAGTCTAAGTTATTAAAACATTTTAAATGCCATATTCTGTAGGTCTTTGAAGTATTTGAAGATGACCTGTCTATCTAAAACATATCTCTGTTTGACCTTAAAAACATACTTAATATAACTACAAGTTCGATTGTAGTAGGTGACTAATTACTAACCTGCTTTTCCTTATTGTCATAAATAGTTGGTAATAATAACTTTTGTTTTTATTTTATGTACATTGTTGTTTTGCCATGGGTGTCAGATCCCCTGGAACAGGAGTTACAGACAGTTGTGAGCTTCCATGTGGGTCCTAGGAATTGAACCAGGGTCCTCTGGAAGAGCAGTCAGTGCTCTTAACCACTGAGCCATCTCTCCAGACCTGGTAATAATAACTTTTAAGGACTAGAAATTTATATAACATTGTTAAATGAGTTGGATATGTACAATACCTTGAACAAGATTAGAAATGTATGTACAGTATGTTTTAACAAAAATAATCTCAAATTTGTATCAATATACAAAGATCCATATCGTTGTAAAATATTTGAAACAAGTAGTTGTTTTTTTATTTAAAAGTAGATTTAATAGTCTATTTATCCTATTTCTATATCCCCTCTTTTTTTTCCAGAGTAGATTCAATAATCTACCCTTATATTCTATCATATCTATATCCCCCTTATTTCTTTTCAAAAAAAGAACTCTGAATCTAATTAAGTATTTTCTCTAACTTTGTCAAATGCAAATGGATTAGATATTGTTACTGTAATTCTTACTTAATAACTGTTTTTGTTGTATATAATCTTACTATGTTAAAATTAAAACCTTCCTTTTTTAATTAGACAAAAGGGGGAAATGCTATGGAATAATCCTCTTGTATATGGTAAAGATTTGTCACTTGAATTGGCTTAATAAAACACTGATTGGCCAGTAGTCAGGCAGGAAGTATAGGCAGGGTGGCCAAGCTAAGAATTCTGGGAAGAGGAAGGGCAGAGTCAGGAGTTTCCAGCTAGATGCTTAGGAAGCCAGATGAGAATGTTGTACTGAGACCACATGGCTAAACATAGATAAGAATTATTGGTTAATTTAGGAGTAAGAGCTAATTAGTAATAAGCCTGAGCTTCTGGCTGAGTATTTATAAGTAATATTAAGCTTCTGAGTCAATTATTTGGGAAGCGGCTACTGGGCATTTGGGAGTTGCTGGTGGGACAGAAACTTCCACCTACAGTTGTGAGCCACCATATGGTGCCAGGAATTGAACCCAGGTCCTCTGAAAGAGCAGCCAGTGCTCCTAACCACTAAGCCACCTCTCCAGCCCCAAATTTCCACTTTAAACAGCTGGTGGGAAATGATGTGCCATGACACACAGTGGGGACACTAAGTCCTAGAAGCAAGAGCTTCTTCCAGACTGAACTGCAACCGATCTGGGTGTTCCTGAGCAAATAAGTGGGTCAAATTGTGCCCCCATTTAAAAACTACATTTTATTTACTTATTGGAGCGGGGCATGCATGCCATAGCACAACTCCCGAAAGTTGATTCTATCCCTCCACCATACGGGCCCTAGGGATTGAACTTAGGTCACCAGGCTTGACGGCAAGCACCTTTACTCACTGAGGCACCTGGC
Source organism: Neotoma lepida (assembly GCA_001675575.1). Taxonomy (NCBI): domain Eukaryota; kingdom Metazoa; phylum Chordata; class Mammalia; order Rodentia; family Cricetidae; genus Neotoma; species Neotoma lepida. The sequence goes on along the minus strand of LZPO01017301.1, from coordinate 382,717 downwards.
CCATCTACCTCATGGGGTTTTTAAGAGATTTCAAATGAAAGACTCGAAGTTGTTGCTAACTTGCATCTGGTACTCCACATACACTCTCTGCCCAGGGCCGCCTTCTCTACCTGGAAAGATCACTAAGTTTACTTCCAAATAGCTGGTCTCTGCCTCCTTGGAGGCTGAGAAACCTCTTCACATCCTCAAAAAAACCAGCGTTTTCTGCTTTGTATACATTATGACAACTGCAGACTGTCCAGTCCACTGCTGCATTTCTTTCTCTCCACATATCTTAAAAAAAAATATAATACACACACACACACACACACACACACACATATGTTTTTTGAAATGGGATTTCTTCGTGTAACAGCCCTGGATGTCCTGGAAATTGCTCTGTAGTCCAGGATGGACTCGAGCTCACAGAGATTCACCTGCCTCTGCCTCTCGAGTGCTGGGATTAAAGGCATGTGCCACCACTGCCTGACTAAAGTGTATATATTTTAAAGAAGCATAACAACTCAGGGACAGCTCTCTGATAGGTGTCACTGGCATGGCATGTGTGTGTGTGTGTGTGTGTGTGTGTGTGTGTGTGCCTGCGTGCACATGTGCACTTGCACACATACACGTGTAAGACTTATTTATTTTGATTTATTTATATCAGTGTTTTGCTTGTATGTATGTCTGTGCACCACATGTGCCTGGTGCCCTTGGAGGTCAGAAGAGGTGACAAATTCCCTGGAACTGGAGTTATGGACAGCTGTGGACCATCATGTGGGTACTGGGACTTGAACCTGAGCAGCCAGTGCTATTAACTGCTAAGCCGTCTCTCCTGCACCTTCCACGCTTCTTCTTTTTTCAAATAATTTATTTTTTTTAATGTGCATTGGTGTTTTGCCTATGTGTATGTCTGTGTGAGGGTGCTGAATCCCCTGGAACTGGAGTTACAGACACTTGTGAGTTGCCATGCAGGTGCTGCGAATTGAACCTGGGTCCTCTGGAAGAGCAGCCAGTGCTCTTAACCGCTGAGCCATCTCTCCAGCACCCTCCATACTTTTTCTTAAAGGGCTTTGTGATACCCTAAGATTTTCTCATGATTTCATCGGAATCTACCCTACCTTACCTCAGGATTTAGTATTCCCTGGCAGATTTCGTGGCCTCACTTGATTGCTGTCTTTGCAGGAGACTCCCCTCCCACAGAGAGCAGGTTTGTGAACAGCTGTATCCAGGCCAGAAAGAAATGCCAGGCTGATCCTGCTTGCAAGGCTGCCTACCATCAACTGGGGTCTTGTACGTCCAGTCTCAGCACGGCTTTACCCTTAGAGGAGTCTTCCATGTCTGCGGACTGTCTCGAGGCAGCACAACAACTTCGGAACAGCTCTCTGATAGGCTGCACGTGCCACCGGCGCATGAAGCACCAAGCTACCTGTCTGGACATTTACTGGACCGTTCACCCTGCCCGAAGCCTTGGTAAGGCCACTCTCCTAGAGTGGATTAAGCTGGGAAGGTGGATTTGGAGAAGCCATTTCTCAATGGTGTAAGACAGGCCATCTAGTTGATTTTGGTGGGGATGATTGAAGTTGTACGTGTGACATCAGTAAGAGATGCAGGGAAAATTTGGCATTATCTTCTTAGGTAAAACTTTAAACTTTGCCCTCTCCTGTACCTATTTCTACCTTTCTTTGAAAAATATTTTCAGCCTTTTTTTGTTACCACAACATAGTCCATTAAAAAGGTGAGCCTGGGGTGGTGGCTCATGCCTTTCAGTCTGGAAGCAGAGGAAACCCTGTCTCAAAAATATTTATTTATTCACGTGTGCAGATATGTGTTTGTCTGCTTGTCAGGGTTCGTGTGGAGGTCAGAGGACAATTTTGTGGAGTTGCTTCTCTTCTTCTACCATGTGGATTTTGGGAATCAAACTCGGGCTGTCAGGCTTGGCGGCAAGCACTTTTAACTGCTGAGCCATCTTGCTGGCCCCTTATGTCCACTTTTCTTACCTGTATCTTGCTGGCCCCTTATGTCCACTTTTCTTACCTGTATCTTCCTCTTTACAAAGTTTAGGCCAGGGAGATTCCCAGCCTGAGGAGTTCCTGAAATAGGATATGGAGGGAAAGTGAGGAACGAGGCCTCAGCTCATAACAGGTTCAGAACACCCCGGGATCTACTGATTCAGAGAGCGTAGGAAGCAGCACACCACTGCAGCGCGTAACAGAAAGGTTTTCATTAACCAGACGGGAGGCAGCAGGAGAGAAGGCGCAGAGGGAGCCAAGCTCAGGATTCACGTCTGTCTCTTGCCGTAGGCCCGTCTCTACTCATCAGCTTGAATTAACCAAGTAATTTTGGGTTTTTCGAGACAGGTTTCTCTGTGTGGCCTTGGCTGTCCTGGAACTCACTCTGTAGCCCAGGCTGGCCTCGAACTCAGAGATTCGCCTGCCTCTGTCTCCCAAGTGCTGGGACTATGTTGTGATAACAAAAAAGACTTCCATAAGTATGCATGGAGGCTTGTAATCCCAGCACTGGAGAGGCCAAGGTATGAGGATACCTACAAATTTGAGGATAGCCTAGGCTAGTGAGACTCTGTCTCAAACAACAAAACAAAACAAAAACCCCAAAACTAAAAAAATAAAATAAAATAAAAATAAAAATAATTTTAAAAAAAGATCAAAAAGGGCCAGGGAGATAGCTTAGTCAACCTTGCAAACGTAAAGGCCTAAGTTTGATCTCAGAATTCACATTAAAACAGAACAAAGGGGCATGTGACATTTGTAATTCCAGTGCTGGGGAAGCAAACAGAGCAAGCCCTGGGGTGTGCTGGCCAGAGCGCTGAGCTGCTTGGTGAGTCCGAGGCCAGTAAGAAGCCTTGTCTCAAAAACAAACAAGCAAGTAAACAAAACAAAATGGGGTGGTGTGGGGAGGGGGCTGGAGAGTTGTGTTAGTGGTAAGGGCACTGGATGCTTTTCCAGAGGAGCTGGGTTCAGTTCCCAGCACCCTGGAGGCCGCTCAGGACTATCTCTAACTCCAGTTCCAGAGGACTGACACCCTCTTCTGGTACTTGGACACTTTAAATTTTTGCTCAAGGGTCTTCCTATGAAGCCCAGAATGGCCTCAGACCTGTGCCTTCCTGTCCTCAACCTTTGAGTGTAGAGAACATGGGCCTATGTCCTGGATCATGGAATTTTCTCTGCTGGGTCTGGATCTGGTTCCTCTTGATTTAGAAACCCATAAATTGAAAAGACAAGTCATCTGCCTTCTGTACATACTCAGGGCATAGACACAAACCAAAGGTACGAATAACGCTCAGAAAGGAGAGGCTGGGAGGCCTAGGGCACACTAACTCACAGCTGATGTTGAAAGGTCCCCTTCCCTAGGAAGAGGGATGTTCCCTTTGCCTTGGGGATGCAGTTGCCCTGCCCATTGTCCTGGAGGACTTGGCCCAGCCCTCGGCCACGCTCTGGCCTCTCCGTTATTCTCTTTGGCCATGTTTAAAATGGGCATCGGAGACTGCAGCCTCCTTGGGGACTGAGCAGTATTCTCAGTCTGCTTCCTGCCTGAAGGATGTTGGGGATTTTAAGTCTCATAGTCTCTTTTAATATGGGCTGGTAGCTCTTGGCTGTGCAACACATAATTGCTTTTTATATCTTTGATTTCTGTCATCTCGTGAGCCCAGTAGCTTTTCCCACAACTTAAGACATGTGCTCCCTTCTAGACCTAATTGTCAGGCCTCCATGAGAGTCACTGCTTTAATCTATTTTTTTTTCTCCTGAGTACATTTGTCCAATTGGCAGGATTTACTGCCTTATCCCCTTCATCAACTGAGAGATCCCAACATCAGCCAGGGTGCTCACGTGTTTGTTTTTCTTCCTAGTTGAGTTATGACCAACTTCACAGCTCAGAACCCTTTCCAGCCTTATCTTCTGTGTCTGCATAGGAGAAAAAGTTGCATCTCTTAATCCTGTAAATGCTAAAATTCCTAATGTTTTTGGTTTGTTTGTTTGTTTTTGTTTTTGTTTTGAGACAGGGTTTCCCTGTGTAGCCCCAGGCCACTGGCTTTTAAAAATGAAAATGTATTTCTTTTCTTTCTTTCTTTCTTTTTTTTCTTTTCTTTTTTCTTTTTTGGTTTTTCGAGACTGGGTTCCTTTGTGTAGCCTTGGCTGTCCTAGAACTCACTCTGTAGACCAGGCTGGCCTCAAACTCACAGAGATCCACCTTCCTCTGCCTCCCGAGTGCTGGGATTAAAGGTGTGCACCCCCACTACCCAGCTGGAAAATGTATTTCTTGCACATGTTTTACATCTGATGCCAGCTTCCATCAGTCGGCTTTGTTCTACCTTTCGTCTTCATGGATGGATCCAGGCTGGTAGAGAGAAAGCAGGAGCAGCAGGACCATGTGATGGCTCTAAACTTCTGCTCAGACGGGAGTGACATCATTTTAGCCTCAACTCCATCGGCTGAAGCAAGTCACATGGCCAAGCCTGCCACCAGTGGCCTGAGCATGTGTATTCCTCTCACAGGGGACATGGAAGTGTCATGGCAGCAGGTGGGAGGTGTAACCCTCCCACAGGATTGGGGGACAAGGCAGTAACTGGAAGTGGTGACACCATCTACAACATTCTTTGTTCCCTGCTTTCCACTCTTCATCCTGAGCCTTTTTCTTTTTGATCTTCCCCAGAGACATCTTCTGGGACTCCCCCACTTCTGTCTTCCCTTTAGGAGCTCCCAGGTCTTCCTTTCTTAAAGCCCATCCTCTCCTGTTTGTCCAACATCCATGCTTCTGCAGTCTTCAAGGTGCATTTACAAAGGCCTGTTGGGTGACACCAGCAAGCTCACCTCTTTCTTCCAATGTGATTGAAGAGACAGGGTCTCATGTGCCCAAGCTAGCTTCTAATTTGCTACGTAGCCAAGGATGACCATGAACTCTTTTTGTTAAAATAATTTATTTATTTTTATTTTATGTGCATTGGTGTTTTGCCTGCATGTATGTCTGTGTGGGGGTGTCAGATCTTGGTGTTATAGACAGTTGTTAGCTGCCATGTGGGAGCTGGGAATCGAACCCAGGTCCTCTGGAAGAGCAGTTAGTGCTTTTAACTGCTGAACCATCTCTCCAGCCCCAACCATGAACTCTTGATCTGCCTACCTCCACTTCCTGAATGCTGGTATTACAGACAGGAGCCACTATGCCCAATTTATTGTTGGTGTTGGGGGTTGAGCCCAGGCTTTGTACATGCCAGGCAAGCATTCTAACTACTGAGCTGCATCCCAGCCCCTAACAACGTTTATTAATTAGCATTTATTGAGCGTATAACCTAGCAAGTACCCTTCAGGAGTCCATAGCCCCACAGGATGACTGGGTGAGATCGGTTGGTTGTGGGGTCCTTGTGTCTTTTCTTCCTCTGGTTTTCTCATTTTGGTCCAGCTCAGTACCTGCCCTCACTTCCATTTCTGTGGTATATCATGTGTCTCCATAGCCAGTGGTCAAGCCTAGAACACAATCCATTTCTCTCCCTTCTCTAATGGCAAGAGAAAGTGAGAAGGCGTCTCCTTGCTTGATTGTGTGCCCACAGGCAATGTCTATACTTGGGAGCAGAAATTCTGGAATCAGTGTAGATTTTATACCCCACTCCACCCCCTACCCCTTTATTTCAGACAAGGTCTCACTGTGTAGCTCTGGCTGGCCTCTAATTCATAGACCAGGCTGCCTTGTCCCAGAGTACTGTGAGGAAAGATGTGTATCATCATGCCGAGCCCAGTTCCCCTTCTTATTAAGCTAATGTGAATTTAAGCAACCACTCAACCTCTCATCCTCAGTTTCTTCTCACCTACTCAGACTTCTAGGAGGGATAAAATGAGGTGTGTTGGTGCATGCGCCCGTGTGTGCGCACGCGCATGCCCAGGATCCAATGTGCTTAACAAATCATAGCTCTTAATTATTTTCATATGTTTATTGATTGGGCCTAACCTGTACCTTCACGGCTCTGAGTTATTCCCGTCTGCACAGTTTGTTGCTCCCCGGTTACGAGGCTGTCTTTTCTTTTGCTCACAAGCCCTTGCAATCTGACAGCAACTTCAGCCCTCCCTGCTCCCCTTCCCAAGTCCTTGTCCTTGGCACTCATATACTCCCTATCCTCTCTAGGTGACTACGAGTTGGATGTCTCCCCCTATGAAGACACAGTGACCAGCAAACCCTGGAAAATGAATCTTAGCAAGTTGAGCATGCTCAAACCAGGTGTGGAGGACAAGCCTAGGATGGGAAAAGGGAGGCTGGGCCTGGGCTCTGAGGGGACGGTGGCTGAGGGGAACATAAACTGGGGGGGCTTTGGGGAAAGAGTTTCTGCCTGCTGTGTCAGGATGGAAGTCTGAGCTGTGGTGCAGGGTGCATGTTCACAGAAGTCATTAAAAAGCAACAGTTACCAGGGAAACCTCCAGAGCCCATTAGGGCCACTGGTCCTCAGGAAGGGTGTGTGGGAGCAGCAGCGGGCGGCAGAAAACACGCTGAAATGGAGTATTTATCCACATTTAAGGTGTCCAGGAAAGTAGTTTTTTCAGCAGTCCCTAAGGACTAGGAAATTGCTTGTTATCCACCATTCTAATGGGGTGGAGAAGTTGGGCAGAAAAAAGTAGAAAGCATCTCATTCCCACAGGGGTCACTCAGGGTGGGAGCTATCAGTCCAAAGGGGCTGTAATGTGCATTTTCCCCAGGACAATGAGGCTGTGAACTGACTGAGAAAGAAATGACTGGAGGTGGTAGTACATGCCCTAATCCAAGCTCTTGAGAAGAAGAGGCAGGATGATCAGGAGTTCAAGGTCATCCTCAGCTACAGAATGAGTTCTAGGCCAGCCT
>LZPO01017301.1:353963-365296 GCA_001675575.1 Neotoma lepida | reverse complement strand
TTTTATTTCTATTTTTAAATAATTTATTATATTATTTTTTCATAAAATACATCCACTCACAGGATCCCGATCCTCTCTCTCCCTTCCTTCCTGTCTTCCTGTCTTCCTTTCTTCCTTTCTTTTTATGGTGAAGCTTGGAATCAAACTCAGGGCCTGAATACACTAGGCCAAGAACTCTCCCACTTTGGTATTTGTCAGCATTCTATCCCAACCTTCTTTTTGGGAAACAGGGACTTGCCATGTGGCCTGAAGCCCCATTGTCCCTTGCTATGTAGCCCAGGTTGACTTCAAGCTTGTGGATATCTTTCACCTCAGGTGCTTCCTATAGAACATTTCAGAGACAGGCCTTAACTGGATGAAGTACATCTCTACAGCAGGCCTCAAGGTAGACACTTNCCATCTCTGCTTCCGTGGAAGCAAGCCTCATGCTCCTGCCAACATAGCTACAAGCTCCAACTAGCACCGTGGATTTCCATCCCTTCAAACTGAGCCAAAAGAAATTCTTCCTCCCCAAGTTGGTTGTCAAGTATTTTGCCACAGCAATGAGAAAAGAAACTGATACATTCTCAACAAGTCTTGACTTTGTCAGTCAAGAGCTGTGCAACCTGGGTCTGAGCCTCTCTGAGATGTACTAACCACATCTGTAACATGCAAAAGCATTGTCTATACCTCACAAGAAATAAGGTAAAAGCATCGTGTCCGACACATAGTACAAATGAGCAATTGTGGTGTATACTGTAGGAAGCAGTCCGGACAAAACAGACAATTCTAAAGAAGAAATGAGAATCTGTAAGTCATCGCTCTCAAACTTCCAGAATGTTCCAGGCACGTCTGTAACATGAGAGTTGGGGTTATGTTTTGGTATGTGTGTTGGGGCTGCACATGGAAGTGTAAATCACAAACACATTGCAGCATCTGTGAATGGAGCTTGAGCTGAGCCTGCTACTCTTCTCGGCACACCATGGTCTTGTATGGTGTACATTTATATGCATGGCTTGGTTAACCAGTTCTGAACTCATGGATATTTGGTTGTGTTTTTAATTCTTTTATGGTGTGAGCAAATAGGCACACTACAGTGCATGTGTGGAGGTCAGAGGACAATTTGAAGGAGACATTTGTTGCTCGAATCTTAAAAGGTCTTTTAATAAAAACCTGGAGCCAGATATTGGGGTAAATGCTGAAAAGATCAGAGAGACAAAGGAACAAGCCACTGCCACTTCTCACCTCACCAACTCCACGAATCCTCTGACTGAATTCCTCTGAGTCCTTACCCGAAAGGCTCCAGCCAAAAAAGACTCAGCCAAATGAGCTTCCTCAGCCAAATGAGCTTCCTCAGCCAAATGAGCTTCCTCAGCCAAAAGGGCTCTAGTTCCTGTCTCCTCATGCCTTATATACCTTTCTCTGCCCAGCCATCACTTCCTGGGATTAAAGGTGTGTGTGCTTCCCAGTACTGGGATTGAAGTTGTGTGCCACCACTGCCTGGCTCTGNTTCTCTCCTAGACTGAATCAATCTCATGTAGTCCAGGGTGGCTTTGAACTCACAGAGATCCAAACAGATCTCTGCCTCCCGAGTGCTCGGATTAAAGGTGTGTGCCACCCCTGCCTGGCCTCTATGTTTAATCTAGTGGCTTGTTCTGTTCTCTGATCTTCAGGCAAATTTTATTAGGGTCCACAATATATCACCACAGACACTTCTCACCTTTCAAGTGGGTCCCAGAGTTCAAATTCAGGTGGTCAGGGTTGGTGGCAAGCACCTCTACCCAATGAGCTATGTGTTTGGTTTTTGAGATTGGGTCTCCTGTAGCCAAGGTTTGTCTCCAACTCGATGTGTAATTGGAGATGTGAGGATGATCTTCAACTCCTGATCCCTCTGCCCCTACTTAGTCCATCTTTTATTGCTGATAACACAGTATCACAGACCTGGTAAATTATAAGGGAAAAGAGGTTTCTCCAGGCATGGTGGCACATACCTGTAATCCCAGCTACCAGGAACAGAGTCAAGAAGACCATGGGTTTAACAGCAAGATTCCATTGTTGTTAAAAGGAAGTTTATTTGGTCTACTTCTGGTTTAAGATCAAGGGACTATCTCTGGTAGTGGCTTGGCTGGTAGAATCTCTCTTTCTCTCTCCCCCTCTCTCTCTCATCAGTCTTCAGTCATGGAGGCACTCCCTTGATAATCTTATCTGATCACTTCTAAATACCAAAGTTGGGTTGTTTCCAATTTCTTTTTTTGGGGGGGCGGGGTGAGACAGGGTCTCACTAGTCAACCCTGGCTGGCCTGGAACTCATTATATAGATCAGGCTGGCCTCACACTCACGGAGCTCCTCCTGCCTCTGCCTTAGGAGTTCTGGGATGGGTGTGCACAACCAGGCACAGCCTCCACTCCCTGAATACCTCACAATGAGGACTGAATGCCAACAAAACTTTCTGTGGGGACACAGCGGATTCAAACCAGAGCACTTTCCATTTTCTCTGATCTAAGATTGTGTGTGTGTGTGTGTGTGTTATGATGAAGATGAAACCGAGGGCCTTACACGTTAGGTAAATGCTCTGCCACTGGGTTATGTCCCCAGGCACTGTTGTTGTTGTTTGTTTCTTTACTTAAGAATATTTTACTTCATATGTGTGAGTGTTTTGCCTATGTGTATGTATGTGCATCCAGTGCATGCCTGGTGCCCACCGAGGTTGAAGAGGGCATCGGATTTCCTGGAACTAGAGTTTCAAGCAGTTGTGAGCTACCATGTGAGGGAACCAAGCCCCAGTCCTCTGAAGAGCAGATGGCTCAATGGGTAAAGGTACATCCTGGCAAGCCTGATGACCTGAGCTTGATCCCTCGGACCCACATGGTAGAATTTGAGAACCAGCTCCTTTAAGTTATCCTCTGATCTGAGTGGACATGTGTTCCTGTACACACACACACACACACACACACACACACACACACACACACACACACACACACCCCTCACTGCCAGAGTGTGGTGGAATAGGCAAGCCTCTCCCTGTGTATTCTTGTATCCTCATAGCCTGCCCAGCCCAGGAAATACTCAGCCAAGCTGCCTCCCTGCAAACTCCAGTGGGGGCACAGGGTCTACTCGTCTTCCTTCTTTCTCTCCTCCCGGAGAGATTTCTGAGCAGTCAAGGCCTCTCCATTTGCTTTGGCTCCATTAGCCTGGGCCTGGGGGTGTGAATGGTACAGTCATTCCTTGCTAAGTGCTTGAATTAGACTAATAGGTCATCTGTGCTTTTCTCTGAAGAAGATCCAAATTCCTGGTAAACAACCAGATACTCTCCCAGCCCACAGCCCACGGCCCACAGCCCACAGCCAAGATCAGGTGGAGGCACAGTGGCTGGGCTGGAGCTCCTAATGGTATCATGGATGGCTGGGATGGTTAATGCCATTAGACTAGTCTCTGTGAAGCCCATGTGAAGGGCTTCTGGTAGCAGCACAGAATCTTGGGACAGCAGACTTTTGTGCATATTTGTCCCCTTTGTTTTGTTTTCAGACAGAGTCTCACTATATATCTCAGGCTGGCCTTGAACTTACAGAGATCCACCTGCCTCTGCCTCTGGAGTGCCAGGATAAAGGTATGTGCCACCATGCCTGGCTTCCATCTTATTTTTTGAGGCAGGGTCTCTTACTGGACCTAGAGCTCACTGATTCGCCAAGACTACCCAGCCAGCAAGCTTCAGGGATCCTCTTGTCTCCAACCACTCATTGGTAGATGCTGGCATGCCTAGTTTTTTTCTTTAATGTGGACAGTGGGTATCCGAATCCAGTCCTTATGTGTGTGCAGGGAGTTCTTCACCAATTGATCCATCTCCCCAGCACCCAAACTTGGTTGTTCTTTTGTTTGTTTTTGTTTTTCAAGACAGGGTTTCTCCGTGTAGCTCTGGCTGTCCTGGAACTCACTCTGTAGACCAGGCTGGCCTCAAACTCACTGAGATCTGCCTGCCTCTGCCTCTTAAAGNCATGCACCACTACCTCTATCTTTATCTCCTGACAGCAAGGCATAAATTTCTAATCAAGGAAGTCGCCTTCCNCGTGGCAGGGTGAAAAGAGCCTTTCTTTTCCCCTTGAGGTTTTGGAAACAAGGTCTGACATAGACCAGGCTGTCCTCAGACTTGCTGTGTNGTGGAGAATGATCTGGAACTCCAATTCTTCTACCTCCACCTCCCAAGTGCTGGTATCATGGATGTGTATTACCAGGCTCAGCTTGCTTGCTTGATTGCTTGCTTCCTTCCTTCCTTCCTTCTTTCCTTCCTTCCATTCTTCCTGACAGTGTTTCCAAAGTTACCCAGGCTGGTCTCAAACTTTTAGGCTCAAGCAATCATGTCTCAGACTCCCAGATAGCTGGGGTTCTGATGTGCACCCCTACACCTACTCTTTTTGTTTGTTTGATTTGTTGTTTGTTTTTCAAGACAGGGTTTCTCTGGGTAGCCCTGGCTGTCCTGAAACTCACTCTGTAGACCAGACTGGCCTTGAACTCAGAGATTCCCCTGCCTCTGCTTCCCCAGTGCTGGGATATGTGCGCCACCACAGCCCAGTGAGAAAAGCTACTTTTAAATTTTTTAAAGACTTTTTTCTTTTTATTTTATGTGTATGAGTGTTATGCCTGCATCTATGTCTGTGTACCACATACATACATGCCTGGTACCCGAGGAGGTCAGAAGAGGGCATCAGATCCCTTGGAACTGGAGTTAAGGATGGTTGTGAACCACAGTGTGGGTGCTGGAACTGAGCCTGAGTCTTCTGCAAGAACAGCTAGTGCTCTTAACCACTGAGCCATCTGTCTAGCCCCAGGAAAGCTATTCTTATTATCAAAAGGAGGACTTAACATCAAGGTGAATTTGCNTAAACAGATTTTACTGAAGAAGCACACAGCCTCATTAGCTTCCCACACACGTTTGNTAGCCACTTCTCTANCATCCATTGTTCAAATCCGCTTCCTTTTGTGAAGGGGACATAGACGCTNCAGTCTAACTGTTTCTTTCTTTTTCACTTCTTTCCTATGAACTCCTGTACAATACTGACAAAAATCTGGTGCCTTTTCTCCTATTAATCTGTATTTGCCCCTGTGACCAGTTGTCTTACACTCACAACACCACGCCTTCCTTTCCACAGTAGACTCTACTTTCAAACCATGAGCCAGAATAAATCCTTTCATTCCCTTAAAAAAGTAAATCTGAGGCCAGGTACGGTGGTGCACTCCTTTAATCTCAGCACCGGGGAGACAGAGGCAGGAGGATCTCCGTGAGTTGAAGGCCAGCCTGGGCTACATAAGAGTTTCAGGCCAGCCCAAGCTGTAGTGAGACCCTGTCTCCAACAAGAATAAAAACAAACAAACAAACACCCTGTATTTGTTAGTTTGATTCGTAAGCCTCCGGATGCTTTCCTCAGCTGATGAGCCCTCGGTTTTCTTCTCCACACCACCACTCAAGGTAGGCCTACCCTCTGACAGGAGACCTTTCTTGGGTTCTCTTGTTCTTAGCCATGTTCTCAACAGAGCTGTTTCTCTCTGGAGGAAGGTTTCATGTCTGGTATCTAAGAGATTAGTTCCAATAAAATTCTGCCTTCAAAAACAAAAAAAAAATTCTGCCTTCAGATACTGAAAAACGGTCAAGGCCTTATCTGAGTACTGCGGATGGGCTGGGAGTGGAAGGGAAACAGAAACAAGGATAATGGCTAACATTTATTGTGAGTTTAATGTGCATAAGGCACCACGCTAATGGCCTAATGAGCATTATCTCATTTAATTTTCATAATTATCCTATTTTATTTTCTCAATTTTACAAGGAGGCTCGGTGCCGCCAAACAACTTACCCAAGGCTCCCGAGCTGACAGGTGACTGGTCTAGCAATCAAAGCTCCACCTGCCTGACTCCCCGCACAGCTGATGTCCAGTGTCGGGCTGAGACCCCCGTGGCCTAAATTACAAGTGGTAGGATCTGGACAAGGGCTCAGACAGGGAGCTCTTTCCAGGGTGGGGGACAGCTTCCTGGAAGGGCCAAGCTTGAACAATGAACAGGATTTGTTCTGTAGAAATGTGGAAAGGGCAGTCCAGAGATCAGAGGGACAAATGCAGAGGCTAAGGAGGTTAAAGTGTTGAGGGGATGACAGTGGTTGGCTGTGACTGGGGTTCTGAGAGCAAGCTCTTCCTGTCACTTCCCTCCCTGAGGAAGGACACACAAGCATGGCAGGGCTGCCAGTACACAAGCTAGGCCTTGTGGAAGGGGCAGGGGTCTTGGAGGGCTGGTATGCACAAAGCTGGTCTGGCATGCTTGGTATTCCTGGCCATGAGGAGATCCATGACCCCTCACCCTTTCAGTGACATCCCAGAGCAGAGGTCGCTGGCATTCGGGGGTGGTGGGATTGGGGGGTGAAATAAGCCTGTGTCTGGGCTAGAACAGTGCCAAGATTGAGGAGCCCATCCCCCACAGAAGGATGTNTGTAAACAGACCATCTGGAGTCTCTGGTGAACTGAAGTGAGAGGCATTTTTTCCCCATGACCTTGGGCTGCCCATACTTTTGCTGGCTTGGAATCTTCTCTTGCTAAATACCTGCTGTGGACTAGGTAAGGCAGGCAGTAGGGTGGCCTAGAGATAAAATCAGTTTTGTGGTGGAGACAGATGAATAGTAGTGAGAGAGATTATTCCTTGTGAGTGCAGTGTCAAACATTGCACTAGCTTTACCAGTGTAGCCTTTTAAAGCTCAGCCGCCTCATGGTTTGTTTCTTCTTAGTATCTATCTCATACCTATCAATTTTGAAAGAAAATTTCAATATGAATTGCATACTCTTTGAAAGATAGTGGCAGCAGAACTTAAATTCTGGGGCTGGAGAGATGGTTCCGGGGTTAAGAGCACTTGCTGTTCTTGCATAGGACCTGGGTTCAGTTCCTAGAAACCACATGTTGGCTCACAACCACCTGTAACTCCAATGCCCTCTTCTGGCCTCCATGTGCACCAGGCATATACATGGTGTACATACAAACATTCATACATATATACATGCAGGCAAAACACACATACACATAAAATAAAGTAAATATTTTTGTTTTTTTTCAAGACAGGATTTATAGACCAGGGAGTCCTCGAACTCAGAGATCCCCCTGCCTCTGTCTCCCAAGTGCTGGGATTAAAGGCATGTGCCACCATGCCCAGCCTATTATTCCATTTTAAATCCATCACCATCTCTAATTTTTTTTTTTTGCTTGAAGAGGCCAGAGGGGCTATCAGTTCTGCTCTGCCACTGTCTACCTTATTCCTTTGAGACAGGATCTCTTGCTGCCTGGAGCTAGGCAGGCAGGCAGCAAACATCTCCGTACTACTTTCTCTGCCTCCACAGTGATGTTATAGATGCAAACAACTGCACTGGGGTTTAACAAATTATTATATTACATTTATTTATTTGCATGTGTGTGAATGTTTGGGCATGTGTGGAGNAGGCCAGGGGACAACTTGCAGAAGTTGGTACTTTCCTTACAACTTCTGGGTCCTGAGGCTAGAACTCAAGTCATCAGCCTTGGTGGCAAGTGCTGGGCCATCTCAATGGTCTTCCACTTGTGTGTGTGTGTGTGTGTGTGTGTGTGTGTGTGTGTGTTGCTGTTTGTTTGTTAACATTGGTACTGGGATCCAAACTCAGATCTTCAGGCTCTTCCCTGCTGAGCCATTTCTCCAGCCTCCTATTATCCCATTTTACAGGAAGGTGGCTGGAGGTAACTCAGGCCAGAGGCACAACACTAACCACTGGTAAGTGGATTGGAAGCATGTNCTTTGNTTACTGGGAAAGTGCATGCCCTCTGAAGACTCTCAGAGGCATGAGGAGGGTCAGGAATTCAGCATGGTACAATCACTGAGGCTTTANNAAGGAGGAAACTTGAAGGGCATCAGCGGGGCTGAACCAAGGACNGAGTGTTCCTTAGGAAGGAAGGCGTTGGGGACAAGCATATCAGATAAGCTATGAAGGGAGCAATTTCACCCCTCTCCCTCAAGGAGGGTGAGCCTGGCACTTAGAAGACTTGTCTGTTTCCCAACTTTGCCCCAGGCAGACCCTGTTTGGGCCCTCTTAACACAAAAGACCCCTTGTAATCCCTGAAAGAGACCATCTGACTCAAGCNGGCTCCCCACTGTGGGGAAGAGAGGGAGATCTGTGGTGAAGGGACCTGGAAATNAATTCCCAAATCAAGTACTCAATCCCTCAGAAATGGCATGTTGACCATCAGGGAGCATAGGCCTTCAGTGGCTTAAAGAACTCATAGTGTAGTGGAAAGCACACGGTGGAAAGCAGATCCNGCTTGATCTGGATATGAGACTCAGCACCACTAATCAGCTGTGGGGATTCGGGCAAATGGCTGAACCCTGTTGCTCTTCAGTCTCCATCTAAAGAAGGATGGGCCCTTTTGTGAGGTGGACGTGTCAAAGATGAAGAGAAGTACTAGCTGGAAGATAGAGCGATTCCAATATTTAGTTAGGGTTGGATGTCAGAGACTTATCAAATCCAGGTTTCTCCCTCAGGAAAGATTCCTAGACCGTGGGGGGAAAGACAGGGCGGATGAGCACAGAGGGCTCTGGTCTTGCAGTCTCTTCGCTGTGCTAGAGCAATCCCACCAACCTCTTTAGACCTGTTTCTTCACCNTCACATGCCTCTTCAACTTAAGGGATACTCTGGAAGGCTATTTCATCTTTCATTTTTAAGACAGATTCTTTTAGATTTATTTCAAATCATGTGAACAAGGGTATTTCCTCCATGCATGCCTGGTGCCCGAGGAGATCCAGAGCAGCATCAGATTTTCTGGAAATGGAGTTACAGATGATTGTGAGCCACTACGTGGTGCTGGGAACCCAATCCAGATCCTCTGCAAGAGCAGCCAGGGCCCTGAACTGTCAAACATCTCTCTAGCCCCAAGGGATATTTTTTTTTTAAAAGTTTACATTTTAGGGCTGAAATTACAGTACTCGGGAGGATTGAGGAAGGGAGATCAGAAGTTCAAGACCAGCCCAGGCTACTTGAGACTCTCTCAAAAAATAACCACACATNCACAAACACACACACACAGAGAGAGAGAGAGAGAGACAGACAGACAGACAGACAGACAGAGACAGGGAGACGCAGATATTGATCATAAAGTATACAAAATTTGGGACCCCTGTATTTGTGTTTGGCAAGAGAAGACAATTTCCTCTGTTTTCTCTGCCACCCAAGGAATTTCAAAACATGACCACTTTCTGGATGTGTTGGCACAGGTCTGTAATCCCAGCACCCCAGAGGTTGAGGCAGGAGTATGGAAAGTTGGAGGCCAACTACACAGGGAGACCTTGACTCAAAATCAAAACCAGGGCCAACCTGAGGGCACACCGGGTAAAGGTGCCTGCTGCCAAGCCTGCTGACCTTATCACGTGGTGGAAGGAGAGAACCGGCTCCTGCAAGTTATTCTCACCCCTCCACACAGGCACATAAAATAAATAAATGGTAAAAATTTAAAACAAGAGGGTGAGGCTAGAGAGATGGCTCAGCAGTTAAGAACATATGCTGTTCTTCCAGAGACCCGGGTTCAATTCCCAGCACCCACATGGCAGCTCACAACTGTCTGTAACTACAAGAACTGACACCCTCACACAGACATACACNCAGGGAAAACACCGGTGCACATACATGGTGGAAGGAGAGAATCAACTCTGCCAAGCTGTCCTCTGACTTGCACACATGCTGTGGAATACCCGCAATCTCCCTCNCAATACAAAAGAAATGAATTGTAATTAAATAATTAAAAACAAAGCAAAGCAAAAACTTGACTACTTCAGAGAAATGAATATCCAGGGAAGGAAAAGCAAAAGAGGAAAAAATACTCATTAGAGTTTCAGGATTCATGTTACTGAATGCTCAATTATCTGTCTGCTCTTCTGCCAAGCTCCGCTCCTATTAATCCTTAAGCATAGTGTTGGGGATTACCTAGGGGTAGAGCACAAACTTGGGAGTCCAACTGGTTGGTGAAGGGGGCAGGGAGCCCCGCCTCCACAGTGGCTTGCTCCACATCCGTGGTTCCTGCGTTTTCCCTCCTCCTCCCAGCCCCAATTTCCACTTTGTGTCTCTAGAGTCATTATAATGAATCATAAGCTAAAGTATGTTAAGTGCTCTGCCCAGTGTTGGAACACAGAAAACAACAACACGAATAACCGCGATTGAACTGATGCAAAGGTGGCTAAATCTTGAAACAATATCCCGCCTCCATCTATCCCGGGCTGGGACCCGCGTCCAGTTAGCGCAGCAGCTACTCTAGATCCTTCAGCCGACCGCACTGAGGCGGCGCGCGGGAGGTGGGGGCTGCGGGGTGGGGTGAGCTGCGGGCTGTGAGCAAGGAGGCCGCTAATGCAGTCGTCAGTTAATTAGAGGAGAAGGTTATGTCATTAACGGCGGGATCGATGCAAAGGGAATTAGGAGGCTCTGGCAGCGCCACCGCTGCACATTCTACGCGGGCCAATTCAACGAAAATTCGATACGCATTAGCGTGCAGGATCAGCAGCGGCCCAGGGCGGAGAATGCGGGCCTGGGACCTGCGGCATGGACCTGACCTGGTGTCCTGGTGTGACGCCGGGTCTTTCCTTGCGCTTGCGAGGTGCGGGCCTTGCCGGCCGTACCTTCGCTGGGCAGCGTTAAACCTTCCAGCGGCCCCTGTGCTGCTCGCCGGAGCGCTCTGCTGGGATCCTCCCCAGGTCACAGGGAAGATGCTCTGACCTCCTTAGAGACTAGACCAGGCCCCTCAACCTCCCTCAAAGCACTTGGTTCTTTGTGGCATTTATCAACGCCACTATATGGTCACCTATGTAAGTTATATGGCTTTCTTCCCACCAGACTTGTTAGCTCCAGGAGAGTGAGGACTGTGTCTGTCGTGTTTCCCTGCACAGTGCCTGGAATGCAGCAGGTGCTCAGTAAATATTTGCAGAAAGAGTGAGTTTCCTTAGCAATCCAAAGAATTGAAAGGAGAATTAAGGCTGAAAGAAAGGAATTGACTCCCTCAAGTTTACCCTGCTCTCCCAGATGCCCAGCCTCTTTGCTGGAACAAATCTATTAATCTATCCCAATCTTGGTTTTCCCAGCTAGGAAAAAAATGAACTATAGCTGCCTCCATGTTAGGTGCCAGGGATTTGCTAACGTTTTCCGTATATTTGTCCCCTGAATTAAAGTCACTTTATGAGGCAGGAACTTGACACTAGTTGAGGCAGGAACTTGACATTAGTTTGCCCTCATATCTGCTGCTCTTCTTTGGTTACTGTGTAACAGGGACCCGCCCTATCATCTAAACCTGACCCACTCCTGGCCAGGCTGCATTTCCC
>LZPO01017301.1:335339-352793 GCA_001675575.1 Neotoma lepida | reverse complement strand
CATAATAAGAGCCATAATTCAAATATAGGTCTTTCTAACCACAAACCTCACTTACTTAAAATTTCTCATAAAAGATGACATTGGGACAAGTTTGTCCCAGTAATCTCTGAGAGAAANTAGTTGTTGAGACAAGATCTCCATGTATAGCCCTGACTAGCCTGGAACACACTATGTAGACCAGGCTGCCAGAGATCCATCTGCCTCTGCCTCCTGAGTATTACAATTACAGATGTGAGCCACCATGCCCAGCATAAGAGAGAAACTAGTTTTGAAGATAATGATGCATCCATGGCACCTATTCATAAGTGCTTACTGTGGTTTAAAAACTCTACTTTTGACAGGCAGTGGTGACACACGGCTTTAATCTTAAGCACTTGAGAGGCAGAGGCAGGAAGGTCTCTGAGTTTGAGGTCAGCCTGGTCTACAGAGAGAGTGAGTTTTAGGATGGCCAGGACTACACAAAGAAGGCCTGTCTCAAAAAAATAAAAATAAAAACAAAAAAACAGAAAAACAAAACCCAAACCAACCAACCAACCAACAACAATAATAAAACTCTCTGCTTTGCATAGCTAAATATTTACATCTGTAAACACAGGTGGTAATGGCATCTACCCTACCTGGTTGTGCTGGGTTTTGCTTGTTTGTTTGTTTGTGTCAACTTGACACAGGCCAGGGTCGTCTGGGAAGAGGGAATCTCAATGGGGGTAAGTGTCTCTATCAAACTGGCCAGTAGGCAAGTCTGTGGGGCATTTTCTTGATTAGGGATTGATGTGGGAGGGCCCAGCCCACTGCGGGCAGTGGCATCTCAGGAGGTGGTCCTGGTTTATATAAGAAAGGTGTCTGAGCCTGAGAGCAAGCCAGTAAGCCACTTTCCTCATGGTTCCTGCCCCGACTTCCTTCAGTGATAGACTGTGATAAGGAGGTGTAAGCCAAATAAATCCTTTCATTCCCCAAGTTGATTTTGTTCAGTGTTTTTTTTGTTTGTTTGTTTTTTGAGACAGGGTTTTTCTGTGTAGTTTTGGTGCCTGTCCTGGATCTCCCTCTGTAGACCAGGCTGGCCTCAAACTCACAGAGATCCACTGCCTCTGCCTCCCGAGTGCTGTGATTGAAGGCGTGCGCCACCACCGCCCGGCCTTGATCAGTGTTCTATCACAGCAACAGAGAGCAAACTGGAACACTGGTGGAGTTGTGACGATGAAATGGACTAGCATATGCCAAGGACCTGAACCTGCCACTTGTTCACTGGTTGTTCTCTTACCAACTCTTTTAAACCCTGAGGAATTTTTCTGTGCGTTTGNTCTTCTCAGCTGGGTCTGCCCATCCTGCAATGGAAGGGCATCGGCCGTGTCTTTCATTCTCGAGTATTCTACTTATCACATAGTGGAGTCGTCTTGCCCATTGGAACAGGGACTTTGAACTTGTAATCAGATGGCTGGCCTGGCAGCTACAATCTACAGAAGATGTGTGCAATGAACATTAGGTCTGACTGAATGCTCCCGAATCAATTGGACCACCCCCTGAGACTTGGCTGGCAGTGAACGAGAGTGTGAGGTACTTTTGACACATGTATTCAGAGCCCGATTTAAGCTAAGATGTCTGTTCAATGGTCCCGAGGGCAATTTTCTCCTGATTGGATTGCAACTTTCAATCTTAATGGAAAAGAGGCCAAGTGTAAANGGCAGTTTTCCCCAGAACCAGAAATCCTGGTTATGCTTTTCTTTCCGAACTTGAGGGGTACTAACTCCTGTCATCTGCAAAGGGGCTTCAGGGATGGTAGTTCTCTGGGGACAGGACACAGGTTGAAGTGGAAATTGGGGAGATTTCTTCTTTTTTTGTTTGCTTTCTTTTGGAGGGGAGGGGGACTAAGTCTAATTTGTAGCCTTAGTTGGCCTAGAACTTACTATGTAGACCAGGCTGGACTTGAAACATGTAGACATCCACCTGCCTCTGCCTCTCAAGTGCTGGGATTGAAGGTGTGTGCCATCGTGTCCAACTCCTTTTTTAAAAAATTGATATGTATTAAATACAGGGTTTCACTATGTAGTCCTGGGTTGGCTGGAACTCACAAACATCCACCTGCCTCTGCCTCCCCAATGTTGAGGTTAAAGATTTGTGCCACATACCCAGGGAGAGAAACTTTCTAACTACCCAGGTCCCCAAAGCTCTCAGAGAGACTTGAGGTCCTGGATAGTCTGCGAAGGTCAAGAGCCTGTGTGGTATGGTGGAACAGACACAGATCGGGTCTTCAGCCCCAACAGCCTGGAGCTCAAACTAGAATCAAGTAGTATCTCAGGACCAGGCACCTAATCTGAGCCAGCCCTTACTACCTCACAGGTTGTGTGGGCTCCCATGAGCCACTGACATGAATATATCCTGAGGAAGTACGCAGATCTTACAAATGGATCTGAGGTTATGGTGTAACGCTAATTTAGCAACTGAAAACCGCTTTTTACCACAGTGGCAGAAGCCTCCCGTCTCTCGAGTCCAAGAGCATAGCTTTGCAGCGAACAGTNCAAGCTTCTGGGACTTTAATTCTCACTTACCCTGGAATTCCTCGTTTGTAAGACAAGAATAATAGTGAAGGAGCTGGAGGGATGGCTCACTGGTTAAGAGCATCAGCTGTTCTTTCAGAGGAACTGAATTGGGTTCCCAGCACCCACAGCTGCCAATAACATCAGTTCCAGGGGATCTGACACCATCTTCTGCCTTTCTTGGGCACACACAAGACACATACACTGATATATACTAAAAGTAAAAATCAAATATTTAAGATAGGCATAGTGGCACACACCTTTAATCTCATCATTCAGGAGGCAGAGGCAGGTGGGTCTCTGAGAGTTCAAGTTCAGTCAGGGCTACATAGTGAGGCCCTGTCTTAAAGAAGACAATTATAACATGTACCTAGGAGGTTCTGTGGAGGCTGCCAGATGCCAGGAAATGATTTGCTATTATTAAAATTGTTCCAAGTAGTCGAGCAGTGGTAGTGCACACCTTTAATCCCAGCACTCAGGAGGCAGAGGCAGGCCGATCTCTGTGATTTCAAGGCCAGCCTGGTCTACAGAGTGAGTTCCAGGACAGCCAGGGCTACAAAGAGAAACCCTGTTTCAAAAAAAAAAAAATTGTTCCAAGTGGTTTGTCCCTGTGTGGGCATTATGTGTCTGTTTCCTCTGGGCTGGATGAGTGGAGTGGCCTTGAANTAGGGCAGCAGTGATCATCCACAGAAGACCCTCACTAGATCAAGGCCAACATCCCCTTGGAAGCCTGGTGATGGTGCTTGGGAGACGGTGATAGAAGATCAGAAATTCAAGGCTGTCCTTACATAGCAAGTTCAAGGCCAGCTTGGGATACANGAGACCCTGTCTGGGAAATAAACAAACGCTCCCTTGTGGATGGATGGGAAGCCCGNAAGACTTTGGGAGAACCTCACAAGCTTCACTCCTTCCCAGTTATACAAGAGGTAAACAACTGACTAGGTTGGGTCTCTTTGGTGGTGTGGCCGTCTGTCTATTTCCAGGGGAATCTTCTGTGATTCTGTAGCTTTTNGTAGGTCATCTATGGTGAGGTTGGTCTTCTTCAGTGGTGTGGCTGCCCAGTAGGCTTCCCTGCCTTCCTTGTTGTATATCCACCTATNAGCCACTCCCGAGTTTGTAAGTAATTCCACTATGCTGGGATTTGNCAGGCTTCTTTCTTTAGTCTGTGGGTACTCTCCCAATTTGGAGTGAATAGATGTATGTGTCCTTATGTCTCCCCAGGAAAAGTCATTCAACAATGAGGTAAGAATGGTCCTTTAAAAACTCATCATCAGAGCTGGTGACACATGCCTTTACTCCCAGAGGCAGAAGAAAGTAGATGTCTGTGAGTTTGAGGCCAACCTAGGCTACACAATGAGTTCTAAGCAGGCCTGGACTTCAGAGTAAGAGCCTGCCTCAACAGTGGACAGTGGTGACACAGATGCCCCATTAGGGTAGAATATTCAACAGCCCACCTTTTGACCAGCTATAAATCTCTGCGTGGACTGCTGCCCACCGAGGAAAGAAGTTTCTCTAGCCAAGGTTAAGTGCAGCACTGGTCTACGGGTATACACACTAATATTTAACAGGAAGTCTGGCAAGATGACCATATGACCAAACAACAGTAGTAGAACACATTCTCTCCCCAGGATCTATGACATCCCAAGCCATGGCCTTTTGAAAGGTTTACTATCAGGAGTAAATTTCCCTCCTGTGGAGCAGATCCCAAACCTGATCAGAGAGTGGTTGGCTACCCCATAACCCTCATGCCACTATTACAGCAGGGGGCCTATCTTACTCAGCAGGTCAGTATTAGAGTGGTCAGGGTTCACCACTAGATAATTAATACCATTGATGGCCTTTTACCCTCAGTGGCCTCCATTGAAGCTTCCAATACTATGAAAGCAAGCCAGCCTGGAGGAAGTGGTCAGGTCAGTTCCAGCTTGATTTCTCTATGTCCTGTGACCGAAGTGTGTTGTATCTTCAGCAAGCAATTCTGGGCAACCAAGAATCATGGCGGTGGCCTGGGAACTTAATATTTACTTTTTATAGATGAAACTGATATTCAGAGAATTAGTTTATCTGTCAGTGCACAGTAAATGGTAATGGAGCTGGCCTCAGGCTTCTGCGAACGAGTCTAGAGTCTATTATTTGTTAACATGCCATTTGCCTCCTGTTAGGGTTCAGGCCTAACACGAAGTTCATGAAATACTGGCTCCCTCCTCTTGTCTGACTTGGTCTCTTGTGATAGACGTAAAAGCTTTCGTTCATTCTGCCTGCATTTTCCAGCTCAAGATGAAAGAGAGAGACCGGTTCAGTAAGTGTTAGCTATTATTAATATTGCATTGTACGGTTCTTTCTGGCAGCCAGGGAGGTGATTCCCCAGGCCTTTGCTAACAAGGAGTACTTAGAAGTGTTCTTGAATGAAGGAGACCAAGGGTTGGGAGTCTGGAAAGTGAAGTTGATCTAGGAAAAACTGAAAAGGGAGAGTAGGGAGGTGGGGAGGGAGCAGTGGGGCAGAGACAGCGGTTGGCAGGATGCCAGACTCTACTTTGCCTTTGGTGCGGCCACCCCTGAGGGTTGGGAGATGGGGGGAGTGTGGCCCCTCTGCTCCTGATTGGCCAGATCACCTTGCTTTAGGCTTCATTTCTTCCCTTGCAGGGCAATGGGGAGCTTGAAGCTTGTGGTTACATAGAGCCTCCTGGAATTCTTCCAGGAAAATGGGGAAGTGTGTGAGAGCCCTGAACACCAAGATTCAAGTCCTACGTGAGTCAGTGGCTGTGCACTGCCAGTCACACTGTACTTATGCTGGAGAGCTTCCCAGTCAGCCAGATGTAGGTGTCCATCTCAGCATCCCCACTCTTACAACTGTGTGACTTTGGGCAGGTGATGCATGTGTCCTGTCCTGAATTCTTGTTCAACAAAGATGATAAAGTAGGACAGTGCCTACTGTCCAGGTGTTTTTGTGAAGGCTTTGTGGGCTAATGCTTTTGAAGGCTTAGCATGGTGCCTAATAAATAGCCTTATTATCGTTCTTGTTGTTATTAAGTGTCGTTAGAATTTGATGTCCTGTCTGAGCTGATGAATTCTCCAACCTCTTCCTCTCCCTCCTGTCTCTTCAGGCCTGGAGAATATGGGTCAAATGTACTCAACAGCTCTCTATACCTTGACTACCAGTGAGACAGCCCTTCTGGTACCTCTGGGCAGCCCCAGGACAATAGCAAGTGTCCCTCCATGATTCTAGAATGACCTGTTTGTCCCACATCCCAGGAAAGACTGATAAAAGCTTTATCTGAGTCACATTCCATTATGGGATTAAATCAGACTTGCTCTAGTTGCTACTGTAGGCTGGATTCCCAGCAGCAGTTATTGCCTTTGGCCCAATCTGAGGTCATCACACTTCTTTGTACCCAAGGGACCCACTCTGCCTCAGGCGGTGGAGGAGAGGTCCAGGCAGCCATGGAGATTTCAATTAGCAAGCACTGCCTAAATGAAGATACCTGCAGACAGGCAGGCACA
This sequence comes from Neotoma lepida, assembly GCA_001675575.1. Lineage (NCBI taxonomy): Eukaryota > Metazoa > Chordata > Mammalia > Rodentia > Cricetidae > Neotoma > Neotoma lepida. The sequence continues at coordinate 346,764 of LZPO01017301.1, read as the reverse complement.
TTCTNGGCACAGTAGGAAACAAGAAAGGCCCTAGACATCTACCTGGCCAGCTCTGGTCTGGCAAATGACAGGTTGTATGAGGTCAGTGAATAAGGGACGATCAGCAGACAGAGAGGTAACGGGGCAAAGGAATAAATGTGGTTGACTGCAGAACAGTGGTTAAATTTCTCCGAGCTTCAATTTCTTAGAACATTACAATTTGCTAAAAAGAGTTAATTCAAATAGAAACATACTGATTTAAAGGGTGTTGTTTGTTTGTTTTGTTTTCTTGAGACAGGATCTTAGGTAGCCCAAGCTGACTTCAAGCTTGCTACANTGACCTTCAATTTTGGATTCTCCTACCTCCCAAGTGCTGGACTTACATGCATGTTCTTGCAGTGTTGGGGACTGGACACNTCAATAGGCATTATATCAACAGCGCTACATTTCCTGCCTGAAGTTTTGGAAATAAGTGTAGGTGGGTGGCTGGGTTTAGATCTTGGCTTGGCCACCTCCTGATTTTTTTTTAATTTNNAAAAAAACAGAGTCTAATTACANAGCCCAGGTTGGCACCCACCATCCTTCTGCCTCTATTCCCTCAGTGCTGAGATTACAGACGTGCAAAGCCAAACTAGACTTCCCCACTNGCTTTGTGCCATTGTTCTTAATTTTTCCAAGCCTGTTTCCTCTGCATTAAAAGAAGAAAACAACATCTCCCTCCATGGGTAGTTGGAAGGATTAGAAAAAAACTAGACATAGGATATACTTAGTACTTGCACGCATGTGCATACAAACCCCAAATGACACCCAATAAAATAGCTCATGTTTTCTTTTCCTTAAGGTGNTGGAGGGGAGTGATCCTCTACTACCAACTGACCCATAAAGCCACCTCCAGTGTAATATTACTGTAGAGATGTGTTTATATCACAGGCACTTAAAAATGGCTTTGCTGGGTCAGCAAGATGGCCCAGTGGGTAAAGTAAGGGACTAGGCATGTAGTCAGATAGGGAAAGNAGACATAGATAGGAATAGACAATAAAGATAGCAATCTTTCAGCTTCTTCTTACTGAAGGACCCTCATTTAAAAATAGGAACCTCACTCAAAAATAATATTAAACTAACAGCCTCTGCTTGAACTAAAAGGAATAGGCCTGAGTTCCGAGCTTCCTAGAAATGCTGACAAGAGGCTCCGGGAATTGAAACAGTACAAAGTCACAAAAGTCAGGATGCCCAGAGGNCTATCTGAAAGCAACTGATTAACCACAGAATGTCCCAACTCCGGAGATAGTCTATAGGAGAGGTCTTGTGACAAACAAACAGGTCAAACTTAAGGATGAAATAACTAGATAACTCAGGAACCGAAGAAATTCCTAAAAGTAAACTGAGATAAGCCGCAGGAACTGTAGAAATTCCTAAGAGTAAGCTAGTAAAAAAATGAACCTGTATTAACCCCCCTCCCCTTTGAGGAATCTTGTGATCTTTGTCTTTAAAAAGTTACGTTCACAAAGAGAGGGCAGATCTCCTCCCTGTCTTGCCTCAGGGCACTGCAGACGGGATCTCCCTGCCTGGTTTGTATTTCGAGAGAATAAACCTTGCTGTTGCATTCTGGAAACTCTCAGTCTCCAGTGGTCTTTTTGGGGGTCCTAATCTGGGCATAACACTTACCATCTTTGTCAGGCCCAAAGGAAACTCCNATTCCCCAAACTCCAAAAGGCAGTCCAAGGGCGTCATCCTGGACTGTAGGAGGGTTTCTGGAGATGAAAGCCAGCACCCCTCAGGAATTTGTGAAACTGGTTCTCATCTACAAATGGATTCATCTCCCTTACCGCTGTCCTACCTGTGGTGCCTATTAGCATATCAAAGCTCATATTGACCTCTAGGCTCCCTCAGTATCACAAGTACCTGTTGCCATTTCAAAGTCCATGCTATCATCCTAGCCCCTCTATCTCTTTTTCTACCCTAAACTCCTTCCAGCTCAGCTCATAGTCTTCCCTCCCCCAGCTACTCATTCTCCTTATAACCCTGCTACTCTCTCTCTCTCTTCTCTGCTCCTGTTTCTCTCACTGTATTTTCTCTATTCTTTATACTCTGCTATTCTCTCCTCTCTTGCACATAGCCCTGGCCAGGTCCTGTCCGCTGGCCATGTTGAGTCTATTTTTCTCTCTCTGCTCTAGACTCTTCGAGATGCCTCTGGCTGATCTCTCCCTCATATCTACAATAAAAACCTTCCCTTTAACCATATCACGGAGNGGTCACATATCAGTTTATATAGTCTTGATTTTAGTCAAAGACCTGGTGGGCTTTTTCCCCTGCCAGTAGGACCCATCCACAGATTCAGGCTATTCAGATGTGTTCAAGGCTGGTCCTGAACATGTTCACATAAAGATGTAGGTCTATCAGCTTCGCTTTCTTTGTTTAAACTGATGAACNCAAAATTAAGGGAAGAGGACCCATCCTAGGCCATCAGGCCACTGAAACCACATTAAACCTCAGCATTCCAGTCTCCTCTCACCTCTGTGGGGAGTCCTTTTCTCTGTGTGCTTTATCCTGTGTGTGTGTGTGTGTGTGTGTGTGTGTGTGTGTCTTTGCTTTTAATAAAGGTTGTTACAAAGCGGTCTGCCGTGTCTGAGATTTTTCCTGATTTTTAATATTTTATTCCTCCCTTTTTTAAAGATTTATTTATTATGTATACAGTGTTCTGCCTGCATGTGTGCCTGCAGGCCAGAAGAGGNCACCAGATCTCATTANGGATGGTTGTGAGCCACCATGTGGTTGCTGGGAATTGAACTCAGGACCTCTGGGAGAGCAGCCAGTGCTCTTAACCTCTGAGCCATCTCTCCAGCCCCGATTTTTAATATTTTAATAGGCTGAGAAAACAAATTTGATCAAGACNGCTAGATGTGGGCTGCTGCATAGAAAGTGTGTGTTTGTGTAAAAATGTAATAAAACAGTTTCCTTGCAGCTGGAGAGATGGCTCAGTGGTTAAAGACACTTTTTGCTCTTGCAGAGGATCTGGGTTTTGTTCTTAGCACCTGCATGATGGCCAACAACAGCCTTAACTCTGGTTCCGGAGGCTACACTCCCTTCTGGCCTCTGGGGTTACTGAATACATGTGGTGCACATACATACACGTAACAAGATACTATACAGATAAAATAAAAGTAAAAAAAAAAAAATAGTTACAAACCTCCTTTGCTACAACTTACTTACTCTTCACTTAGGGCCACAAGGTAACTAAGAAGAGGTGACATCGCTACTGTTATTTTATGTTTTTCTCTTTTACTTTGGATTCTTGTTCTTGCTTAATGTACATAGTAGGGATGTTCACCACTCAAGGAGTGTCTGTCTACCTAACCTAGCTCATCTTCTTTAATGCTGAAGGCACAGAGATAAGTCATTGTCCTATGCCTGTATTCTTCTTAGATTCTAGGAAGTAAAGCCTGGTGGCACCAGGAACCAAGCGTCCCCCAGCTAAGGGTAACCCTCCATATCAATTCTGCACCACACAGCAGAAAGTTACCCCCCAAGTGTTGTTGTTTGTTTTTTACTCTTTTGCTCTTTTTGCTGGGCCCACCACCCAGCTCCCAAATAAATCACACACTGAGGCTTATTCTTTCTTATGAATGCCCGGCCTTAGCTTGGCTTGTTTCTTGCCAGCTTTTCTTAAATTATCCCATTTATCTTTTGCCTCCAAGCTTTTATCTTTCTCTATTTTTGTATACTTTTTCTTTATTTCTTTCTCCATGGCTTGCTGTGTAGCTTGGTGGTTGGCCCCTGGAGTCTTCCTCTTCTTCTCCTTTTCTTGCTCCTTCTTGATCTTTTCTTCCCAAATTTCTCCTTCTATATATTCTCTCTGCCTGCCAGCCCTGCCTATCCTTTCTCCTGCCTTGCTATTGGCTGTTCAGCTCTTTATTAGACCAATAAGGTGTTTTAGACAGGCAAAGAATCAGAGCTTCACAGAGTTAAACAAATGCAACATAAAAGAATGTAACACATCTTTGCGTCATTAAACAAATGTTCCACAGCATAAACAAATGTAACACATCTTAAAACAATATTCTACAACATCCCAGCAACTAGCTTGTCTCCTCAAGCCATGTGGCTTCTTCTAACTACTTTGCCAAGGTGGGAAAAGATGAAGGAAAGCACACCTTGGCCAGGATTGTGTAATTATGCACACTTCTCACCCTCTACTCTGTTATTCTTTTATTTAAATCTAAAGCTCCTGTCAATATGCTGAAGACAAATTTGGGGTCATGGGGTCCAGTTTATTCCCTTTATCTGTTCTTCTCAATGTGAAGATGCTGGTTAAATTCCACTTTTCAGCTTTTGACNTAGTTACCCCCTGGTCCAGATGAAGATGCTCTTGACCATTCAAGGAATGGCTGAAGGAGGAAACTCCAGATAAAAAGCATCTTTTGCTTTTGAGCTGCCTGCCTAGACTTGCAGACCTTGAGAAGTGAGAGAGCTTTGCCATCTTCTTATGAAGGCCCCACAAGCCCACTAAGGTCGTTATGGCTTTCAGTGAATGCTTGGAGTGTGCTCTGCTGTTTGCCTCCCGAGGGCAGGAATCACTCAGTGGGAAACTGAAGTTTCCAGAAAAAATGGCCTTTCCTGTGTTAAACACCCTGCAGGGCTGATTGAATGATTAGAACTTCTGAGATTGTGGAGACCTGGGATGTTACAGGTTCAGAGCCAAATTATCTTGGGCTATCTTTAGCTTCCTAAATAGCCACTCTTGTCTACTTGTGTGTGTGATCTTAAATCCTTGTTACTAAGAGGTAAATCCTTTTGGAATGTACTAACAGANCACTAGCTTCCACCAACTCAAAGGCTAAGAATGTCATCAGATAACCCCTAAGGCTTACAACAGATATTTCTGCTTTGCTACAACTGTAACACTCCCTGTTCTCCCAGTATATTTTTAAAGGACCTTGATTTATGATTCTCTTCATTCTGCTACTATAAAAATGCTACAAACTGAGCTGGGTGTAGTATAGTAGCACATGCTTTAATCCTAGCATTTCGGAAGNTAGAGGCAGGCCGATCTCTCTGAGTTAGTGGCCATCTTGGTCCATGTAGTGAATTCCAGGCCAGCCAAGGCTACATGGTGAGACCCTGTCTAAAAACCAAACCAAACCAAAACAAACCCCCAAAACAACAAAACCATTATGAAACTGTCACCACACTGGCGTATGGTATTTGGGGTAACCTAAGTCTGTTCCCTAGCCATGGTCACTCATACTTGGNTACAGAATAAACTGTCTCTTACTTCTTTTGAGGCAAGAACTGTTTTCATGTGGGTAGCACTGAGGTTGGGGAGGTGGTGTGCTGGAAAAAAAGATTGTTCCATCTGTATAAGCTGATGACATGACCACACCATTATATGGTTATGGGGGAGGTTTTTATTGTAGCGATAAGAGGGAAAACAGCCAGAGGCATCTGGAAGAGTCCAGAGCAGAGAGAGAAAGTAGACTGGACATGGGCAGCAGACTGGACCTGGCAGAAGCAGAGCAGAGAGAGAGGGAGGGAGGGAGGGAAGAAGAGAGAAGCATAGCCAAAATAGCAGGGTTATAAGGAGACTGAGTAGCTGGGGGAGGGAAGTCCATGGGCTGTGGGAGTTTAGGGTAGGCAGGAGGTGAGAAGAGCTAGATGCTAGCACAGACTTTGAAATGCGTCACAGGTACTTGTGATACTGAGGGAACCCGGAGGCCATTGTGAGCTTTGATATGCTAATAGGCATCACAGGTAGCCATTTGTCCCTTCTGCCTTTTGGAATTTTGGTAAATGGAATTTCCTTTGGACCTGACACTATCTAAAAAGAAGCTTAAATGTCCTTGAGAATTAAAGCAAAATAAAACAGAATAGGGGAGGCAGCANGTTACTTTGAGTGGGCCCAATAGATACGCTGCTGCTGTAGCACTGACTAGGAGCGAAGGGCCTTGAAGTCTGGCAGATGCGGTTCAGTGCCTTTTCGGCTACATAGTGAGACCTCTGGGGAAAGACAAGCATGACTCTACCTTATTGGTAGAGTGCATATCCAAGTACCTGAGTTTGAGCCTCATCTCAACAAAATTTTTTAAAGCAGAATAAAACATAGAGGCAATATACCATAAAGGTCTACCGGGCAAATTAATTAATAAAAACATTATGACCATTCCCTAATTTTGTTTTTTAATTCTGCGTATTGAACTCAGGGCCTTGCACATGGTAGCCAGGTGTTCTAGCTCTGAGCTGTATTTCCAGTCCCTCTAATTTTGTAGTGCTTGTGATATTTGTCAGTCTTTTGACAAACCATAGGATTTTTTTTCTTTTTGAGATAGTTTCATGTAGCGTACTCTCATCATGAGGCATTCAAGAACGACCTTAAACTTCTGATCCTCCTTCCTCCAAATTATAGCTTCTTTCTTTCCTTCCTTCCTTCCTTCCTTCCTTCCTTCCTTCCTTCCTTCCTTCCTTCCTTCCTTCCTTCCTTCCTTGTTTCTTTCTTTGTTTCTTTCTTTCTTCTTTCTTTTTTCTTTCTGAGACAGGGTTTCTCTGTGTAACCCTAGCTATCCTGGAACTTGCGCTGTACACCAGACTGGCCTCCAACTCAGAGATCCGCCTGCCTCTGCCTCCTGAGTACTGGGATTAAAGGCATGCATCACCACCACCACCTGGCCAAGTTATAGTTTCTTATGACTCATTTTATTTTTGAGATAGGGTCTTACTATGTAGCCCTGTCTGTCCTGGAACTTGCTATATAGACTAAGTTGGCATTTAACTCACAGAGATCTTCCTACCACTGCCCCATAGAGTGCTGGGATCAAAGGCATATGCCACTATACCTGACCACTTATTTTATTATTGCAAGTAAATATTCCCTTTAATACTTAAAACAATACAAATGCCCCTTTCTATCATAGGGCATAGCAGTAGCAGGATAAAGACAAATGCAGAACAGTTTAACAGGGAGGAGTCTGGCCTATTCTCCTTTTGCCTTGCTTTTTAAAAGGAATTTCAAAAAATATTTGTGTGTGTGTGTATGTGTGTGTGTGCCTGAGTGTATGTATGTGTACCACATGCATGCCTAGTCTCTGAGGAGGCCAGAAGAAGTTTGGGGGCCTCTGAAACTGGAGTGACAGAGGATTGTGAGTTGCCATGTGGTTGCTGGACCTGAACTCCATTCTTCTGCAGAGTAGCCACTGCCCTTAACTAGTTGCTGGACCTGAACTCCATTCTTCTGCAGAGTAGCCACTGCCCTTAACTACGGAGCCATCTCTCCAACCACCTTTCCTCCCTCGTGATACTTGAGTGTAGGCTTTTCTGTCTGGCCTGCCCGACAGGAAGCTTTTGTGATCAAGCTCAGCTTGTTGTCCCTGCAAGGGAGTTCCCCCTGGATCATCTTCCTTAGACAGAGGAAAGAGCTGGACCACAGTGATGTCAGCTCAATCAATGCTCCCTCTTACAGTTCTTAGCAGTGACCTGGGAGGTGAGGCATCCTTAAGGGGAACCTTATTAATAGGGATGAGAGACACTGGGAAGTGGGGAAGGTACATGGGCTGGGAGCCCCATGAGCAGAATTGACAAGGAGGCATCCGATTACATGCTGGGGTTATTACCTTGGGGAGATGGAATTGGACAAGCCTGCCTTTCCATTATGCAAAGAAAGGGCTTTTCAAGTAAATTTCCATTTAAGTATGAGTTTAGACCAGTGAAGATGGGGCCATAATAGCTCTGATGGTCACCACAGCTATTAAAAAGACATTTTTTCCTGTGCTCAGGCTGCCTTGTCATCTTCTTATCATTTTTCCCCAGAAGACAGTGATTTAACCCCACCTAAGCATCTGGGAAGCAGGTTACTGTTGATCTCCATTCTCAACTTTTAAATTCTTCAACATACACAGTGGATAAAATTCATATAGTTGACACATCCCATTGATGTTCCAGATTGTNATAAAACCTAAAAGTTGGGTCTGGGAAGGAGGTACATGTGGGTAGAAAGTAAAGCCCTCTGTTCATTAGTCATTGTTGGGCTCATATCTCGCCTCACACTGTCTTGAGCTGTACAATCTCCACGTGGGTCCTCAGATATATATGATCTGTTTTTAGCTCAAGGCACTCAAGAGATTGGTTCCGCTGCCTGGATGCTTCCCACATGCTACCAGGCAGACTCCTACCTGTCCTTCAGGTTTCTGTTTGAACCNGATGNCTTCAACAAAGCCTTCTTGATGTACTTCCCTAGGCCAAGTTAGGGCCTCACGTCTTTTTTATATTGCCGCCTAATAATCTGCTCCAACCATGTCCTCAGAATTTTACTTCTAGATGGACTCGGCCTTGCCTAGAGTCACTTTTGTGTTTCAGTCGGTTGTCCTGCTGCTGGCACGCTGGCGGACCTTGCAGAGCCTCAGCGAGAATGGTGGAGGTAGCAGGGACAGATAGATGTCTGGCCGAGCTAAGAAGCTAACCTGGTGTCTGTTTATGTAGTGTCTGCAGGGCAGCAAGAGGGCAAAGGTCAAAGCTGCATCATCTCTTATGGCCAAGGCTCACAAGTGACATCACTCCNTGCCAGTGTAGTCTCTTGGTTACAGCAAGTCACAGAGTTAATGGAGATTCAAAGGCAGTAATACAAACTCACCTCTTGATACAAAGTCCCATGATAAAGGAGCATATAACCAAGAACGGGAGGACTTGTGTTTGCTCCCAGCCTAGCACTGGCCTCCCTTGTAGCTTTTCCCTCCATGCATCTATTACAACTGTTTTTGGTTTTTGTTGTTGTTTTGGAAGACCTTAAACTCCTGCCTCCACACCCTAAGTACCAGGATTACAATCACATGTCACCCCATGTGGCTTGTTTTTGAGACAGGGTCTCACTCTGTATCCCAGGCTCATCTGGAACTCACTATAGAACCCAGGCTAGCCTCTAGTTCACAGCCTGCTTCAGCTTCCCAGATGTTGGGAGTGCAGACAAGAGCCATCATATGTGGCCTGTTACTTATTACTAAAGAGTTCCTTGTGTGATTATTTATTGTCTTTCTCCCTCACAATTCAGAAATGTCCATAAATGTAGATTCATCTTGCTCATCTATCCCCAGAGCTTGGGTAGGTAAGTAGTTATTGACTAGATAGACAACACACACACACACACACACACACACACACACACACACACACACTCCAAAGAATCAAGCAGCCCAAATGTCACTGACGGTGACACTGAGAACTGATTTGCTGGGAACTGACTGTTCTTTCTTTCCTTCTGGAGCTTAGATTTAGTGAGTTCTTCCCGGTAGCAGCCAGCTCCCACCACACATTGGTCTTAGGTGTCCTTGCCCACACCACGCCTGAGCTAAAGCATTTCTAGTCCAGCATGCTAAAAAGCAGAGGGATGAAGGCAAGAGCTCCACCTGCTGGCTGGAGCCAGGATTACAGCAGGAGACAGCTCTGGAGTTTTGCTCAGGATCTCAGTTGCCATCAACCTTGTGCACATGAGAGCAGAGGCAAACAGCTGAGGAATGTTTAGTGAAGCAACACGTGACTTGAAAAAGCCAGAACACAATGTGAAAAGCTTGGGATGGACCTGGAGTGAGCGGCCATGTGGGTGCTGGGAACCAAACCATGTCCTCTGCAAGAACACCAAGTACTCTTAACTACTGGCCACTGTCCAGCCCCACTGTCCTTTCTTCCCCCACTCTATTCCCATTGTCTTTCTTTCTTTCTTTCTTTCTTTCTTTCTTTCTTTCTTTCTTTCTTTCTTTCCTTTCCTTTCTCCTTCTTTCCTTTCCTTTCCTTTCCTTTCCTTTCCTTTCCTTTCATTTGTTCTTTGTTCCACTCTGTTCCCTTTAAGGAATTTTTTGCTACTGTAGTCTGTCACTTTATAGGCATAAATTTAGAAGTCATTTTTAATTCTTCCTTTTCTTTCTTTCTCTGAACTCATTTTTCATTCTTCCTTTCTTCTCACCCTCTCTCTCTCTTCCTTCCTTTCTTTTTTTAAAGACGGGTTCTCCCTTTGAATTCCTGACTGCCCTTGACCTCTCGTACACCAGACCGGCCTCGACTCATGGAGATCCGCCTGCCTCTGCCTGCTGAGTGCTGGGATTACAGGTATGCACCACTACATCCTGCCTTCATATTTAGTTCTTACTAATCCCAATATCCTTCCCCATCTGCTAATTCATCCAGAAGGAGAAGAGATCAGTTACTTCTGACTTGGTTTCATTCCCATCACTCACCATGCTACAAAAATAACCAGCTGCTATGATACCTTTTCTTTAATTTCTTAATTTTTTTGTGTTTTGAGACAGGGTCTCATGTAGCTCAGGCTGGGCTACAACTTGCTTTGTAATGAAGGGTGACCTTGAACTCCTGGTCCTCCTGCCTCTACTTCCAAGTTCTGGAATGACAGGCATAAAGTAGCATTTATTTACTGTTAATAAACCAAAAGGAGGAAGTCATTGTCCACCCCCAGCCTCCACCCCCAGGTTTCAGAGGCAAACTGGGCTCCAGTCTGCAACTGGGGCTTAACAGAGATGGAAGGAATCTTGAAGTCACCTTGGTTAGCTCTGTCCCTTTACAACAGAAAGACTGAGGCCCTGGGAGGAAAGATTTTTTTAGAACATGGCCAATTTCAGTTCTTTTGGCCCCTATCCTGGGCTACTGTCAGCCTGTTTCCTTACAGAAATTCCAGGGTCTCCTAAGTGTACACCTCTCTCATCGTCATGGCAAATCTATAAAATGGGCTTTTTAGCATCTGAAAAAGAACACAAGGTCTACTTCACAGGGCCCAATAACACTGGAAACAATTTGTAAATGGCAACATATGAAAAAGAAGAAATAGTATTGGTCAGCAAGTTGGCTCAGTAACAGTGCTTTTCAAAAACCAGATGATCTGAGTTCTGTCCCCAAGACCCACACGGTGGAAGGAGAGAAATGACTCCCAGAGGTTGTCTTCTGACCTCCACAAGTGTGCCACGGCATACACATACCCACACATGTACCTACAAACACACACAATGAATTAAAAATGTAATAAAAATTTAAAAATAACAACACTACACACTACAAACTTAATGTTATAAAAATATAGTGGAAGAATACGGACACTAGGTGTGCAGGCCNTGAGGTCACCGCACCTGAATTGTCATCTGAGGTTGTTCCCTACTGTGTGACATGGAGATAATGATGCTTGTTTTGCAGGAGGTCAAGAGGATTAGTGATCACATACGTCGAGATCTTCTGCAATGGTCCCTGAGCCTTAGGTGCAGGATTGTGCTGTGGATGGATCAGCTGAGACTGGGTACCACAGAGCTCTTCTTCTCTGGCTTTGGATTGGTTGTGGTTTTCTTTAATAATCTCTATCTGTTGCAAAGAGAAGTTTCTTTAAAATTATTTCAAGGATAGGCACGGAACCAGTAGAGATGGTTCAATGAGTTAAGGTAATTGTTGCTAAGCCTGGCAACCCGAGTTC
>LZPO01017301.1:299214-311742 GCA_001675575.1 Neotoma lepida | reverse complement strand
CCTCCCTAATGATGGGATTATAGGCATATGCCATGAGGCCTGGCTAGAATGACCTTCATTTTGCTGAGTGTGGCCTCTATTCTGATGTCAGAGACTAGGTTTAAATAGAGGGTAGCTATCCATATGTTCTTTGGGAGACAGTTTTCAAAGGAAGTCTTCTAAAGCCTTTCAAGTGGAAGTCTCAAATGTGGCTGAAGCCTGAAATGTGGCTCCTATTGAGAGCAAAGGTGGCTACAGCATTAACTCTACCCTGAACAACACAAGGAGACCAGATTACAGATAACTTCGTGGACATTTCAAAGTAACTTTTTTATTTCAGATATTAAAATTCATGCTGGTATCTTTTAGTAAATGCTTGATTGTTTTTTCCTTTTATCTCCAAAAGAATACTTTGTTTTCAACCTTATCTACAAGGTTGAGGGAATCATTCTGTAGGTTTCAAATACACTTTGATGTTTGTTATGTTTGTGCTATATGATGCTAAAGATCATTCTGTGTTTAGGATATAGCCTTCCTTGTGCTCAGAACATTTTTATTCCCTCTTACTTTTGAGAGTTCATTTATAAAGAAAAATTAGCTGGTCATAGTGGTGCATGTCTTTAATCCTAGCATTTTGGAAACAGGCAGGTGGATGTTTTGAGACTAGCTATCAACACAGCAAGTTCCAGGCCAGTCAGAGCTACATAGTAAAACCTGTCAAAAAAACCCCAACCAAACAAAAAAAAACAAACCTTTTGAATACTTTTTGCCATTTGACTCATTTCATAGTGCACCTTAGGCTGGTTCCCATTGCTGTTCCTCTGTCCAAGGGTCCAACGGGCCAGATGGTATTTATATCAGTTTGTCCCCCTTTTTATATTTTTCTAAGTTTGGTATCCAAATAAAAGCATAAACAATGTCTTTATTCAATATAATATTTGTGCATGAAAAAAACTATTTGTGCATGAAAAAACGAGATTATATAGGTGATTATAATACAATAATTCTGGATACAGTATATATATATATATATATATATGCTGAAACTTAAAAGAGACTTACAAGCTGAGCAGCTGACCAACCTCAGGGCAACAAGCATGCATCTTCACCCCACAACTTTAGTATTTCTTGCCAAAAGGAGATCTGAGCAAAGGAGAGTGCCGTGAGCGCAAGATCCGTGTATAGGGGCCACTGTCTGTTGAGCTTTGGCAGGTGGGTGTTCGGGGAAGTAAGTTTCGAAGGAATGGTTTCTTTCCTGGGGGTTGATGATTTGGTTGCTGGTTTTCCTGGTTTGTTCCCAGCCGCTTTTTAGCAGAAGAAGCCTGGCCTTGGAGCTTCAGCACAGTGTGATACTGCTCAGCAATGCAGGCTGCCTTTTTCCGAAGGTCCAGTTTCACTAGCATCATGTTATTCTGTAGCTCAGCCAGGGTCTGGTTCTAAGAAACATAAAAGTTCCCAGGTGTTTGTGTGTGTGTGTTCTAGGCCAGCCAGGGCTACATAGTGAGACCCCATCACCTTCTAAAAACAAATGCCAGAACTTCCAACCTGTCCCTAGGTATCAAGTGCCATGTTCAGTCTAAAAAGTATCCATTTTTATTTAGCATTTTAAGATCTCTGCCATCAGGACACATCAACGAGAAATGCACAGCTTAGTGGTAGAGTGCTTGCTTAGCATACATAAAGCCCTGGGTCCCACCCCCAACATGACATTGGCTTCATTTACTAGTACATCTTTCTCTTCTGTTCTAAGTTCCCTTCTCNCATACACACTGGCATGGGCTGGAAAGGCAAGGANTATCTAGGCTGCCCTCACCTGTTTGATTAAGATGTCATCGCAGGTGGTCAAGGCTTGCCGAAGTTTTCCTGCCCCTGTGCTGTGGCAGCAGGCCCTTTCTGCTGACTGGAGAGACTGTTCTAGTTTCTGAAGCTCGGTCCGTAGCATCCTTATATTCTGAAAGAGTAGGAGTCAGATTGTGGCCAAAATCAACTACGGCAGCCATTTGAAGACAGACTTAGGAAGGCTGGGGGGGGCTGATGAAATGGCTTAGCTTGACAATCTGGGTTAATCCCAGGAACCCACATGGAACCCATGTGGCTTCCACATTACCACACACAAATAAATAAATGCTAAATAAAAACAAAGGCTGGTTTTCTGAATGAAATAACCATGTCTCAGGACTCTTTAAAAAAAAAAACTGGGGCTGGAGAGGTGGCTCAGAAGTTAAGAGCATGGACTGTTCTTCCAGAGGTTCTGAGTTCAATTCCCAGCAACCACATGGTGGCTCACAACAATCTGTAATGAGATCTGGCGCCCTCTTCTGTATACATAATAAATAAAAAATAAAAAAAAAAAATTAACAAAAAACAAAAAACCTTCTCACTCTCACATAAATTCCCAATCAACGGCTTTGATAACAGAAAAAGGTTAAATACCTTCTGGCCCTCCTCTAACTTCTTATCCACATCAGCGATGAAGGGCTTAGCTGTGGGTGGTGGCTCTAACATTTGCTGATACTTCTGCAGCTCTGAGAGAGGAAACAGAATATAAATACATTTAATACNTGGGTTTTTCAGCTTTGGGCTTATCTCTTTAACAGTAGCAAGTAGACAAAGTGAGGCATGTGCATCCTGGAGTGAGATGTGGGTAGATGGAGCTTGGAGTTGGGAGTCAGAAGGACTGAGTTGGAATACCAGTTCTTCCCTCACCCANTACCACCGNCAGGCTTCCTGCCTGCCTTCCTCACCTTCAGTGGTGGAGCTCAGCTCTGCTTTGCATTGCTCTAGTTNAGCTTTAGTTTCTTGGAGCTGCTGAGTGGAGGCAGAAGCTGCCAGCCTTTGTGACCGCCGTACTAGGAACAGTTCAGACCCTGACTGTTGTTGAGCCACTGGCTGTTGTTTGGCTTCCTGCAAGAGAGTTTCTAGCTCTTCAATTTTTTCATCTCGTTCCTAAGAGAGAAGCAGAGNGCACAATTCTGTCCAGGGTCAGAAAAATAANAACGGACCAGATTAAATGAACATAAAACTTGACGCTAAACCCTGAACCCTGAATTTAAACTCAGTAACTACAAGGCATAAGGGAAATGAAGAAAAAGGAGTCATATATTCCTGTTTTTTACTAGAGTTTATAAAACTTAGCTATGTGTGGTGGTGCACACCCTTAATCTCAGCACTCAGGAGGCAGAGGCAGGCAGATCTCTGAGTTCAAGGCCAGCCTGGTCTACAGAGTGAGTTCCAGGCAACTAGGACTCTGTCTCACAAAACCAAACCAATCAATCAGTAAATAAATAAGTAAAAATTTGTTTATCTCAGACAACCAAGTGATGGAAGTCCNCGTGGCAGTTGGGACTAGTTGGGGCAAACTCACCTGAATCTCTTCTTGGTAGAAACTTGTCAGTGATTCCTTCAGGATCTTTAGCTTCTCTTCATACATCTCCTCCAACAGTTCCTTTTGGTTGTCCAAATGCTCACTGACAGAAAAGGGTAGTGAGGATTCTGAGGAGTGAAATTGAGGGACAAACCCAGTGTCCCACTCTTCNGCCCCTATCAGTTAACTAACTCNGTTAACTCAGCCAGTACCTGCACCACTGCTCCCGCTGTTGCATCTGTTCTACCATCTCGTTGCAAATTTCCTCACGGAGCTGCATCTCCAATTGCAGCTTTTCTTGTCGTTCTTTTAAAATCAGTGTTTTCATGGCTTCCACCACCTGCAGTAACTCCTAGGAAAAAACACATCTGTCAGAGATCTTATGATCCCCCCTGCAGTAAAAGGCCCAAACTCATCTGGAAGANCCTGTGGAAAATGTATAGCCATCAAGCTGCTATCCTAGAGCCTTCTTGTATTCTCACCTCCTTGCCATACGTGGAGATGTCAGCTTCGTTTTCAGGATGGTCATCAAGGCCTGAGTCAGCGGTGTCCCCCTTCTTTAAGCCAGGGGATACCTGAAGACTGTGCTCCTTGATGAATGAATGCAGGGATGGGATTCCCAAATGCACAGGTGGGGCATGCACAAGCTAGAGAGAAAAAAAAACTCAGTGGACTCCTTAACTCGTTCCTAAGAGCTATCTTAAGGTTGCCAGTCCAAAGTAAGGATAGTCATATCTAGAGCTTCACACCTGGCTGGCAAGGGCTGAGAACTTGGCCACGTGAAGAGTCTCATCATAGGTAGACGCACAGGGATTCACATTGACAATCATACAGGAACGGCCTCGACCAGTGAAGAAGCCTTGGAACACACGAGTCAACTTACTGTCACGGAAGGGAATCAGGTTCTGCTTTGACCTTGCACAAATCAGATAAATAGCATTGTGAACACAACCACAGCCCTGGAGGGGCACCATCCTCAGTGGTGACCAAATCACTAAGCCCCAGGCCATCCAAGCCTACAGCTTACCTGTTCTGCTGATTTTGTCGCAGGGCAGCAATACAGCGGCCCAGGGTATGCAGAGAAGTNTTAATGTTTCCTGCTTCCTTTAGCCGTTCACCACTCTTTTGATCTTTGCAGCGCTCTGAGCCAGCCAAGTCACAGAGTGACAGTCTGGATGGGATAATGTGTAAGATCTGATATAAGGAACTCATAGCTTATTCTATAATTCTGTTAAGAGCAGGGCCTACCCAATTGTTTTGTACCGAAGGAAGGAGAATGCTAATTCCTTTGAGTTCTCTTTTGCCTCCACAACCAGGTGGCCAAGATGATGAAATTTCTAAGTGGGAAAACTTACTCGCTGATCTTGGGCACTATATCCCCTTCTCCCTGGAGGTGCAGGATTCTGATTGAGAAGATGCTGTGACTGAACAGGAAAAGAGAAAAGTCACTATAAAAATTTAAAAATCACTCCCACAATCAGGTGAAGGGCTAAAGCTTCCTAGACACAGTGAAGAGTTCATTCACACAACTCGCCTGCGACTAGAGTTCTGGTTCAGGTGGGTGCTGGCAAAGCTCTGGTTCTTACGGCCCACTTTCAAGAGTTTCCAGGCTTCCTCAACATCTCGAACATGAATCCAGTTGAGGTCTGGGACCAAGAAAGAAAGGTGGGAACACTTAGCTCCTTTCTAGTTGCCCCACATGTCCCTCCAGCTTTCCTACCAACCTCCCCCCTTTGCATACCTTTCACATACGGATTGCCATTCTGATCCTCGCACAGCCGCAGTGTCTGTCTCTTGTGCTGATGGCTAGGTGGTTCTAACAGGTCATAAAGCAGCTCATTGTAGATCTCAAAGAAGGAGATCCAGACAGAGAAGCGGATGTCTGGTGGGACACTCACTGGGGCAGCATCTGGCTGTGCCCATGAATTACTTGTTTCTGTGAGAANAATCAATGTGTAGGTCATTACCATGAAGCATT
The DNA here is from genome assembly GCA_001675575.1 of Neotoma lepida. Taxonomy (NCBI): domain Eukaryota; kingdom Metazoa; phylum Chordata; class Mammalia; order Rodentia; family Cricetidae; genus Neotoma; species Neotoma lepida. Next base: position 306,421 of record LZPO01017301.1, on the reverse strand, counting down.
TCATCTTGCCTTGGTCTATAGGAACTTTAAATGGAGTTCAGGTTGCCATCTCTGACCAGCTCTACCCCTTAGAGCTGCCAGGTGTAGGGAGTGGATTCCCACCATTGTCCAGCCCAGAGCCCACTCATGGTACGTACCATCCAGCTGGCTACTGCTGGTGAACTGACTGATGGAAGAGAGCCCNGCAATGCCACTGTCAGAGCTGGTGCTGGTACCTATCCGACTGTCAATGTGGACACGTTTCTTCAAGGAGGTGGACAGCTCCTCCTGAAGGGGCATAGAGAGAAGATAAGCACAAATCTTTCCTGAAATCTGTACCCTTTATTCCAGCTTCATGAATATTTTACCTCTTGGAGACTTCCAGTTAGCAAGGACAGCTTCTTCATTTCCTCATGTCGGATCTGCTTGCTGTCTAGCCAGATTACCTCATTGGAGAGCAAGGGCTTCAGGTCAGGTGTTGGATGAAGTTGGCCTTGGAGACTATTAAAGATGAGAGCCAGAGACCGGGGCAGGATGCCCCCATCCTTAGTAGTACCTAGAATATCAGAGATAATAACTTTCACTCAGGGCATCAAAAGGTAAAGACAACCATTAGATGCTGGTTATCAACCCTGCTGAAGCTTACCAACCTTGAATTGTGTAGGTTTTCCCCGAGTTGGTGACTCCATAGGTGTATATGAGCCAGTTCTGCCCTTTGAGTACATCCTTTACCATCTCCTTCACGGTCAGGTTGAAGAAGGACGCCTGTCCTACTTCTGGCCCAAAGATCTAGAAACAGACGTGTTTATCAGAGGCCACAGGTTTCCTCTGTGGGACTAGTAGGTGTATTCTCTGGGGACCTCAAACAGGTTTTCCTGCTGGACTCCAGCTGTTCCTAAATGCCCAAGACTCAGCCACTGTCTGCTANTCCCTTTCTTCCAAATTAAATACTTAAGGAATGCTGTTGTGGTGCTGTGCACACAAGGGGATAATATAATTGGTCGTAAGCATGGGTTTGNAGATAGATGGATCTAGATCTCAGTCCTGTCTTCCCACTTCCTAGCTCTAAGTCTTCAGCAAAATTACCTTCACTGTAATATGAGCCACAGTATCCTTATCAGGGAAAAGAGGTAATAGTGATTATAACCTCAGTGGGAGTGAATGTACATAAAGTATGGGACACATTGACCAGCACCTAACAAGGGTCCCACAATTAGAGACACACATATAAAGAACTCAAACTCAGGTAGAAATCTTTTAAAGAGGAAATAAATTTTCCCCTAAGTGTTGGGTCTATGCTCATACCCTAGTATTGAGTACCTGGGAAAAGGTGAATTTGTGGGTGGCCTGACCAATTCCCCTCTCATTGCTCTTCAAGGCAAAGGAGTCTTTGGGTGCTTGCAGCATAAGGGTTTCTGTAGTCTCAATATGGACACAGCCCTGAGAAGGTANAAAGCGGAGGTTAGCATAGTAAAGAAGCATTCCTAGGGAGCCTCTTTTGAACTACACCATTCCACCTTAAATCCTCACCTGATCTTCCTGTCGGTCCAACTCAGAAGTTAAGAAGGGTCTGATTCGAAGGTAAACTTTCACCCTCTCTGCAGTGTCCTCAAATGGAGCCTGTAACAGATTCCAGCCAGGACATAGAGTAAACCTCTAAGCAAATGGGCAAACATCCCAGTTCCTAGAAAGCATANCACCAATCCCTCATTCCACCTTGAGTGGCTCTGTGCAACTATTCTTTGGTTCCATAATCATTCTAGCTCACATGAACTTTTTACCCTTCCCTGTCTCATCACTCTTCTGCAAATCTGGCTTGCTATACCAGTGATCTGAGTAGACTCGGTTGATGCTTGAAAACCAGTATGCACCAGGCATGGTTGTGTGCAATCCCAGCACCCAGCAGTAAGAGATGGGGGATCAGAAATTTAAAGCCAGTCTTGACAAAAGACTATTTCAAAATAAGTAATTTTTGTTTATTTAACTTGGGTCCTTTGGAAGTGCAGGAAGGGCTCTTAACTCTGAACCATCTCTCCAACTCTGATAAATAATTTTTTTTTCAAAGCTCAATAATGAAAATTGGGTTAGCAAGATGGCTCAGCTTGCAAAACAAGCCTACCAACTTGAGTTCAATCACAGGACTCCATATAATAATGGAAGAGACAGCCAAGGCTACACAGAGAAACTCTGTCTCAGAAAAAAACAAAACAAAACAAAACAAAAAACCTGACTCTACAAAGTTGTCCTGACTTCCATATGTGTGTATCCCCATCACATATACATACATACAATACATACATACAACAATAACAAATAAGAATAGACATGCCTGAATCTGAGTCCCAATTTCATCATTTAGTAATTAGGAGACCATGAACAAAGTTCTGAGTGACTCACCTGAAGAATGAAGTGATTGCTCCAGAGAGCAATCACTCCATTTATTCAGCAGATATTTAGAATGTCTGTTTTCCCAAGGACACTGAATTCTAATTAGTGATAAGGTATTGCATCTAGTGAACAGAGGCCAGAAATGCTACTAAACACCTTGCGAAGCATAGGGCAGCCCCCTCCAACAATGGTTTGGCTCCAAACATGAATAGTGCTATAACGAAATATCTTTGGCCTTACAAAAGAAAGGCTAAAGCAATGGCAGCTATGATTATTGAAACATTAACTCATTCTGCCTAGTTAAGGCCACCATGGTTCTGTGCAAACAATTACATGTGGTGCTGAGATTTGAACCTAGGACATACCAAACATGCATTCTCACACCCTCCATCCTTGTACCTATTATTTAACACAAATAGCCTANATACTGGAGAAATAAGATTNTTCTTGCCTTATCAATTAGCTGAAAGCATGATGCCTTTGGGGTATTTCATGAATATAATGCCAATAATATTCTTATGGACATAAACTATTTTCCACTTGACTTTTGCCCTTTTTGGTTTTTCGAGACAGGGTTTCTCTGTGTAGTCCTGGTTGTCTTGGTACTAACTCACTATGTAGACCAGGCTGGCTTCAGAGTTCCACCTGCCTCTGGTATTTAAGGCATGTGCCACAAGGCCCAACTTTGCTCTTAATTTTTTTTTTTTTTTTTTTTTCCGAGACAAGGTTTCTCTGTAGTTTTGGAGTCTGTCCTGGAATTCGCACTGTAGCCCAGACTGGCCTCCAAACTCACAGAGATCTGCCTGTGTCTGCCTCCCTAATGCCGAGATTAAAGGCGTGCGCCACCACCTTGTATACTTCCCTTGTATAAAGGTATACATATCTTGTATAAAGAATTATTAAGCTGAGGATATCACTTTCTGCCCCTAAACCAGTCAACTCCTTTACCTGTTTGTCCTCCAGAGAGGAGGTGATGACAGAGCAGTCTGATAACAGGTCCTTTCGGATAACAGACCTCAGATCTGCAACTGTTGATTCAAACATGGGGGAGACTGCAACATCCTCATCGGATAGTAAACCCGCTGGCGGAGAAAGGATTTCGTGAGACATGGCACGGAGAGTCAGCCAACGTCTAAAACAAACAAACAAATAAAAACAAGAGTAGATGAGTAGAAGAACACTACCGCAGAGAAACTGCAAACCTGTAGGTTAAAAACAATCCCCTGGTGAGAGGGATGACCTTGCTCAGTACATTCCGTCGAGACTACCTACTATTATCGGCCAAGGGGAAGAGAATGAGAAGAATAATCCAGCCCGAGGCTGCATTTCTGGAGGTAAATAGGCACCGAGAGATATCTAGCTCTAAAAGCGCTCCACATAAGCTGTCTACAGGCCCACCGGTGCAGGTGTGTTTCAGGATCCCTAGGGTACTTTTCCAACCTCACTCCAAGACCACGGAGAGAACTCGGGAATTACAGAAGACCGGGATGCGTTCTGCGGACTATGCCACGCAGGAAGGAGCTGATAACCGGGGCTCCGGCCCAATCGCACTTACCCGAAGACGGTCTACCTCGCTGCTTCTCCAGTCCCAGCTCCCACTCAGCTGAAGAGCCCAGACTCCCGCGACCAGAGACCACAACTCCGCCCACGAGGCGCAGCTTTGTTCCTCGTACAATGTTTTAAATTGCGCGCTGAGCTCGTCCGGCCAATCAGAAAGCGAAATCTGAAGAAACCAATCAGCGAAGGGGAAGGGGGCGGAGCCGACCCNGAGTCCGTTGGCTTCTAATGTGGGTCCGGGTTACCAACTGTCAGGGGTTCCTAGTTCGTTACGGGATTCGTCTCACTTAACTCTTTATCTCTAGATCTAGACGTTTCTCTCCTGAAGTTTCAGCGCTATCCCTTGTCCTTTGTTAGTGAAAAAACCCAAAAATGCGGACTTATATTAGGACAAGCTGACCCACCCACATTACCCAGGAGGCACCGCGAATGGACGCTGGTACCGTATTTCCCAGAGTTCCCCGCATCTCTCGCTGGCGTTGAAGACGTCGAAGCCAAAATGGCGACTGGGACAGGCAGTGAGTATCGGAGCCGCTTTTGCGTTCCAGGCCTTCGTAGAGTCGAGGCTCGGCATCCCGTTTTCGTCATGCATGATTGGAGTGGGAGGAGTGGGTTGTCAGAGAGCGCAAGGTCTTCAGACATCTGCCCTCCGCGGGGCTCCCGGGGCCGCCGCCTGGGTTTGACCAGTGTAGGGAGGGAACGGAGGCTGGAGAGAAGCAGCCGGGAGCCTTTGTGCGCCGGGCGCTCTCCAGGGTAAACATCAAGGCAGCACCGAGCGGCCAGCGGCTCAGTTGTTTTTCGAACCAAGCCATGTGAAGCAGACGGAATGAGCTGTGCTAACTGTGGGCGCTTTCTGCCATCGGGGAAAATAGTTTGGTGTATTACAGCCATTCTTTTCAGTTTGGCCGACGAACTGTCTCCTGCCCGACAGTTGAGGGGGGAGGGGCTGAGATGTAAACAACTTTATGCAAAGAAGGAGGTGGGCAGCAGGAGCCCGTGGCCGCTGGGAATCTTGGGAAATGAGCTTGCGTTCAAACGGGAATAAAGTTATAAAACTGGGTCTTTAAGAAGAACTTTTTTTTTTTTTTAACGTAATACTGCCATTGTTTGAGAGCAGACCTTATAGCCATGGCATTTGAACAAATAAAGTCTTCTATAAATGCGTGTTCAGAGAACAATTATCCTGGCTCGTAGTGATGGTATTTCGTTGGAATGGTGAAAATCAAGATTTGGTGATAATAAATAATTGATGGTAGCAGTTCACATTGTTCAAACAAGATTGAGATTTATTTGTTTTGAGAAAGGGTTTTACTGTGTGACTGACCCTGGCTGGACTGAAACTCACTATGCAGACCAGGCAANCCTCATACTCACAGAAGTCTGCTTGCTTCTGCTTCCTGAGAACCAGGGTGAATACTCCACACTCAGCCTGGGGTATTATATCAGACTTCTAGCTGTTCTGGGACTTNGAACTAGCTCAGTGATTATTTCTAAGCTTTCTCTATTCCCAGAGCACAAGCTGCTGAGTACTGGCCCAACAGAGCCATGGTCCATTCGAGAGAAGTTGTGTTTAGCATCTTCTGTTATGAGGAGTGGAGATCAGAACTGGTAAGGAATCTAAGATATCTGACATCTTGGGCTGTATGACTATTTTTCTTTCTTTTCTTTCGTTTTTTGTGTTTTGTTTTTGAGACAGGGTTTCTCTNTGTTGCTCTGGTTATCTTAGAACTCACACTGTAGACCAGGTTGCCTTGAACTCAGAGATTGCCTGCCTCTGAGTGCTGGAATTAAAGGCTTGTACCATCAAGCTAGCTTTATATAGTAGTCAGCTTTACCAAAGTACAAATCACATACCATAAAATAAGCCCACTGAAAGTGAAAACTTTGATTTTTTTTTTCCTATTTTCACAAAGTTGTGCAGCCATCCCTGCAATCTAATTTTAGAACCTTTAATTTTATCTTTAAAACAAATCTCTTTACATTTCTCTCTCCTTCCCTTTCCANAGCAATCTACTTTCTTTCCCTATGGATTTGCCTATTCTGGACATTTCCTATAGGTATAATANGTCATCTTTGGGACTAGATTTTTAGTCAGTTAACATAGTACTTTCAAGATTTATTCACATGTAACATATATTAATACTNCTCTTCTGGTATTGGCCAGATAATAGTATGAATCATCCCTTCCATATCCATGGAGAATTGGTTCCAGGACTCTTGAGGTTATAAAAATGGTGATGGCTCAATTCCTTTACGTAAGGTGCCTCATATTTGCCTGTCACCAACACATGCTCTCTTGAATACTCCAAATTATCTCTAATACAANGAAATTTCATGTTAATGGTTTAGGGCAGAGGTTCTCAACNAGTGGGTCATGACCATTGGCAAATCTCTGTTTCCAAAATTATTTACATTATGATTCATAACAGTAGCAACATTGCAATTTTGAAGTAGCAATGAAAATAATTTTATGGTTGAGTGGGTCACCACAGCCTGAGGAACTGTATTAAAGGGCCTCAGCATTAGGAAGCTTGAGAGCCACTGGTTTAGGGAATAAAGTCTGTACATGTCCNGTACAGACACAGTTTTTTGTTTTTAGAAGTGACTGTAATGTCCAATACAGGCTGAGTAAATCCAAGAATGCACATCCCATGGACAGTCAGCTGCATATTCATTACCTGACACTTGGGTTTCCAGCTTGGGGCAGATGTGAATAAGGTCTTTATGGATGGTGTCTTCAGTTCTCCTGAGTTTCCACCCAAGTAGTAGAGTCTCTGGGCCATGTGGGTAACTCCAGGTCTAACTTTTTTTTGAGGAACTGCCAAACCATTTTTTTAAATATATTATTTTAAAAATTATGTAGGTTTATGTGTGTGTTGGAGTGGGGATATGGGCACATGAGCACAGGATCCCTTGGGAGCCAGAAGAGGACCTCAGATCCCCTGGAGTTAGAGTTAGAGGCAGCTGTGAGACATCTGATACGGGTTCCTAGAACAGAATTTGGGTTCTAATGTAAGAGCAATCTGTGCTCTTAACCTCTGAGCCATCTCTTTAGAGGTGCTGGGGATGGAGCTCAGGACTCTGTGCATGCCATCTGCCGTCTTAGTACACCTTCAGCCATCAGACTTTTTTCTTTTTTCTTTTGGTTTTTCGAGACAGGGTTTCACTGTGTAGCTTTGGCGCCTTTCCTGGAACTCACTCGATAGCCCAGCCTGGCCTCGAACTCACAGAGATCTGCCTGCCTCTGCCTCCCGAGTGCTGCTTTTTTTTTCTTTTTTAAAGG
>LZPO01017301.1:254768-270470 GCA_001675575.1 Neotoma lepida | reverse complement strand
CTTTACCCATAATTTATTTTGTAATATCTAGATGCATTAAATGTGGGGATATACGGAAAGGTAGAACCACCTATGGTTGAAAAAGTAAGGGAAAGGGCAATGATACTCTGCTTGTACTCATCAGGGAAGTGTCCATCCACAGGCATTGACTAGAGCCTGCTGAGGTCTATTTTAATTTCTTTTTTCCTGTTGGGGATAGAACCCAGAGCTTCAAGCTGCTAGTCAAACACTTACTGAGCTACAGCCCCAGTTAGCCATGTCACACCCAGCTCCAAGTCCTCTTAGTTAGCTTTCCCGGTGTTCCCAAACTTGCCATTTTTATCCTAACATTTGTTTTAGCCTTAACATAATCAGTGCATTTGGAATCTCATTGTTAATATTATCTAGCNGGCCATAGTAACTAACTAAGACTGCAGGTGATAGTCAAGGGTTGGGGTTTTTTGGGTTGTTTTTTGTTGTTGTTTGGTTTGGTTGTTTGTTTCCCTACGGAGGTCAACATCAAATTTAGAATTACGTAATTTCATTTTGGGGCCATTTTTAAATTGTCCATGTTATCAATAAACTTTACTGATTTGTCTAACCAAGTCACCTTTTTCTAATTTTTCTAGTGCTGTATAGAATTGGCCTCTTCTTGCCTTAAGGTCTGCCTTCACTTACTTTATATAAGTCAAGTTGTGATGCAGATAGGCTATCTCTAAAGTTTCCTATGTTTCTTGAACTTAACCAGGGGGAGGCTCAGCAAGACTCAGAAGAGGAGGGTGATGGTGAAGGCTCTGCTTCAGATGTGGAAGACCAGCCCCCTTTAGGTGACGATGAGGATGGCACAGGCATTCAGGAAACTCCCCTGGTGGATATCCTTTACAACTGTACCAACTCCTCACAACTGTAAGTATAGGCTGAATGGTAGAGTGCTTGAATAACACACTCAGNGGACTGAATGTGATCCCCAGCACTGCTAGGACCTCTAAGCATAGCTCTTCATCCAAGAGTGTTAGGATTCATACTTTTATTTACTTCTCTTGGTAATTACTTGAATCTGTTATCATAAAATGAATTATTTTATAAGTTTTTAAAGAAGTTACAGGCAGAAAACACTAAGAATAATTTTTTGAACAAGTTGCTCAATATGTCACCAAGGCTAGCCTGACTTCTTGAGCTCAGGTTAAATTTTTAATATACTATAAGTAGAAGTTTATATGTTGTTCTATTATAAAACAAGCCTGTTGGAGCTGGAGAGATAGCCCAGTGGTTAAGAGTACTTGCTGCTTTTGCAGGGGACTTGGGTACAGTTACTCGCACCTATCTGGTGGCTCACAACTGCCTGTAACTCCATTTTCACGAGAACTGACACCCACTTCTGGCCTCGTTAAGTACCAGGCACATACTCAGTGCTAATGTATACATGCAAGCAAAACACTTATGCACATAAAAATAAATAAATCTTAAGAACAACAAACAGCCTGTTTTTTGACATTAAGAGCGCCTTCACGGATGAGGATGTAGCTCANTGATAGAACACTTGCTTAGTAGATGAAAAGCCCTAGGTTCAATCTCTAGCACTGGGAAAAAGAGGGGAAAAGAATCTATCATACTTACTAGTTTGATTTACTTAGGAAATGGTGCTAAGTGATCTACTATTATACAAAATAGACCTTTTTAAAAACTACTGAAACAGGGCCAGGAGTGCATGCCTGTGCTCTCACCCTCAGGAGGCAGAGGCAGGAAGACTACTGCAACTTAGCATGATCTACTTAGTTCCAGGACAGCCAGAGCTGCACAGCAAAACTCTGTCTCAAAGTTAATTTTGTGATACATATTTTTAAATTTTTTTATGTTTTTCTCCCCAAGACAGGGTCTCATGTAGCCCAGGCTAGCTTCAGATTAGCTATATAGTTATAGTTGAGAATACCTTGAACTATTGATCCTCTTATTTCTACCTTCCAAGTGCTAAGATTATAAATCTAAGCCATCATGCCCAGCTCTTTAAGATTAAAGTTTATGTTCTCCCTTTGTCTTGCATGTATCTTGGGAAATTGTTAATATAATTGTCTTATTTTTTATAGATAATTGAGGGACTCAAGACCATATTTTATCTATATATTTTGAAATACAGTCTTACTAGGGAGCTCTTGTTGGCCTGTGCCTTATGATGCTCCTGCCTCTGACTCCTGAGTGCTGGGATTACAGGTATGCTCCACCATGTCCTCCTGAGACTGTTTTTGGAGAGCAAAAAATAGTGGGGTATGTTGGTACAGATAGACTGTAATCTTAGCACTCTAGGAGGCTGATGCTCCTGAACTGCATAATGAACCTGTTTTTGTGTGACATTATTACTGGGGAAATTCAAACAAACATCTGCTTACCTCAACAGGGAACTGATCACAGACCAAAGTAATGATACCACCAAAGTCCACCTTAGTGAACTAATGAGTTTATTAGGGTGATTTACAGGAGTATAGGTGAGAAGTTACTTACAGGAGAACGGATGTCTCAAAGGCAGCTGTATCATGGAAAGCCCAACCCATCGAGGGTAACATCTCATGAAAGCTGAAACCTTGGATCTCTGTACAGCTTGTAGGCAGGTCAATAGATTGGAGGGTCTCCTTACAAGTCCTTACTATTTATATAACTTTGGTGGGGGAGGAGCCTGTGAATCTTCTCAGTTTCAGGGACTTCCTGAGACTTGCCAGTTGTTTGCTTCCTGATCTTAATGAACCTCCTAATGAGTTGAAAAGGAAGTCCTTTTAGAACTTCTGAGTCTTTTTCTTTGTTTTGTCTTGATTTAAGACAAGGAATCAAACCTGGCTGTCCTAGAACACAGTATGAAGACCAGGCTGAAACAGAGATCCACCTGTCTCTGCCTCCCAAGTGCTGTGATTAAAGGCATGTGCCAACATGCCTGACAACTTCCTGAGTCTTTAAGGAGTTTCATTTGAAAATGGAATGTTTCAATTCAGAGAAAATTTCATATATCTTCTGTATCTTAAAAAAGAAAGAAAGGGGGCTGGAGAGATAGCTCAGCAGTTAAGAGCACTGGCTATTTTTCCAGAGGACCCAGGTTCAATTCCCAGCACCCATATGGCAGCTTACAACTGTCTGTGATTCCATTGCAAGGGTATCCAATACCTTCACACCAATGCACATAAAATAAAGTTAAATAAGTCATTTGGAAAAAAAAAAGAGGAGAAAGGGAGGGAGGATACAGGAGAAAGAAAGGAAATAGACTAGACTAGACTAGACTAGACTAGACTAGACTAGACTAGAATAGCAGTAATGATATCTGCTTGACCAAATATCTTTTTTCTTTTGTTTTTTGAACCAGGGTCTCATGTAACGGAGGCTGGCCTGGAACTCAATACGTAGCTGAGAGTGNTCTTAAACTTCTGATCCTCCTGCCTCTACCTCCTAAGTGAGGTTATGGGCTTGACCAGTTATCTTAAGGGGAGACAGGAAGCTGAATTCTTGTGTTAAAGCAGAAGTTTCAAGCTCCTTTAGAAATCAGCCCCATAGCTGGGCTTGGTGCCTCACATGTATAATCCCAGAGCTCACGAGTTCCCCGGTTGACCTAATAAGTTCCAGCCTGGCTACAAAGTGAAGCCCTCTGTCAGATAATAACAANAGTCCTTGGAGTGGGAAGGTGGAGGTAGATCCCAAAGAGAGCCCATTGATAGAACTCTTGGCTAGTATACTCAAGGCCTGTGTTCTAGCGTTGGAAAACAAAAACAAGCAGAACAGTGTTCTCCAGGCTCTTTTCTATCTCCTTCTGAAGTCTGCACTGACAGGGCCAGGACCAGAGTCTCTGGGTCTAGTCCTACCATACAGTGCTAGCCACTCCCCTGCTTTACTCTCATTTATGTGGCTTGGTGTTCATCTCCATATGGGTAAAATAAAAGTAAGACAGATTCTTAAAATATGCATAGTTGGTTAACTATGAGGTTACAGAACCTACCACAGCACTTACAGTGGATACATTAAATCTTTATTATGGGATGTAGGAATGAAGTTCTACAACCTAGTACAAAGGAGCTCTTGTTAATCTAGCCTGAGCGATCAGAAACTTAAGGCACGGATGCTGCTATAACAAAACTCCCATCCATCTTCCTGTAAACCAACCTAATGACCCTCAGGGACACACACACACACACACACACACACCACACACACACACGGAAGTAGAAGTGAGCTAACTGGGAAAAGGAAGGAGGTTAACAGGAGTTGAAGGAGGACAAGAGATGGTAAGGGGGTGGTGAATTTGATTGGAATCTATTAATGTGCATGTATGAAAATGTAATGAAATCCATTTTATTATGTATAATTAATATATGCTAATAAAAACATTAAATAAAATAGGAATGGCTGGAGAGATGGCTCAGCAGTTAAGAACACTTGCTACTCTTGCAGAAGACCCAAGTTCATTTCCCAGCACCCATATCCGGAGGCTCACAACCATCTGTACCTCAGCTCCAGGGAATCTGATACCCTCTTCTGGCCTCCTCTGGCACTGCACTCATGTACACAGAAACACACAGACCTAACAAAACAAAAATAAAATCTTAAAAAATAAATAAAATAGGAAAAAAAGAAAAGAAATTTGTTTTGTGCTTTAAATGTCTTATTTGGATAGGGTTCTGTAAATAATAGCATTTAAAGATAAGTTGAGTAAAGATCATAGTAAAATTATATGAATTGTGGTATGTGATATAGATCCAGGTGAGGCCAGGTATGATGATGCATGTCTTTAATCCCAGCACTCAGAATACAGAGGCAGGTGGATCTCTGTGAGTTCAAGGCCAGCCTGNTCTACACAGCAAGTTCTGGGCCAGCCAGGGATACATAGTGAGACCATATCTCAAATAAGTAAGTAAATAACTGATTTAAAAGTGGCTGGAGAGATGGACCACAAGTTATAAATACTTGCTGCCCTTGTAGAGGACTAGGGTTCAGTGCCCAGCACCCATATGGTGGCTCAAAACCTTCTGTAACTCCAGTTTCAGGGAATCCAATCCCCTCTTCTGACCTACACAGGTACCAAGTACACACGTAGTACACATACATATATACAGTCAAGACAGTTATAAACATCAAATGAAAATGAATCTAAAAATTAACTCTAGATATAGGTGAAATAATACATAATGAAAATAAATAGTTATGAGGAGGTATTAAAGTTGAACAGATAATAGGAATTATAGTTTCACATGGTTTTATACCATCTGGGATACAATGCAAAGTGAGAATATGACATTCTTTTTTTCCTCAGATAGGGGCTCCTGTAGCCCAGGCTGGCCTTGAATTCACTGTGTGTGTAGTCAAGGAAGATGAACTTCTGATCTTCTAGTTTCTATCTCCCAAGTGCTAGAATTACAGATGTGCCACGATGCCTGATTTAGAGAGTTTGGAAAGCTAAGTGTTAAGACAACCTCTGTCAAGGGAATAATACAGTAGATCATGTAGAACATGTCACATACCATTTAACTTGGAGGAAGCAGAAAGCTTTTATTTATTTATATCTTCTTCCTTTTTTGTTTGTTTGTTTTTTGAGTCAGGGTTTCTCTGTGTAGCCCTGGCTGCCCTGGAACTCACTCTGTATGTAGACCAGGCTGGCCTCAAACTCAGATATTTGCCTGCCTCTGCCTCCTGAGTGCTGTGATTAAAGGTGTGCNCCACCACCACCTGGTTCAACAGAAAACTTTACAACTGGGGAAATTATAAGGTGAGATAAAATATTGAACTGTTGTATCTCAAAAGCAAAATAAGACAATTTAGTCCAGGATAGGCAGTATCATGAGGAGAAATGAATCTATAGTAGGTAGTTTTTAAAGATTATGATAGCTAAGGATATAGTTTAATGGTAGAGTGCTTGCTTGCCCAGCCAACAAGAAGCCCCAGTACCAAATAAACAAAACAAACAAACATGAAAAATGAGGGTCGGAGAGAGGGCTGAGTGTGTAAGACACTGGCTGCTGACCTGTTGACTTTGGTTCAATCCCCAGACCCCACATGGTGGAAGAAGAGAGCCAACTCCTGCAGTTGTCCTCTGACCTTCATATGTGTATGTGCACCATGGTACCCACCTGTGTGCATGTGCACGTGTACACACATGCACACATGATATAAAAGAAATTAGAGGAAAAAATAAAACAACTAAAATTACTATGCAAAGGAAGGCTGAGGGGATATTGACTAGCATGCAGGAGGGCTTAGGTTTAATCTCCAGAACAGGGAGAAAAAAGAAAAAGTTTGGTTAGGAGACACAGTTTGCATCCAGAACCAGTCTAGGGCAGATGAGCCCACTTCAGAATGTTAGAGTGGAAAGCAGAGGGTGTCATTATCAAGAGGTTGCTAAGGAGAATGACATATTTCTACTGTGTAAGGCAGGTTCTTTCAGCCTGATACGGGTAGGGATCCCCAGCTGCCAACAGGTTTCTAGGTACATTGTTCAGAGAGGAGTGTGTATGTATCACGTGTTCATGTAAGGGTCTTAGGCTGCCAAGTGCATTCCTAGAAAAGGGGTGGTATGTGTATAGCCCAAAGAAATGGACTTCCAGATTGCTAATCTTGCCTGCCTCTAATGAGGCATACAGGGGAGAGTGAAAAAGAAAAATATTTACTATCTACCATTCAAATAAAACATAAGAGAATTCACTGATATGCCAGGAATAAATTAATAGTGTCTACTGTGTGTCTGGTGGTTATAGGTACTCAGGAAAGAACACTGAGGTCGAGTCTCATGTAGCCCAGGTTGACCTCCAGCTCATTATGTAGCCTTGAACATCTTCTACTTCCAAAGTGCTGGGTTATAGGTGTGCACCATTAGGCCCACTTCAGACTGTTAATAGATCAGTTCCGTAGAATCACAGGTACAAACCAGCAGGAGGTGACAAGGCACAGGTGACCTGTAATCCCAGCATTTGGGAAGCTGGAGGCTCAAGCTGGAGGCTGAACAGTTTAAAGCCATCTTGGGCTAAACAGATTTTCAGAATAATCTTACTGCACAGCTGACCCTGCCTCCAAACACCAGGGTTGGGGGAGGGGGAGGAAAAAGGGAAAAAAGGTACAAGCAGTTTCAGATTTGTAGTATACTTTATAAGACAGTGACACTTCCCCAGCATGGTGGCATCGGCCTATAATTCAAGTGTTCTGGAGTATGGAGGAAGGAGAGTCAGGAGCTCAGGGTAATCTTCAGTTACATAGCTAGTTCAAAGCCAGCTGCTCTACATGAAACCCTGTCTCGAAAGAAAAAAAAGAGAAATATGAAACAAAGTTAACCACTTCATTGAGCAGTAATGACAGTTTATCGTGGCTGGAGAGAGATAGCTCAGCAGTGAATAGCCCTTACTGCTTTTGTAGAAGACCTTGGTTCAATTCCCAGCACCCAAATTAGGCCACTCACAGCCAACTATAATTCCAGTACCAAGGGCACCCAGTGCCCTCTGGCCTCCACAGGCACCAGTTCATTCTTGGTACACATAAATTCACACAGGCACACACAGAGACACATAAAAATGTTAAATATATAGTTTACTATCCTTTATAAAAGTATTAAGCACATTTTCATACCTATGATATATTCCTTCAAATGTTTAATTAGGAGCACTATGCCTTGGGAAAGCCTCATTACCCATCTAGTGAGACACAGTACTANTTATGAAGCCACTGTCTCTTTTCTGTCATGTATCCTGTAGGAATGACCTAAGCCAAGGTGATCCTACTCAGGATCATTTCCTATTTAAGAAGACTCTTTTGCAAGTCTGGAAGATGATTGCCAGTCACAGGTAGGTTTCCAATGTGAGATTATCTCCAGAACCAAAACACGTACTTGGATATGAACATAGGAGGGGATATGTTCGTCCTTCATACAAGCCANAGCTGGAGTNGGGGGTGAGGGTCCTCTACTCGGCTGCTGTTGTGCCTGCCCATCTGAACATAGCGAACACGGGCTAGGGCTTAACATGCCTGTCATCCTAGCCTTAGGGAGATGGAAGAAGAATGATCACAAGTTGAAAGGCATTCTAGTTTGAGACAGGCCTGAGCTACAGGAGATTGTCTCAAAACAAAGAGCCCCCCAAACTAAGAACAAGCCATGGGTGAGCCCTATAGCTGTTTTATTGGTCTATAAGGAGTCATTGCTATACTATTTGAATTGTCTCTAGGAATTTATTCCTAATACTTGATATTTTGTACTTCAGATATAGATGCCTCCTTCCCATATGGTGGCTTTTCCTTTCCACAGTAATAGGTCCTTAGAGCTATGGATGTGGCTCAATTGGGAGAATGCTTACCTAGCATGCATGAAGCTCTAGACTTAGTTCCCAGTGTTACATACACCTGTCAAATCTGGTGGTGCACACCCATCAAGGCAGGAGAATCAGAACTACATGTTCATCCTTAGCTGTATAGCAAGTTTGAGGCTAGCCTGAGCTATGTGAACACCCTGCCTCACAACAAACAAATTGTTAGAGAGATAGCTCAGCAGGTAAGAACACTTGTTTTTGCAGAGGACATGGGTTCAGTTCCCAGCACCCACACAGTGCCTCACAACTTGTAACTTAAGTTCTAGGACATCAGGTGCCCTCTTCTGGCTTCTGTGGGCACTGCACACATGTAATGCACGTACATACATGGAGGCAAAACATTCTTACACATAAAATGAAAATAAATACTTTTACAAGGGAAAGAAGAAAAACCAGAGTCTTGGAAACCTTGAACAAATTTTTGAGTCCTTAACTGAAAGAGATTATGATAATAGTTAAAATATTTTACAGGTTGGGTTCCCCCTCCCTACATTCTTGCTGTTTAGGGAAGTCAGTAAGAAGTAATGCTGTTTGTTTGGTTTTGCTCTGTAGCCTGGCTGGCCTAGAACCAGAACTCAATAGATAGTTGAGACAGGCCTCCAACTCTTGGTGATCCTCCTGTCTCAGCGTCCTTAGTGCTATGATGAGTCACCACACCTCATTTACTCTGTAGTTTGAAGCATTCTTGTTATTAGTAAGCCACCTTCTCCTTTAGAGTGATTCACCAGGGTTTCTTTATCCTCTTTGGGTTTATTTCTTAACAGGTTCAGCAGTCCATTTCTGAAGCCTGTGTCTGAAAAGCAAGCCCCAGGATACAAGGATGTGGTGAAAAGGTCAGTAGGAAAGGGACCAAGAGTGTGGTTGGTTGCCCTTTTATTTTTTGAGACAGTGTCTCATGTAGCCCAGGCTAACTTTAAACTGGCTAGATAGCTGAGGATGACCTTGAACTTCTGACCCTCTTGACTCCCAACTCCCAACTGTAACCCCAAATTTCTGGGGTTACAGACTTGTACTGCCATGTCCATTTTTTGTGGTGGTGAAGATTAAACCTGGGCTTAGTGCATGCTGGGCAAGCACTCTCCCAGCTGTGCTATGTCCCTAGCCTGGTTCCCTGCTTTTCCATTTGTTTTGTTTGTTTTGTTGTGCGGATTGCATGTAGCTCAGACTGGTCTCAAGTGGTTGAAGCTGACCTTGAATTCCTCCTCCTGAAGTGCTGGGGTTACAGGCCTGAGCCGCTCCACCAGGCCCTGTGTTTTTGTATCTCTCTTTTCATTCTTTATTTCCCATCTACTGACTATCTATCTTATTTACAGTACTCACAAACTCAAGATATAGTCTACAGCCAATATAAGCCAGTTTGGCTTTAAAACATTTTTTTTGGTTATGCTTTCTGCTCCCTGCCCCAATATTACCTAGATTGGTCTAGAACTTGTGGGTTCAAGTGATCTTCCCATTTCTGCTTCTCTGTTAACTGAGACCACAAGTTTTTGAAACAATCTCGTGTACCCCACGATGGCCTCAAACTTAGCTGAAGATGACTTTGAATTCTCAAGCCTCCTGCTTCTACCTCTTGAGTACTGGAATTANAGGTGTTGTTATTGTTATTTGTTTTGTTTTAAAATNTGTTTGCNGTTTATCTCAGTTTGGCTGCTAACTGGAGATATTTCTGCCTCAGTCTACATAGTGCTACAGTTACATATGTGTGCACCTATCCCTGGTCCTTCCACATTTGACCATATTTCTTGAAGAAAATTTTAAGAGGGATCCTNTGTTCATTCAGGCAGTTAGTTTTAGACATGCTAAGACAAAGACGTTACATAGAAATTAGAAAACATTGGTTGAGTGCAGTATTTTGGATGTTAACATNGTTAATCTAAAATGCTGCCATTATGGAGATGGCCCAGTTGTTAAGAGNACTCAATTGCTCTTGCAGAGGACTCAGATTCAGTTCCCAGTACCCACATGGTACTCACAACCATCTGTAGCTTTGGAGTTACAATTCCAGGGACTCTGCCATCTTCTGGCCTCCACAGGCATGAGACATGCACATGGTGTGTAAATACCATGTAACAAATAAAGTAAAAATAAATCCAGCTGGGCGGTGGTGGCGCACGCCTTTAATCCCAGCACTCGGGAGGCAGAGGCAGGCGGATCTCTTGTAGGAATGTACACTATGTGCCATTGCATATTGGAAGTATATAATTCATTTTTTATTCACAATTAGGAGANGGGCTGGCAAGATGGCTCAACAGGTAAATGAACATACTTGCTGTACAGGCCTGACAACCTGAGTTCATTTCCTGGAACCCATGGTGGAAGGAGAAAACTGACTGCTGAAAGTTGTCCATTGACCTCCTGTAGCACATGTACGAGTGTAAGCACGTGTGTGCACATGTTCACACATACACATAATAATAATGATAACAATGATGACAATAATATTTTAAAAAATTAAAAAGCCAGGTGTGGTGGCACACACCTTTAATCCTAAAAAAAAAAAAAATTTGGACCAAAACAAGCCTGAAATCCAGTAGGGCAACACCATTCCTGTAGCTCTCTGTTCAGNACCTGGTGCTCTGATGTTCCTCTGCGCTCCAAAAGTTCTGCTGTCTACATATAACACACAGAGATCCTCTCATGGGCCAGCTCCATTCCATGCCTGCATCTATTTTCAGTAGTGATGGTCCTAGCATCTCATATCCTGGAGTCTTTATTACAACCTAGACTCCATCTTCACAGCCTCACACAAGGGCAGCTCAGCCACTGCTGCAGCTCCAAGGCACTGTATTGTCTCAGTGCAGAGTAAGAGGTTTCTCTCGAACAATGAAGGGTGTATTATTATCTGCACGCTCCTTGTTCCCAGCTCCAGTCTTGCTTGTGCTCCCTTCCTTGCCAAACTTCACAGGTTTTCCTTCGCTCCACTGGTTGTTCTTTCTCACTACAGATAATGAAAACAGTGAGCCTCATCTTTTCCTGCCTTGAAAGTTCCTCTGCAAACAAATTAGTCTGTGACTTTTTAAGTCAGCCTCCCTCAAGTACCTAGACATTGGCAGAATATAGCCAAATTCTTTGCCAGAATAAAACCTGAGTGGCCTCCAGCCCAGTTCCCAATAGAATCCTTGTTCACCTCTGACTCCTCTGACTCCTCGCCAAGCCTCTANAGTCCGCACTTTTCTCTGCTTCTTTGTCTTACAGACTCCTTCCAGAAGAGCCTATAAGTCCTTCTTATAGCATTTAAGGGCTTTTATAGCTCAAATTTCCAAGCTCTTTCACTTCCTTCTCCCAAATTAGTTTCAAAGAACTTTATAGTCAGGCTTATCAAACAATTACCCCACTTCTGGTATCAGTTTCTGTCTTAGTTACTTTCTGTTGCTGTGGTAAAAAATATTCTGGAAAAATCAACTTAGCCAGGCAGTGGTGTCACATGCCTTCAATCCCAGCACCTAGGAGGCAGAGGCAGGCAGATCTCTGAGTTTGAGGCCCACCTGGTCTACAAAGCAAGTTCTAGGACAGTCAGGACTACACAGAGAAACCTTGTCTCGAAAAATCAAAACAAACAAACAAAATCAACTTAGACCTGGGTGTGGTGGTGCACTCCAAGGAGCTGAGGCAGGTGGATCTCTGTGAATTCTGGCCAGCCTGGTCTACATAGAGAGTTCCAGGACAGCCAGGACTACTCTGAGAGATCCTGTCGCAAAACAAAACAAAACAAAACAAAACAACAACAACAAAAACAATCAACCAACAAAAACAGACCTTAAGAAGTAAAGGGCTTATTTTGGCTTACAGTTCCAGAGGGATAGTGTCAGGGAAAGAATGATGGCAGGAACAAGAGGCTGGCTGCTTCACAGGAAGCAGAGAGAGAACAAGACGTGTGTGCTCCCTTATGACATACTTGTTCCAGCAGGNCTCTNCCTTCTAAAGGTTCCACAACTTTCTCCAGCAGCACCATCAGCTAAGGCCCANTTGTTCAAATGCATGGACTCTAGGGGATATTTCACATTCAAACCACAACACTGACACCTCTGATTCTGATGACAAAGGCCAATTTGGGTTCTGCAAAGTGCATAGAGTTGCCGGTCTTTCTTGCCATTTGGCCTTTGGAGTCTCGGTTCTGTGCATCTGTGTGTATCCCTTGTGACAGTGTGTGTTTTTTCACAATAAGCTTTTCCTCTTTGTCTTCTGGGGCATCTTTAGGGAACATTTCTTTTCAAGAGCTTTCCCTTCAACTCTGAAATTTCTTCTCTTTTTCTATTAAGGGTTTCTGGCACAACAGGAACCTCCCTTTTCCTCTCTTTGCACCCCCATGTTTATAGCCAGAAAAAAGCAGCATGTAATCTCTTCAGGCCTCAGTTTCTTCATCTGTCAAATGGAAAGCATAATTACCTGTCCTCACCCAGGAAGGTGAGGCAGGAATATCACGAGTTGAAGGCCAGCATAGGCAATGGCGAGACAGACAGCCCTTCTGCCTCTGCTCCTGGAGGGTTGGGATGAAAGGGTATGCCACCATGCCCAATAAAACCCTGACTCAAAAACAGTAACAGTGGTTGCCTGTCCACAAGCCTGAGATCCTAACCCCCTGTGACAATGCAGAGGACAGTGAGTTCAAGGTCTGCCTGGCAATTTCATAAGATCTTGTCTCTAAAAAGTCAAAAAAGGGCTGGGATAAAGGCATACTGGGAAGGTATTGCCTAGTATATGTAAGGCCCTACCAAGGTCAGTGGTTCTCAACCTTCCTAATGCTGTGACTCTTTAATACAGTTCCTCATGTTGTGGTGACCCCAACCATAAAATTATTTTGTTGCTACTTCATAACTGTAATTTGGCTACTGTTATGAATCATAATGTAAATATTTTGATATGCAGGATATCTGGTATTCCACCCCTGTGAAAGGGTTGTTTGACCCCCCGCAAAGAGGTCTTGACCCACAGATTGAAAACCACTGCTCTAGGTTCAATACCCAGTGCCTCCAAAATGATGATCATGATAAAGTAATGCCTACACTGTATGTTTATTGAGAGGATTCGTTCNCCACAGAATGTGCTCAACATAGTGCTGCCTTTATACAAGATCAGTATCTGCAGCTGCTATTTTATTATTTATAAAAATTGTTATCTTTGTCACTCTTGTAGTTATCCATTGCTGTGATAAACACCACGACCAAAATCAACTTGTGGGAGAAAAGAGTTTATTCCATCATCCAGGGAAATCAGGGTGGGAACTCAAGTCAGGAGCTTGGGGACAGGAACTGAATNGGAGGCCANGGAAGGGTACTTCTTACTGGCTTTCTCAGCTTACTTTTTACAGAACTCAGATGTTGTGTGATATTTTGTTTGTGTTCTGACAAATAAAGCTTGCCTGGAGATCAGAGGGCGGAGCTAGCCACTAGTTAACCATAGAGGCCAGGCAGCAGTGGCTCTCACCTTTAATCCCAGCAATTGGGAGGATCATGCCTTTAATCCCAGCACTAGGGAGGTGGAGACAGGATCTCAGCCATTCAGTCTGAGGATTCATAGAGACAGGATCTTCCCCCCATTTGGTCTGAGATTTCATAGAGGTAAGAAGTCTCTGGTGGCTGGCTGCTCTGTTTCTCTGATCTTTCAGCTTTCACCCTAATATCTGAATCTGGGGTTTTATTGTTAAGACTAATTAGGATCGTGCTTCACTCAGGACCCAGGAGCGGCACTAACCCACAGTGGGCTGGGTCTTCCCACATCCATCATCAAGAAAAATGTTCCAGACATGCCCACAGGCTAGTCTAATAGAGACATTTTCTCAATTGAGGTTCCCTCTTCCCAGATGACCCCAACTTGTGCCAAGTTGACAAAACAAAAACTAAAAACAAAATGAACCAGTGCAGCTGCTATTTTCACTAAGAACACGTTCTCAAAGAGCTTGTTATAGGCACCACATTTTNTGTCTGTCTGTCTGTCTGAGACAGTCTTACTCATGCTGGCTTGGAACTCACTGTGTAGCTCAAGCTGTCCTCAAACTCATGATAANTTCCTGCCTCAGCCTCCAGTTCATCAAGGTTTGATTTCCTCTTGCTCCTGCAGACCCATGGACTTAACAACCCTGAAGAGGAACGTGTCTAAGGGACGCATTCACACCATGGCTGAGTTCCAGCGGGACCTGATGCTGATGTTCCAAAATGCTGTGATGTACAATGCCTCTGACCATCACATATACCACATGGCTGTGGAGATGCAGCGTGAAGTCTTGGAGCAGATGCAGGTACTGGACCAGAAGCTGCTTCAAGAATAGGGAATGTCATCTCTGGAATCTGGGTTATGAACCCTGTGTGAGTGACTAAAGATGACGTGGAGNTGACCTTGTGTTCTTGGAGCTTGTCTTAGAGATGACTGAAAGATCTTAAGGAATGATGCACCCTCAGGGTTGGGAAGCTCCATGTCTTCTATGTCTTAGAAGGTCCAGATTTAATACACGGCAGCATGAGGTTATCTGGGAAGGCCAGCAGCAAGATGGCAGGGAATGAGCAAGTAATGGGAACTTCTGCTTTCAGAGACCCAAGTTGTAAAGCTAAAGGCAAGTCAGGTGCTGGATCCACTGTCTGTGTCTTGATTGCTACAGCTATTGATACTAATGTACATGTATATTTCCCATCTTTGGGGATAAGACATAGTAAATTCAAGGAGACATGGAAGGACTTCTCTTTGGGAAGCATCACACTTGAACAAGTTTAGTCTTATCTCTTTACCAATACAATAGATGAAATTGCACATTCTCCTATGTGGCTTTAAGGTTCTTGGTTTGTGTATGACCTTGTTCCTGTAGGTGCTGAGTACTTGGTTAGACAAAAGGAAGGACGTGAGTAGTCTGGAGTGAGTGCCAGCTAATCCAGTGGATGAAGGAAGCCTGTTTTCTTAGCCTGGAACTACAAGTCTGATTCTTTCTCAAGTTTATGGCTCTTCTGAAGACTGGCCGGAAAAGATCTGAAGACTGACTCCTTCTCCATTACCTTCCCCNCTAAGGATAAGAAGCCCTACTTCCCTATGAGGAGTCAGTGGTGCTTGCAGCATAATATTTTTAAAGGGGTGAGAGTGAGGTGCTGAGATTTGGATTTATGATGTAAATATTGCCCATATTTTTTTTGTGTAGACTTAGAAATGATTTAATTGAATCTTTTGTTTCTCTATGAATAAATATTTCACAAACCAAGGATTTTGTTTGGTTTTTGAGGCAGGGTCTCAAACCACTAAAATCCAGGCTTTCCTGGAAATCTCTGTAGCATCCAGCCTCTACCTCCAATGGCGTGCTGGGATTAGAGGTATGTGCCACCGGATCACCAGATCTTACAAAGACTGTTTTTAAATGATTAAAGGAGCTGGAACTAGAGGGGACTGCATCAAGTGTGAAACAAAGAAGTTATTTGCTGGGGAGGTAGCT
>LZPO01017301.1:241187-254603 GCA_001675575.1 Neotoma lepida | reverse complement strand
GGAAAGAGAATACGTCAAGAAATTAATAAACTTGACATTAATCTTTCATATAATTCTGGGAGGGAATGGAGCGTGCTGAGAGAGGTGTCTGATTTATTTCATTTATAAAGTGTGGATAATTCAAGCATCCTCCAAGTAGATATGAGGATGAAAGGAAATCAATTAGAGAAGGGCTGGCGCTAAGGCTCAGTGGTAAAGAGACTTGCACGCAAGCCCGACAACATGAGGTCGGTCCCTGCAAACAGTAAACACAGAAAGACTTGACTACAGGAAGTTGTTTTCTTACCTCCACATCACAACACCCACCCACCACCACCACCACATAATAAACAAAGTTGTTTTTAAAATTATGAGAAAAATGTTAAAAATATGTTTAGTGCTCTAAGACTCATAAAAAAAATAAAATTCGTACGGCTAATTGCTGCTCTAAATTAAAGCAGAGACTGAAAAACTTTTGCTGGGATTGGCCCTCTGCAGCCACCGTAGAAAACCAGCTCCGGGTTTCTTAGCAACGGGTTTTGACAACACCCGAACGGAGGTGAGAGCTNGGAGGGTCTAGCCTGGAGATTTCCTAAGGACTTGGGGACCCTACCTTGCAGTCACGCCTAAGCCTGTACAGACAGAGTGGTCCCTGAGGGGTGGGAGCCCTTCGCTAGGGCAGCCGGCTAGGGCCTTCCCTACTGGAGAGCGGCACTGATGCAATCCATCCCCCGGCCTCACTGAAGCGGCCAGGGCTCCACTTGGGCTCTGTACAAGTCATATTCTTTCAAGACTGCTTGTAGGACAACATGGCAGTTTCCATTTTCACAAATTAATCAGGCCCAAATATTGCCACAGGTTGAGACTGTCACTGCAGTGGATACCTGGTCAGGATATTAGTAAATTATACCGGGAAGCGCCAGAATGGAGGTGTCAATGCCCCTGCCTCAGATATATGTAGAAAAAACCCTAGCCATTATCAAGCCAGATATTGTTGACAAAGAAGAGGAGATACGCGACATTATTCTCAGATCTGGATTCACCATCGTTCAGGTAACTTCTGGCGTCTCTTCTATTAGTTTGTGCTATACTTATATAAATGTACCCACCCATTTAGATCCGTGGTAACATTAAGTTTACATTTCTAAATATAAAGGTTATATGTAAGCTGGACAGGTAGGCACATGCCTATAATCTTGGTACCGGGGGGTGGAAGCAGGAGGATCAGAGTTCAGCTATGCAGTGACTTCAAAGTTGACAGGTCAGCCTTGGCTCTGTGAGACTTGTCTCAAAAAACAAAAAAGTTACACGTAATAGGTAGGTTTTTTCACACTTCCAAAAGATAGAGAATAAGACACAAAGGAAGCCGAATTGCCCTTTCCTTCTCTTAACTTCTCCAGGTCAGGTCTAGAGAGAGGAAATGACTTACTACATTGTCCTCTCCTAGGTGTTTCCCTGTGTTTGAAAACATTTCCCCATAAGATGAAGTGATCCTCTCTAACTTCCTCTTGGAATCTCTGCGGTAAAGTTCTGGGTCTACTTATTCCTTCTAAGTTATGTGCAATATTCCTGTGCATAGTNAGATTCTCTAGTGTTGGTAGGGTCTGTGTTTGTTTGTTTTGTTTTTAAACAGGGCTTCTCTGTGTAGGCCTGGCTATCCNGGAACTCACTCTGTAGCCCAGGCTGGCCTCAGACTCAGATCCGCCTGCCTCTGCCTCCCAAGTGATGGGATTAAAGACGTGCGCCTCCACCACCCAGCACACATTTAATGTTTTAAGACCAATATTTGTTCTGCAGTTGGTAAACATGGTCNGTCATGGAAGCCAAGCTTTCCAGAGGACATTGAGAGGTCAGCTTGTATTACACAGGGAGTCCTAGGCCAGCCTAGGGTACAGGGGACCCGGGCCCTGGAAGTGGTCTTACACGCCTGTGATCTCAGCCCTAGGGAGGGTAAGGCTGAGGATCTTGCGCTGCCCACCATCTTGGCCTTGACAGAGTTCCAATTGTCCTCAAGGTCTCCAACTAAAGACGAAATGTATAACTATATAAACTAGAACTTAATATTTTAATATTTTGTTGAATTTTATTTGAGCTACTAGTTTTTTATTCTCTTAAATCTATATGGCTGAGTGTGGTGCTTTTAATCCAAGTGCTGCTGAGCAGAAGCAGGTGTATTTCTTTCTGTGAGTTTAAGGCCAGCCTGATCTCCACAGCAAGTTCCTGGTCAGCCAGGGTTACATAGTGAGGCCCTGTCTTACGTGATTTTTTTTTATATAGAGCCGGGCATAATTGCACACACCTTGAATCACAACACTCAGGAGGCAGAGGCAGGCAGGTCTCTGTGAGTTCGAGGCCAGCCTGGTCTACATAGTGAGTTGCAGGACAGCCAGGGCTACATAGTGAGACCTTGTCTCGAAAACAACAACAGAAATGATATAGAATCAGATTATCATTATGTTATTGATTTTGTCAGTGTTTTTTTTCCCACTATGAGAGTTTTTAGTAGACGAAGGAAAAGAGGGATTGTGCAATAGGCCTACTAGAAACGAACGGTGTGGACAAGGGGCTTGTCAGCATTTTAAAATAAAAACCACTGAGCTGGAAAGGGGTTTGTGGCAGTGTTTGCTGAGCAAGCACAGGACCTGAGTTTGAATCCCTAGCAACCATGTAAAGGCCAGGCATGGTGGTGGACACCCATGGGTNATCCCATACTGGGGAGGCAGGGCAGGAGGGCNCTGGAGATTTTGAGCCCACAAGTCTCGCCAGATGGGTGAGCTTTGGGTTCAGTGGGAGATCCAAGGTGGTGAGCAACTGAGGTTAGCACCCAGTGTGGATCTCTGGCTCCACATGCATGGTACCTGCACCCACACATATGTGTGCATATCACACACACACACACACACACACACACACACACACACACACACACACACAGATGATGGGGGGAGTTGAGATGGTACAAGAAATATTCAGATGAACACAGAGTCTTTAATAAATGTTGTGAAGAAAATTAAGTATTTTATTCTGGGATAGCTCTAAATGGATCTAAATATTTAAAAATTAANCTTATAGGTAGGGCTAGGGTGTGGCTTAGTGGTAGAACACAGGCACAGCAAGCATGAGGCTGTGGATTCAATCCCTACCATTTTCCCCTAACCAAAAATATTAAATCATGTTTGTAACTTCTTCAAGAAGAAAAGGTGGTTGGTTAAACAAACAACTGGGGAGCAAGAGATACTTAAAAATCCAGGTTCCCGGGCTGCGGGCGCAGCTCAGTTGGAGGAATGTATGCCTAGCAAATATAAAAGCATGGCTTCCATCACCAGCACCGCACAAAGCCTGGAGTCCATATTCAGGGGACTGAGGCAGGAGAACCAGAAGTTTAATGAGGTCATCCCCCGATACATAGTGGGTTGCTACATGAGACCCTTTGCCTAAAAAGAGAGAGAGAAACAAAGGAAGTCTCTTGCTATGTAGTTCAGGATGTCCTGCAGCACATAGTGATCCCCGTGCCTCTCCTTCATGCGAGCTGTGATTAAGGTGCTCACACCTTGTGTTTTATTTTCTGAGAGGATCTCACTCTGTAGCCCCTGTGGGCTTCTGAGTGCGGGGATTACACACGATGGGCCACTGTGCCTGGCTTAATTTTAAATTTTGTAGGTTTTTGTTTTGTTTTGTTTTGTTTTGTTTTGTTTTCAAAGAAAAGTATCTCTGACAGGGTGGCGGGGGAGCTCTGGCTTCTGTACCCTACATACTTAAGATGTTTCAAGTATGCCAGGCAGTGGTGGTGCATGCCCTTAATCCCAGCACTCGGAAGGGGGAGTGGGGCAGAGGCAGGCGGATCTCTGTGAGTTCCAGGACAGCTGAGGCTACACAGAGAAACCTTGTCTCATACCCCCACCCCCAAAATGTTTTAAGTCCTTTAAAAAATGTCTTTACTGTCTTGATGTGGTGTGTGTTTACANGTAANTCAGGCCTCAGGCCTCACCTTGTCTGTTGTCTGAAACAGGCTTTCTTGTTTGCTACTACATTATTGAGGCTAACTGGGCATAAACTTCTGAGGCCCCTCCTGTCTCCAGCTGCCCACTGTCCACAGGTGTGCAGGGATGACAAACTCCCACTACAATGCTGGGCATTAGGGAAATTCTGGGGATCCAAATCCAGGTCCTTACATTTGAGCAGCCATGATTTATTNACTGAGCTAGCCCTCTAATATTTGAAAAAAATAGTGACAGACTCAGTTACTAAGTGGCTCGTATTTATTATAAATTAAAATTCAAGGGCTGACATGGTGGTGCACACCTTTAATCCAAGCACTCAGAAGGCAGAGGGAAGTGGATCTCTGTGAGTTCTAGACCATCCCAGGGCTACAAAGAGAGACCCTGTCTCAAACCAAACACACAGATCAGTAGACCCTTATGTCAGCAGTGAATGTTAGACCAGGGACAGCTGTGGTCTGTGTATGCAGCCACTGCCATTGTTACTGTGTGAACCATAACGATGTCTTTGTTTTTGTTTTGCTTTAATTGTTTGGCGAGGTATATATCACATCAATTGTACCATTTAAACTTTTTAAGGTACAGTGCAGTGCTATTAAATAATTCGCATTGTTTTGTGACCCTCACCACTATCCATCTGTAGTTTTTCAACCTGAAGCTGTAAAGTTATTTTTAAAAGGGGATGAGGTGTGTTCCCATCTTCACCAGCCCCTCCACTAGCCTACTTTCTTGCAGCTATTTCCAATTGACATGTGAGGGTATTTGGGAGGTTGGTTTGTGAAATAGGCTCTGAAAACTTGTCTCTTTCCAGCAGGTGGCAGCCTTTTCTTTGTCACAAACTGAGTTGTGTTCCACATAATTCCACTGTTTCATAAAACTAATTTCAAACAATTTTTCACCAGATTTCATTTTAAGGCAACCAATAAAATCATTAATTTTTGTATCAACTTTAAAGATGAACTCTAAATTTTTAAAATTATGCTGCAGGAACTAGCACACCTGCAGAGGGGACACATGGCTGCTGGGCATGCCTGTGTCTGGGGAGACTAAGGCAGCAGAGTACACTGCCAGACAGACAGGGCTACACGGTGAGTGAGGCCTGCCTGGGTTACATAATAAGACCCCATCTCAAAACAAACAGCTTGTATACCGGGCGTGGTGGANGGAGGTGGAGTCATATGAGAGCTAGACTTCTTGGGAGTTGGCTGTAGAGTTTGTCAGAATATTCTTCCTTTAATGGTCTGAGGATTTCCTACACCCTATCATACCATGCCTGGAGCTAAACTAATATTTCAATTTTTTTTTTAAGAGACAGTGACTTACTCTGCAGCCCTAGCTGACCTCGCTATGCAGACCAAGGTTGCCTGATCTCTGGGTGACTGTGTGTATGTGTGCCTACACATGGATGCCAGAAGAGGGCATCAAATCCCTTGTAGGTGGAGTTATAGGCGTTTGGTGGATACCCTGCTTGTGATGCAGGTGCTAGGATCCAAACTCTGGTCCTTATGATTGCTCAGCAAGTGCTCTTTAAAAAAATGTTTGTATATTTACATGTTTTGTGTGTGTGTGTGTGTGTGTGTGTGTGTGTATGCACAGTGTATGTGTTTTGGTCTGAAAACTTAAGGAATCAATTCTCTCTTCCCAACATGTAAATTCTGGGGATTGACTTTAGAACCTCAGCCTTGGCAGCAAGCACCTTTCCCCATGGAGTCATCTCACCAGCCCACCAGCCCAGGGACTTTTTTTTTTAAAGTGAGATAAATACTTCCCCTGAACATATTTAAAAATCATTTCTGTATAATAATACAAAGATAATTACAGGCATGAGCCACCATGCCTGGCCAGTTATTAATGACTTAATTAACTTTTATTGAGCTGTCATTTTAAATGATTTTATTGACTTTGTTTTGTTTACAGAGACGAAAACTACATCTGAGCCCTGAGCACTGTAGTAACTTTTATGTGGAACAGTATGGGAAAATGTTTTTCCCAAATTTAACAGCTTATATGAGTTCTGGACCTCTTGTTGCTATGATATTAGCTAGACATAACGCCATCTCTTACTGGAAAGAACTTTTGGGACCATCTAATAGTTTAGTAGCCAAGGAGACACACCCGGACAGGTAATTTCCCTGGAGTGGCTTGAGGGATTGAAGCCCTCTTAATGTATGAAAACCAAAGAAACAAAAAATTCCAACCCTGCTATCTTTGCAATGAGGGTTTTCCACCACATGGAAGTTCTCCTAAATGAGCTTTTCTCTGATGTAAGGCAGTGAATTTGACATTCTCACATTTCAATGCCATCTTACTACCAAATGCTATAGAAGGCATCAGAGAATATCTTATTGATGTCTGATTAGCCTTGCATTAAACTACCTCTACCGTAGGATTTATTGATTGATTTATTTTTTCTGAGACAGGGTTTCACTGTGTTGCCCTGGCTGTCCTGGAACTCCCACTACAGACCAGTTAGCCTCGAACTCACAGAGATCCGCCTGCCTCTGCCTCTCGAGTGCTGGGATTAAAGGCGTGCGCCACCACCACTAGCTTGGTTTTTTTGTTGTTGTTGTTTTGTTTTAATTATTTTTTTTTTGAGACTAAGTCTTACTCTGTAGCCTAAGCTGGCCTATAATTCATTGTATAGCCCAGGCTAGCTTTGAATCTGTGGTAATCCTCCTGTCTGAGTCCCCCCACCCCATGCAGGGATTACAGGCGTGAGCCAGCACACATGGCTATGAAGTAGGGTTTTTGACATTACATTTTATTTATTTATTATGTGGGTGTGTCTGCCTTGCACATGTGGAGTTCAGAGGACAGCTAGCGGGAGTCAGTTCTCTCCTTCAACCATGTGGGTCCCAGGACCAAACTCAGGTCATCAGGCTTGGTGGCAGGTACCTTCAGCAGCTGAGCCCACTCACTGATCCTGAAGTAGGATTTTTAAGGGGAAAATTAGAATTTTTAGATTTCTTTTCTGGACACGGTGCATACCTTTAATCTCAGTACTTGAGAAACAGAGGCAGGCAAATTTCTGAGAGTTTAAGGCTAACCTGGTCTACATAGCAAGTTCTAGGCCAGCCAAGGATACATAGTGAGAAACTGTCTCAAAAAAAAAAAATCCAAATTTTCAGCATGATGTCTAGTTTCTAGAAATGAAATAGTTATCACACTTTGAATTCATATTTCCTTTCTTCACCTNGAGAATGCTTGTTTTCACAGTGTATTCCACCAGCATACATGAATTTATTTATTTGACTGTCATCTAAGTAGATGAAAAGCTTAAAATTAGATTAGTGATGCCCTGTCTAAAAACAAACAAACAAATAGAAAAAGGCTTGCAAGACGGCTCAGCAAGTCAAGTACTTGCTGCCAATTGGGATGCTCTGGATTCGAACTTAGGACCCACGAGCTGGAAGGAGAAAACCACTTCTGAAGTAGTTTTCTGACCTCCGTATGTGACTCCCCCCCTCCAAATAATGACGAGGGAACACTCTCCTGTNAAGTAAGGGAGGGTGTCAGAGCTGAAAGGGCAACATCCTTAATCTGCTTTAGTCTAAGGGCGATTTACGGTACAGACGAGCTACGGAACGCGCTTCATGGGAGCAAAGACTTCGCTGCCTCGGAAAGAGAGATCCGGTTCATGTTTCCCGCAGGTGGGTTTCTCCCGCCTGCTGTCTTGACTACACCTCCAAATTGTTCACGTCTTAAAGTTTGGTTTTATCTTGAGGANGTGTCTGAGAAGAAAGGATTTTCCTCCAAATACGTTTTGTTATATTTTCAGGTTGTGAGTCATCCAAACCTGAAGCTGGAGGGGTCTGGGATGTAGCTCAGTTTGTAGGGTGCTTGCTGAGCTCCTGGAATAGTCCTGGGTTTGAATCCCAGCACCAGATAAAAGCAGGCACAGCCAGCCTGGTCTGCAAACTGAGTTCCAAGACAGGCTCCAAAGCTACACAGAGAAACCCTGTCTCAAAAAAACCAAGGGAAAAAAAAAAAAAAGCAGCCACAGGCCTGTAATCCTAATTTTAGCTCTGGAGAGGGGTGGGCAGGGAGACCAGAAGTTCAGTGTCTTAGCCTTGTTGGAAGCCAGTCTAGGCTACCCCGGACTTTATCTCAAAACAAACAAACAAAGCACAAAATTAAAACAAAAAACAAACTCTCAGCACTTGGGAGGCAGAAGCAGATGGATCTCTGTGAGTTTCAGGCCAGCCTGGGCTACATAGAGAAACCTGTTTCAGTAATACAAAAGCAGAGACAAGGATTGTCGAGCTGGCTCAGCAGTTAAGAGCACTCGATGCTCTTGCAAAGGACCAGGCTTCAGTTCCCAGCACCCACATGGCAGCACTCAACAGTTCATAACTCCAGTTCCAGGGGATCCAGTACCCTCCTCTGACCTTTTTGGGCACCAGGCATGTACCCGGTGCACATATATACATGCAGGCAAAACATTCACACACGAGAAATAAATATTTTAAAAACAGAAACAAAACAAATCTGACCCAAAAGCTGAAAAGCGAACAGCACCTACAGAATTACGCTGTGCCCTGGGGTGAACAGCACCTACAGAATTACGCTGTGCCCTGGGGTCTCTGCAGAGCTCCTTCTGGCTCCTGAACCAGACTTGTTTAGGATTGCTCTTCTCCTGCTGTCATTCTTCCTAATGACCCACGACACTTTGGAAGTGTTTCGGGCACAAAGGATAAAAGATGTAACAAGGTCACAGATTCTAATGCAGCAGTACCCTGTCGCCAGCCTTGAGCACTGCTCCTTTGGTAAACGTGTGAAACACCTGCTGTGGGTGCTGAGGTATGAATCTGAGTTCTCTGGAAGAAAAATTGACCTTAACCATTGAGCCACTCCTCCAGCCCCATATTTATTTTGAGACAGGCCCGTGTGTCTCAGGCTGGCCTTGAACTCCTCCTGACCTTCCTGCTTCCACCTTCTGAGTGCTGGGATTTCAGGCATGTACTGCAGCCTGACTTGCCAGTCCTTTGTTTTTTGAGACAAGTCTCAATAAATTGTCCACAGGTAAACCTTGCTTTGATCCATCTGTGCCAGCCTCCTAAACGGCCACCGGGGTTGGATTGGTTTTGCTTTAGTTCTTTTGTATATGGCTGTTACTGTTATTTTGTTATTTTTTTATTTAAGTTATGTTTATTTCTCTGTGTGATCAGAAATTTAGCAAATACTGTGTGTAAATAATACCTTAGCAAACAGGTAGAGTGTGGTGGCTCACACCTGTTATCACAGGATTCAGGTGGCTGAGCAGGAAGATCACCTTGGGTTTGATGCCAGCCTAGGCTACTTAGTGAGTCCCAGGTGAGCCTGGACTATGGTGAGACTATCAGAAAGCCAACAATAATAACAATTATAACACTTTAATAAATATAAAGAAATAAAAATCAAATCTAAAACTCACGATGATGAGTGTCTCACAACAGTTCAAAACTCTTGAAAGCATCCTTTTAAATAGCTATATAATGTTTAAGCACTTCTATTTGCTTTTCAGTGAGAACTTATTGTATTTGCAGTGATTATTGAACCCATTCCAATTGGACAAGCTGCTAAGGACTATTTAAACTTGTACGTAACGCCAACCCTACTGCAAGGACTCACGGAGCTTTGTAAGCAGAAACCAGCAGACCCTTATGTAAGACCCTTCTTTATTCACTCTAGAGAATATTGTTTATCGTTTTCATACTTAAAACTGTTTGTTTGTTTTTGAGACAGCATCTCACTATGTAGTCCTGGCTGTCCTAAACCTGGCTGGCCTNAAACTCACAAAGATCTACTTGCCTCTGCCTCCTGAATGCTGGGATTGAAGATAGCAGCACCATGTCCGGCTTTTATTCTTTTATTTTATTTTTTTAATTTTATTTTATTCTTTTATTTATTCTTTTAGTCTGAAGACCCACAAGTCCTGAGGCTTTCTTGGTCTATGTATTGACTCTATGACCACCAAGCAGGACAATTTAGTGAGACCCTGTCTCAAAATAAAAAAATTCAAAAGGTGGTCTGCTCACGGTGGCCCATGCCTTTAATCCCAGCTTGGAAGTAGAAGCAGGCAGATCTCTGTGAATTCAAGGCTGGTCTGGTCTACTTAGTGGATTCCAGGCCAGCCAAGACTATATAGTGAGACCCTGTCTCAACCAAACCAAACCAAACCAAACCAAACNACAAAGGTGTGTGGGGGAAGCTGAGAGGGTTGGGGAGAGACCCGTAAGGCACTTACTGTGCAAGCCTCATGAACTGAGTTCCATCCTAGGATTCCATTTCCTTATTCTTTTTATTAATGCTTTTATTAGCATGTAGTAATTATACACAATAATAAGTTTCATTATGACATTTTCATACATGTACATAATACTGGGTGATTTTTCTTGATTATTGTTTTATTGGACAGTTTTGTTTGTTTAGGGGCGGGCAGGGTCTCACTATGAAGCCCAGGCTGCCCTAGAACTTGCTATGTAGACCAGGCTGGCCTTGAATGTTGTAGTTTTACTCTTTTGTTTTGTTTTCCAAGACAGGTTTCTCTGTGTAGCCCTGGCTGTCCTGGAACTCACTCTGTAGACCAGGCTGGCCTCGAACTCACACCACACTCAACCTTTATTTTTATTCTTAAAGTGGTTTTTAAAGCTGTTTAGCAGCCAGACCGTGTAGAAGAGTAGACCAGGCTAGCCTCAAACTCAAAAAACTCTTATTTTCTGCCTCCCAAGTGCTGGAATTAAAGGCATGTGGCACAGCCCAGTCCAAACAAATACTCTTAATCACTTTGCAATGAAAAGCTAACAGTATAGAATAATGATTTCACTATGTTGCAAAAATTTCATTTCATATGTTTCTTATTAGCATTGTCCAGCTTGGCCACAAAACATAAAAGCTTGAGTTTTTTGTTATGATTGCTCAGTCTCGCTGGGTTCTAATGAAGTAACATCCTGCTCTCTTCGCTTTGCCCCAGTCTCCTCCTGCCTTAGTTTAATATCTACGCTGGGCTCACATTCTACACCTCCTTAAGGTAGAACAGTAGTCTGGTATGAACCTCAGCCTCCACTAAGCCTCAATGACACAATGGCCACTGGAGGATATCGTCTCTCTCTATGTGGTCCCTTGTCAACTTCCAGGATTATAAAGATCCCTCTAAACTGGGGCAGGATGGTGGTGGCACACACCTTTAATCCCAGTACTCTGGAGGCAGAGGTAGGCNGATCTCTGAGTTCGAGGCCAGCCTGGTCTACAGAGTGAGTTCCAAGACAGTCAGGGCTACACAGAGAAATTGTGTCTCAAAAACAAAAACAAAACAAACAAAAAAGCTGTTTAGCTGGATGTGGTGGCATAGGCCTTTAATCTCAGCACGCAGGAGGCAGAGGCAGCTGGATCTCTAGAAGCTCAAGGCCAGCCTGGTCTACAGAGTAAGTTCCAGCAGCCTAGGCTGTGAGATCCTGTCTTAAAAATCTCTTTTAAAAAGATACTTAATTTTCTAGTTGATAGGTTCAGTATACACAGAAAGGAAATAGTTAAATGTTTACTAACTTTAGTTTTTATCTTTTCCATAGGGCTGGCTAGCTGATTGGCTGCTGAAAAATAATCCCAACAAACCTAAACTTAAACATTTTCCAGTAGCAGAAGAGACTTAGTGTGCTCTGCAGGACGAGCAGCAACTGTCTTATTGTGAAAAGCTGTGCGTCTACTTTTTAAAAGATGCCTCCTTCCTAATGGGTTAAGTAAGTGTAATAAACCATTTTTTCTTTACATTAATAAAACATATATGTGTCTCTGTGTGGGTATATGTCTGCATTGAGTGCAGGAACCTGAGGAGGCCAGAGGCATTGGATCCTTTGGCGCTGGGGTTACAGGTAGTTGTAAGTCACCTGACAGGAGTGTTAGAAACTAAACTAGGGTCTTCTTCAAGAGTGTATGCATTATTTGACCCTAAGCCATCTCTCCGGCCCTAAAATATTCTTAAAAATACTTTCTTATTTATTTGTTCTTCGGGTGAATATTTGTCTGCATGTATAGTTGCATACCATGTTAGTGCAGTGCCGGTGAAGGCCAGAAGAGACATCAGACCCCCTTAAAACTGGAGCTACAGTTGTGAGCCACCAGGTGGATGCTAGGACCGGAAGCTGGGTCCTCTACAAGAACAGCAAGTGCTCGTTAGCTGCTGCTGNGTCACCTCCCCAGTCCATACATATATATGTATCTGTAGGGGAATAAGACAACAACATTACAGATGCAGGTGCCTGGCACAGTGTCACACCTATGAAAACAGAACGATGGAGTTCTCCGGTAGTACCTAAGTCTGAGGTCTATCTGGGCTACACAGTGAGACTGTCTTAAAAACAAAAACAGGCTGCGGACATGGCCCCGGGTGGCTGTGTAAGCCTACCAACCTGAGTTCTAGCCCCTGAACTCATGTATAGTTAGAAGACTCCACAAAGTTGTCCTCTGACCCCCATGCATGTGCCATGGCACCCATGTGCCTCCCCTGCAAGCTGGTCGTGGTAGAACAGACCTGTAATCCCAGCTACTTGGGAGGCTGAGGCAGAAATATCAAAAGGTCAAGGTCAGGGCTGGAGATGCGGTTCATTGGTGGAGTTGTCTAGCATGCATGAAGAACCATGTAACACAGGGCATGGTAGTGCATGTCTNGAATCCCAGGACCTGGGGTTAAAGGTCATTCTCAGCTATGCAGCA
Organism: Neotoma lepida; assembly: GCA_001675575.1. Taxonomy (NCBI): domain Eukaryota; kingdom Metazoa; phylum Chordata; class Mammalia; order Rodentia; family Cricetidae; genus Neotoma; species Neotoma lepida. Next base: position 241,938 of record LZPO01017301.1, on the reverse strand, counting down.
AGTTCAAGGCCAGTCTGGGCCACTTGAGAACCTGTCTCAAAAGACTAAACAGGGACTGGAGAAGTGGCTCAGTGGTTAAGAACACTTGTTGCTCTTGCAGAGGACCCAAATTCTATACCTAGCACCCACATGGTAGTTTACAACCATCTGTAANTCCAGTTCCAGGGGATCTGATGCCCTCTTCTGACCACCATGGGCACCAGGCATGCATGTGGTACACATACATACATGCAGGCAAAACACTCACTAATAAATAAAATGAATAACTAAAAATCTAAAGAATAAAAACAAAAAGAATTTTAAGTAAGTTAAGGCCAGCCTGGGCAATTTAAAATTCTGTCTCAAAAATAAATACAAGAGGGCTGGAGAGATGGCACAGAGGTTAAGAGCACTGGCTGCTCTTCCAGAGGTCCTGAGTTCAACTCCCAGCAACCACATGGTGGCTCATAACCATCTATAATGAGATCTGGTGCCCTCTTCTGGTGTGCAGACGTACATGTAGACAGAAACACTGTATACATAATAAATAAATAAATCTTTAAAAAAATAAATACAAGAATGACCAGTAGGATGGCTCAGCTGGTAATATTCTGATCCCTTGATCTACCCTATACCCTGACATAAAAGCCTATTCTTAAGGGAAAACTCCGCAGTTCCCTTTCTCTTCTGCTTTCCTCCCAGGAGGTGTGTACCTCTCGAACCTCTCACCCTTCTCTCTCTCTCTCTCTCTCTCTCTCTCTCTCTCTCTCTC
>LZPO01017301.1:96258-119487 GCA_001675575.1 Neotoma lepida | reverse complement strand
GAACTCAGAGATCTGCCTGCCTCCTCTGCCTCCCAAGTACCGGGATTAAAGGTGTGTGCTACCACTTCCCAGGTTTTTTCTTTTAAGTTTTAAAATNTTTGCTTTATTCATGTTTTAAATATATACATTGAACATTGATGTGTAAGTTGAGCGCCATGGTTGAAATGTGGTGTTGCTTTGGCCCACAGAACAGAACATATGGCTATTCTGGAGGGCTTATGTAGCTGTTTCTAAAACACCAGTCATACACAACTTTCCAACAAGAAGGCTCTTAAAGGACCCGCATCTNTAATTTCCAAACAACTTCTTATGGCCTTAACATGCCATCCTCTTTATTTTTGGGAAACTTGAAATGCTGTCCTTTAGAAACTAGACGAATTCTGCATTTGAAGATGGTAGTGAAGTTTCTGTAGTTAGCTGCAGTTGTTCTGTAGTTGACTATTCTAGGCATGTTGGGGTTTGTAGAATGGAGATTATTTTNTGTATGTTGGTCATATATAATACTTTCCCAGAATCTTATGACCTAACTTACCTCTGGCCAAAGGAAGTGAGACCCTGGAACACGGTTGAAACTACCAGCAGTTACCTGTCTGCACCTCCCATCCAGCTACTGGAGATCTGCCCCAAGACCAAGGAGCATTAACTTTACTTCCAGAACTTAATAAGTCTTGTAGTAAAAATCCTTTGAGTGTACCCATGTGCATATTACAGGAAGTGGTTGGTAAAGTTGTGAATCATACACAATGGGTTCCATTCATTGTACTCGATTCGATTCATGGAAATGATTCTGTTAGAACTGATACCTGCTTTAATGCCTTTAAGATGTGTCTCTGCTGGAGATGTAGCTCAGTGCCTAGCACTTGAAGGGCTCTGTACTCAGTCCCCACCACAGTGAAAGACATTGATGTAGCCAGAGATGGTGATATGTTTAGGAGATAATACAGTAAGTACCTAGTAAGTCTGTGCTACCAAACTGGGTCTCATCACAGTCTTTACCTCCAGTATTGTTATTGTAGCTTTCTCATCACTTGGTTTAGTTTTAAGCTGATGTAGTGTAATTCCTTCTCCAGCTCCACAGCATATAAAAAGAGTCTAGGAGAGAGTTTAAAGTTAGTAGAGGTATGCGTGATAGTTCTGTGCAGTAGACAGTAGCTTATTCATGCCTGTTGTGATATGCTTTGAGAGGGAGATAGGATGACAGGCTCCTGACTCACATTTTCCAGGGCAGCTGCAGTATTGATGGAAAGCTGTGAGAACAGGCCTGCTGTGCCCTTTCATCTAGAGGTAGAACACTGGCCTCACTTTTTAAAATGTATGTGTATGTTTTACCTGCATGTATGCCTGCACCACATGCATGCCTGGTGCATATGCTCTCCTGGGATTGGAATTAGAATGTGAGCTGCCATGTGGTTCTTCGGGAAGAACAGCCTGTGCTCCTAACCACTGAGCCAGCTCTCCAGTGTGCTGGTCTCACTGTCTAAGCAAATGGAGTTGTGTGCTTTAATTCTGAAGCTGCAGAAACTGAAAGAATTAGGTATAGCAATATGGTTCTGGCTCAATAAAATAGCATCTAGAACTTGTGTCCTCAGTCTGCATACCCTGGTGTCCCGGTACCACAGTTGGTACATGTTGGTGCATGCAGCCAATGCTTACTCTCGAAACTCCTGCTGAGTGACAGGCTGGTAGTCATCTTGAATTTCTGTAGAATAATACTTTTTCTCAAGCCTCTCCTTCCATGCTTTCATCCGTTCTGCCCCTTGGATCTCCTGTCAAGTTAGAGGACAAGTACAGGCTGCAGTCTGTATGTGTCAGAGACTCCAGGTAGGCTACTAAAGATCACAGGCTCCCAACAGCCTGGTGCTTGGGCGTCTGCGTCAGCAAAGTCACTGCACAAGACTGGGCTGTGAGATGTGCAGCACAGATGGGCAAGGGTTCGGGTCTTATTTACTGACTTCATTCTGCTGCCTCTTCCTTTTGCATCTGAGTCTCTTCCTGGTTTTAATTTGTCAAGGCTAACATTCTTTTGTCCGTCTTCCTTCTTCATTGCTGTGTTGAGCCCAGGGTCTCAAGGGTGCTATGCAGGTGCTCTGCCCTGAGCTACGCCCCACCCCCTTAAAGTGTACTTCAGAATGCATCTCTGCCCTCCCAGCAGCTTTTCTGCCAGGCTTGCACAGATGTGACCCTTTAAAGAATCCCTGCCTTGGTTAATGGCCTGTATGCACCAGTGCCATATACCACAATACAAGTCTCTCACTTGAAAATGTGTATTATGGTCCCTTCCTGATCTCAAGAGTCTTTCCTCTGACCTGTTCTTACCAGCACTGACTTTTCCTGTACTTTCAGATACACTATTACATTCAGTATGTGTGGCACACATGCAGTGGTGCATATTAGGATAGCTGGCAGGGCCATGTGGGTCCTCAGGCTTGGTGGCAGGTGCCTTTACCTGCTGAGCCATCTCTCCCTGCCTCATTTTTCTCAGATTTAGGGTGGAAAAAATGAGATGTGTGTGTGTCAATAGGAACAGCCCTAGGGAAGGAGAAAGGGGTGTACCCAGGTGTGATTCAAAAATGTTTTNGGAAGCCAGATGTGGTAGCACGCACTTGACTGCTGGTATTGTAAGAGGCTAAAGCACCCTGGGCTGCATAGCAAGAATCTCTCAAAAGGAGCTTAGGGTAAAGCTAGCTCAGTAAAGCACTTGCCAGGAAAACATGAGGACTTGAGTTCAGATCTCCAGCAGCCAGGTCACAAGCTAAGTTGTGTCCCTGTAATCTCAGCCCTGTGGGAGCTGAGACAGGCATGCTGACGAGCTAGTCTAGACAGACGAGTAAGCTCCAGGTTCAGTGAAACTGTGTCAACCGAGGAAACACACAGTGCTGGCTTGTGCTCCATCTGCACACATGAACATGTGCACCCATATACACCCACAAAATGGATTTCGAAAACAAGTACACTTNGGACTAGGGCAACTTCATATGAATTTACTAAGTGTACTTAGCCCAGAAATGAATGCAAGGCAGCTGAGTAGATCCTGCGTAGTGCTTCTTAACAAACCTCCAATATGGTCCCTGACCCTACTGTTAGGTGACACTCCCCTGCTGCCAGGGAAACATGATGGCTGCAGCTCCTGAGTTATTGCACTAATACTGTTAACTACTAAATGACCAGGCTGATTATACTGTGGGTGCAAATACACACGTAATCTTAAAATGGTGGCTGTGATGGTGCACACTTGTAATCTCAGAAGGACCTTTGGGGCTTCGGCAAGCAGGCTGATGAGAGACCCTGTTTTAAGGGGGTGGATGGCCCTCCTGAGATAACATCTCTGGTCTGTGCACATAGTCATCCACACATGAACATACCCACACATACATGCACAAAAACATCCCCAGACTTGTCAAAATCGACATGGGTCTTTTTAATAGAAATGATCTATTAACTAAACTATAGTAGATCTCCATCCTTTAAGCAGTTTGCTGTGCCCTGTCATAAATGGGAAAGACTCCTGATTCTGAGGGGTGTATTGGAGGTGACAACTGTTGGTATTAATTATTTCTATTTATCAGAACCAATAAAGCTATCACTTANGTTTATAAAAATGAATTAAAATCTTACAGTTTCATTAAAGCCTTCTTTTCTGGCTTGATGGGCCAAATCTCCGGGGGTTTTCCTACTGTAAATGCAAAATAAGCATGAGAGTAAAAAAGCAGTGAATCATNAATNCTCAGATCTACAGCAANGAGCTGGATTGTGTCCTCTTTCTCATGACAAATGCTGCTCATTAAGAAAATGTAATTAAATAGGACTGTAGCTGTAAAAATATTCACTCCTGCCGTTAGCAAACATAAGCTTCATGTTAAGCACAAGTTCTGTTCATAAGTGTTACTGTAAATGTTTTTATTTTGATAGTTGAATAAGCTATGTATTGCATGTAGACTAAAGTTGCCTTACACTTGTGCAAGGGACTTTACTCTCCTGTTTTCTTGTCAGAGCCTTTCCCAAATGACAAAATTTGTACTGTGCTGTTTTCAGTGGTGCCAGCTGGATCCAGTNCCTCTGACATGCCCAGAGCCTCACATGTGGGCGTGTCCTCTGCCACTGGACTACTTCTCACCTCCGTAGTAATTTTAACTGGGGAGTTTCCCCACAGCCTCAGAAATCAAAAGGCTTACTGGATGTCAGAAAGAATGTGTTTCAACCTTAACTCTCATTGTTTCTCCTGTAATACAGGCAGATGTTCCCACTTTAGCCTCAGTTTCACTTAGGCCTTCTTGACTTTATCATGATGCAGAAGCAGAAACCAGACTTTAAAATTTGAATTTTGGTCTTCTCCCAGGGTGGCAATATGTGTGGTAAGATACTCTGACTATGCTATGCACGGAGCAGAACTCTCTGTCAGCCANGGATGTGGTCATGAGGGGAACAATAGACAATCCAGTTTGCAATGTTGCTAGTGAATTTTAGAGATACAAAGCCAATACATTGCATGATACAATACGTAACTATCAAATAGGGATTCTTTTAGCTGATACATAGTTAGATAATATTGTCCCACTGAAGACTGATGTTAGTATTTTGAGCATATTTAATATTTGCAGGCTAGGCTAGGACCTTTGGTAGGTTAAAGATGCTAAATGCATTGTTAATAGTTTTACAGGCATGTAACCCCACCCTATACTGAACATCTGTGTGGTAGTTTGAATGAGAATGTCACCATAGGCCTTACACATTTGAATGCTGAGTCCCCAGTTGGTGGAACTGTTGGGAAGGATTAGGAGGTGTGGCCTTGGAGAAGGTTTGTCACTTGGGGTAGGCTTTGAGGTTTTAAAAGCTCACACCATTCCTAGTCAGTGCTCTGCCTAGTGCTTGTGGATCAGATGTGAGCTCTCAGCTACTGCTCCAGCACCACGCCTGCCTGCTGCTGCCCTGCTCCCTGCCATGATGCTCATGGCTTCACCTCTGGAACAGAAAGCCTCAGAGTCTTTCCTCTAAAGATTGTCTCAGTTGTGTCCCTTCACAGCAATAGAAAAGTGACTAAGACATTTAGTATGGAATTTGAAAGTGATAAAAAAATTTCAGCATCTTACATTTTCTTGTCTTCATCATCTTGAGCTTTCTTCAGTCTGAGTTTCTCAAGAACATTAAAGTAACTCTGGGTTAATTAAAAAGAGTTTAAAAATTCATCAGAAATTATTTCCTGTATTCTTCATGTTCAATCAAGATACATGAACTATGACTTATTTGTTGTAGGAACTCCTGTCTAAAGAGATGTCTGGCATAGTGCTGTGATCCTTTCACCATGCCCTTGTGAAAGCAGAGGGTGGGATGTGATGCAAAGGTCTTAAAAATACCAACACTGTGGGGGTGGGTGGGGACAGGAATAGGAGGGATCAGGTTGGGGGAGGATGGAGGGAGAGACAACTGGAATGGGGGGGGGCGCATTTTGGGGACAAGATAGAAACCTAGATACCTGGGAATTCCCAGGTATCTACAAGAGTGACCCAAGCTAAGACTCCTAGTAATGGGGGATACGGGGCCAGAATTGGCCATCTTCTGTAACCAGGCAAGACTTCCCGTGGAGAGACTAGGACACCAACCCAGCCACAAACTCTTTGACTTATATAATTTGTCGCGTCTGCAAGATGTGCTGGGGTAAAGATGGTGCAGAATTTGTGGGAGTGGCCAACCAATGACTGGTCTAGCTTGAGACCATGCCACAAGAGGAAGGCCATCCCTGACAGTGCCTGGAGGGCTAAGAACCAGAGACTGGATAGCCCAGAGACCTAGAATAGAACCAAACATGATTGGCTAAAAGAAAAAAAAAATGAAATGATTCCTAATGATACTCTGCCATACTCATAAACAGGAGCCTAGCATAATTATCATCAGGGAGGCTTCATCCAGCAACTGATGGACACAGATGCAGAGACCCACAGCCAAACATTAGGTGGAACTTGGGGAATCCTGCAGGAGAGGGGAAGAAAGGATGGTAGGAGCCAGAGGGGTCAACAAAACACAAAACTAACCAGGGCTTATTGAGACTCATAGGAACTGAACCAACAATCAGGGAGTCTGCATGGGTCTCACCTAGGTCCTCTGCCTATATGTTATGGTTGTGTAGCTTGGCCTTCTTGTGGAACTCTCAGCAGGGGCAGTCTCTGACTCTTTTGCCTGTTTTGGGACCCTTTTCCTCCTAGTGGGTTGCCTCATCCAACCTTAATATGAGGGGAGGTGCCTAGTCTTACTACAACTTGATATGCCATGTTTAGTTGATGTCCCTGGGAGGCCTGCCCTTTTCTAAAGGGAGGGGGAGGAGGAGCAGATCTGGAGGAAAGAGGCAGTGGGGGAGAGGAGGGAGGGAAACCAGTCAGGATGTAATATATGAGAGAATAAAAAAACTAAAATATTAATATCGGAGCTGGAGAGATGGCTCAGCCAGCAGTTAAAGGCAACATGCTGTTCTTCCAGAGGACCTGAGTTCTGTTCCCGGCACCCGTCAGGCAGCTCACAGTCACTGACACTCCAGCCTCAGGGATCAAGGGCCCTGGCTTCCGTGGGCACCTGCACTCCCATGCATACACCCATACATGCAATTAAAAATCTTAAAAAATCAAAGTGTTCAGATAGACAACCAGCATCATACTCAAGTTACCAAAGATAAAAACCCCACAATTGAGCTGGCTGTGAGGAGGTCATCTTAACAGTATTCTCTCACAGACAAGATCCCAGACAAAGCTCTACACCCCACAGGGCCACAGCTACTGACCTCTGTGAAGTGCTCTTGGAACTGCCAGGATGTGTTCAAGCTGGTCAGGAGGAGTGCTGGCTAGTTTTATGTCAAGTTGGCATGAGCTAGAGTCATTTGAAAAGAGGGAACCAGTTGAGAAAATGCCTCTACCATATTGGAGTCCATGGGGCATTTTCCTGATTAGTGATTGATGAGGAGGGCCCAGCCCGCTGGGGGCAGCGCCATCCCTGAGCCCATGGTCCTGGATGGTATAAGAAAGCAGGCTGAGTGTGCCAGTAAAAACACCACTCCTACTTCAGTTCCTGCTCTGACTTCCCTGGATGATAGACAAGCTGTAAGCAGAAATAAACATATTGCCACGGCAATAGAAACCATAACAAGGTAAGAAAGGTACATAACTCAAAATGAGCTAGATGTCAAAAAGGACAGGGCAGAGTCTACTGTCAAGAGCAGAAAGTAAGAACAGCTGGGATGATATTTCAGNGGTAGGAAATGGTGTGAGCAGAAGGCAGAGTGAGAACNTGTGTTACACAGACAGTACTCAGTTTAGCAGCACTCTNGAGGCACAGGTAGGACCGAGGTTAATCCAAGGCCAGCCTGGTCCACACAGCAAGTTCCAGGCAGAGGCGCGTATAGTGAGACCATGCCTTGGAAAATTAAAAGCAAGCAAGCAAAACCCAACCAAATNGATTAGCTGGGACTTAGAGTAAAATATACAGAGACAAGAAAAGTAGAAACTCTAGCTCCTGATAGTTGAAGGTAGGTTGGGACTGTGAAGTGTGCGGATGGCTTGGGAGAGGTGAGGGAAGAAATTGGGCTTAGTTTAATAGGCCCAGGTAATTTGCTAGACTCAAAGTGGAATGGCCTGAGGTCAGGCTAGAATATGTAAGAAGATATTATGGTATGGGGAATGAAAGCCCTGATCTCTTGGTGGCAGAATTTAAAGGGTATCAAGATTTCACAGTGTGAGCAAAGACCTACATCTTCGGAGAGAAATTACAAGCCCTGAGGACAAACTATTGAAGAGCCAACAGAACAGAAAGTCCAATGTTTGAGCCAGGAAAGACTGAATAATACTGCCGTGTACATAGGAAGGAGAGCGAGGAAGACAACACCAAAGTTGAGTTTGGTTGTGGAAATTTGCTAGTATCTAACTTGACAAACTTGAGAGCATTTATCACCTGACTGCTTTGTATTCAGTATTTGGAATGTGGAACTCTGAAATAATTTTGGCTAAATTGTTGAAGCCAGAGGGGCTGGGGATGGAGCTCAGTTGGTGAGAGTGCTTAGCTTGCATGTATGAAGCCAGGTTCCATGCCAAGCAACACAAACTCGGCATGGCAGTGCACGCCTGTAATCCTAGCACCCAGGAGGTAGAGGCAGGAGGATCCTAAGATTATTTTTGGCTGCATAGTGAGTTTGAGGCCAGCTTGTGAGATATGAAACCATTTCTCAACAAGACCCAGAGGGCATGTGTCTCGTGTCTCATTGAGGGTTTAAGTGATAACAAAGATTTTTAGAATTATATTTAGGAAAGTAAGTTAACTAACCTTCTTAATTATTTTACCAAATTCAAAATCGGGTCTTCTGCCTATTGAATAGTCAGCCTTCACTTCAGAGTAGGTGTCATTAATTATGGCCAGGAACATGTTCTGGGGAGAAACATTCAGATAATTTTTCAATAAAAATTTCCTTAGGGGTGGGCATATAGCTCAGTGTTAGAGTGCTTGTCTACAATGTCCTGAGTTTGATCCCCAGCATCCCAACACNTGTNNACACACACACACACACACACACACACACACACACACACACACACGCACGCACGCACGCACGCACGCACGCGCACGCACGCACGTGACTTTTAAAGCTGGGCACTGCAACAAAAGCCTATAGTTTGGCTACTTGGGAAGCTGAGGAAGAGTCACAACCCGTCCTCTGGCAAAGCCACATCACCTAAATCTCCCCAAATAGCACCACTAGCTGGGACCAAGTGTGCAATGCCACAACTTTGTGACTAGTCTGTAATGAAGAAAAAAGGATGAGAGTCATTCTTACCAGCAGTACAAAGAACACAAAAAAGATGAAGGTGATGAAGTAAATGGGCCCCAGGATCCAGTTGGCTTGCTGGATACCAGCAAAGTTAAAGTCTCCAAGGACAATCCGAAACTGTGCAAATCTTTGATAAGGAGAAAGAAAAACATTAGAAAATGTTCCATCTCTTCATTTATATACATGACAACTTGCTAATGCCCCTGGCTACATAAGGTATATGCTCTTGACTTTTTTTTTTCAGTGCTGGGGACTAAACCCAAGACCTCACGCATGCTAGGTTAAGTGCTATACACCAAGCCAGCTCCTCCCCTCTGGCTTTAATTATGCTGCCACAGCCTCCTAAAATCAGACAGAGCATGGTAGACCTGCAATGCCAACAAATGGGAGGCAGGCTGAGGCAGATCGGGAGTTCAGTGTCAGCCTTNGTTACATAGCAAGTTTAAGGTCTTTGTAGGCTACATGGCACCCTCTCCCAAAGGCAGGGCTGTGCAGGTGGCTCAGCTGGGAAAGAGCCTGCCATGCAAGATAAGAACCTGATCTTGGGTCCCAAGCACCTATGTAACAGTGAGCACGGAAGTGCACGTCTGCAGTCCCAGTGCTGGGACGGGGGGCTGGGGGGGAGGGGAAGCAGAAATAGGTGGACTCGCCGGCTGCCAACAAGTGAGCTCCACATTCAGTGACAGATCCTGTCTCAGAAAATAAAACTGAGGGGTGGAGATGACTTAGCAGGTCAGGGTGCTTGCCACCAAGCCTGAGGAAAGAGACTCCCGTATGTTGTCCAGCCTCTACATGCATACCACCCCCCCACACACCATTGAAAAACAAAGTGGAGAGAGATCAAGGAAGCACCTGATGTCACCCTCTGGCCTCCGCCTGTACATCTACCTGCACACGGGTGTACCCGAGCCCACACAAATCGTGTGTACAGCACACGGGTATTGTACACACACACAAGGAGAGAAAAAGAGTATTTCAGCAGCTGGTCACGCAGTTGAGGAAGTGGTGAGTATCCTGTTCCTTTTCCCAGCCCACACANGCAATGGAGTATCACAGCCACAAAGGACAGGGAAATCCTGTCATAGGCNGGAAAGTGGATGGAAGAGGAGGACAGCATATTAAAATAAGCCACAAACAAATACAGCATCGCTCTTGTCTCATGGATGGGAATCCATGAATNTAAGATGNCCTAAGTGGAAGAGGGGTCACCAGCTTGAAGCGGTGGNGGATCCGTAGTGNTACTTTCTGTTCCTGTCCAGGGGGAGGAGTCCATGGAAATTCTCTTTCCTCAGACAGAAGTTGTTCTATCTACTCAACAAGAAATAAACTGTAAACCAGACTGGACATGGCGGCTTGTCCCTATAATTCNAACANTCAGAAGGCTAAGGCAGCGACATTGCTGTGAGCTTAGGTCAGCCTCGGGTGTGGTGTCAGATCCTGTCTCAAAAACACAAAAAAATGGATGTTTCTCTTTTTCTTTCTGAGTCACTGTCTCATGCTTACCAGTCTAGCTTCCAACCTGCTANGTAGCTGAGCACACCTTCGAACTTCCAGGTCCCGTGTCCACTTCCCCAGTGCCGGGATTACCAGTGTGAGCCCCCACACCAGGTACATGTGATGCTGGGGACTGGACCTGGGGATTTTTTTGTGTGTGTGCCAGGTGAGCACTCTTATCAACTGAGCTGTATCCATGAAATGTTTCATTTTTAAAGAAAAACTTAGACATTTTTGTAAAGCACCTATTTACTTCTATAGGTTTGTTGTCTGCTCCTGATTGCTTTATACAAAGAGATATAGATCTCTTTTTTTNTCTTTCTAGTGGGTCTACTAGCTAGGCTGGCCTTTAACTTGTGATCCTCCTGCCTCAGTCTCTCTTTCTTTTCTTCTTTTCTTTTCTTTTTAATTTTTTGAGACAGGGTTTCTCTGGAACCCGCTTTGTAGACCAGGCTGGCCTTGAACTCACAGAGATCCACCTACCTCTGCCCCCAAAGTGCTGGGATTAAAGATGTGTGCCACCAGTNCATGGCTTGCCTTAGTCTCTTGAGACCTGTGACTATAGGNGTGTGCCTCACACTTTCCTTTTATAAAGCTATTTTTATGTGTTAAAAATTTAGATGTTTTTGTAATTTTGAGACGGAGTCTTGCTATATAGCCCAGGTTGGCCTTAGCTCAAATCCTTCTGCTTTTGCCTGCCGAGTGCCGGGTTACAGGCACGCACCACCACACCTGGTGTCAGAACGCTACTGTGAAGCACAAGTTTGGCACATAAGCAGGAGCAGTTGAGTTAACAGGGAAAAGAATATTCTAGAGATGAAGCCTCTGTAGGAAGCCGGGATTTCCTNTGCTCAGAGGGTNAATGCTNNGGGAACACTGGGACCCACTTACATTACATAGTCTCACTTCTGGTGAAAACTTATTTTTCTAACGACNTACCAATGATTAAAAAACAGATACCACCACCTATTTTGATTGTCAGAGGCAGACTTCACTTTGAGTATGATGGCTATTTAGCCGTAAGTGAACTATAGGGCCAAGCTTTGAAGAAACTGTTTATCACAGAGCTCGCTGTGCTTTCCCAATTAGAAGACATAANGACACATGTGCTAAGAGCTTACATGGAATTTTGAAAAGTGGAAAAGTCATCAACCTGTGACCCAAAAACCAGGAACCCCAGCTGGGCATACGCGGAGAATATAATGAAGAACATGATGGCGAACCCCACTATGTCCTTCATGCAGCGGGACAAGGTTGATGACAGCTGAGACATGGTCTCATTGAAGCTTATGAATTTTAATATCTGAAAGAGATAGAATACAAGAGTCAGTATGTCCAAACAGAGCTGTTCAGAATCAGGAAAACTACATTCAGAAAAATTCTTCAAGTAAAAAGAGACAGTGGTAATCAAGGGTGTTTGAAGATGTCAGGGATCATTTAAAGGTCAAATTAATATTTTAATTAGTTTTTGGATTTGTATAGATGATGGGGGGTTGTGGGGAAAGTGTACCACAGAGCACATGCAGAAGTCAGAGGACAACTTGTGGGAATTGGTTCTCTTTCCCAAGGATCAAACTCAGGTCACCAAGCTTGGGCAAGTACCTGCACTTGGTGTGCCAAATTCCTTCCAAAAATCACTTACTGCTGGGCGGTGGTGGCGCACGCCTTTAATCNCAGCACTCAGGAGGCAGAGGCAGGTGGATTGATGTGAGTTTGAGGCCAGCCTGGGCTACAGAGTGAGTTCCAGGACAGCTACACAGAGAAACCCCGTCTTGAAAAGCAAAAAACAAAAGAAAAATTCACTTACTAGTGGGGGAATTCTTCTCTTCCATACCAGTTCAGAGTTTTACTAACACACGTAATGCTATTGGATTGTGTAATANATGAGATATAAATACCTTTATCCATGCAAAGAAGATAGTAATAGCAATTATATTGTTATAGTAAATTTGCCAGTATGCGAGGATATAGAAGTCTGGGTAGCCATCAGTATTTTCCAACAGCCGTCCAAGTAAGAGAAAATTCTGCATGTTACAGTATGCATAGAAAGAGACAGCCAGAAAACACAGCTAAAGGGNAAAATAACAAAGGTTAAATTGGAGACTATCTCTGTTTCTAAATTTCTCTCAGCCTTTGAAAAAAACACATGAAAGAAGTTCCTTAAATGCTTAATAAAGAGAGGGAAAGACAGGATATAGGCGCTCAAAATAACGTTGTGAAAAGTGGCTTATCAAGTCTATTTTTGTACAAAACACAAGGGAGACACCTGCCAATCAACACATGCCNGNGACTACTCGGAAAGGGACTTGATCCACTTTGAGTCCGAGAACATACAAATGTCTCTCTCTTCAAGCCTACTGCAGTTCTTTGTGCTTTTACCCTGAGCTGCTTGTAGAATTTCCTGGATCGTCATTGTCTCAAGTCCCANTCACAGCACGATGAGGTAGTGGGCAGCTTGCTTAGCAGCCCCCATGATCAGTTTTGTGCTATCCCTTTCTTTCAGGTGTGAGGTCACATGTCTCCAGCTATGGAAGCCTTGGTAAGTGGTGAATCCACCTCCACTCAGCCACAGGCTGCAATCGTGACATGATCAGTGACCAAGTGACAGCCGGCTTTACTTGGAGATGAGGAAGCCCCTTGCAAGGGTCTGGACGTAGCCTACAGGAAACTGCAGCCCAGCTTGCTGAGTAGGACAATGCAGTGGGTATTTGTTCCACCTAGGACCTTGGGGTACCAGCCCCCTAGGGCGAGGCCTCTTGGCTAGCTTAGGACTTGAGGAGCAGGTATATGGGTCCCTTCTCTCTCACACTCATGGAGGGTGGAGACCGAATCAGGCAGCATGAAGCAACGTGGGTTGGGTTCTCAGCCTTCCAGGACTGAATTTGCCATATCCTACTCTAGTGAGTTGTTCTCCCCAATATAATCGTTTAATAAATAGTCCTTTATCAGTAATCCATGGACTCTCTGCATTATACCCCAAGGTTATAGGAACAAATACCCACTACAGGACAATGCCTTGCCTTGGCCTTCCCACTCTCCTTTGCAGCCTCCCCGCTGTGGTCTTGGTTGACTTTTTCCTCTGCTTGGCAGGGTGATAGCTCTTGTAGAACACAGCTATCATAGGAATGGAAGGAACTCAACTTGCACTTAAAATAGTCACTATGTGTCATAAAAAGAAACGCTGCTTCCTGGCCATCCTCACCTGCCTGCCTGTCACTCTATGGTCTGAGGGCTTCTGCATCACCCTACCCAAAAGTTTCGTCCTTCATACTGTGGAATACTAAAACAAACAAACGGAACTTGCAATGGACGTAAACAAACCTCCTTAGGATGCTGTAACGTCCTCTTTGAACATGACTTTGGAGCCAGGTTATCTGAGGCATTGGAGATTTAGAAATTTTTCCCTTGACGGAAACACTTATGCAAACATAGCCTTTACTGTTCTGCCTTTTGTTAGACATTACTGGGGATACTAGAAAGGTAGATGGGGCACTTTTTTCTTTCTGGTATGTGATGTATGTATGTGTGTGTGCAGATGCATACACCTGTGTGTGCAAGCAGAGGCCAACGGAGGATGTTGGGTATTTTGCTCTGTCACTCTCTTCCTTACTCCCCTGAAGTAGGTCTTTCCCTGGATCTGGAGCTGATAGCAGGGCTCAGCAAGCCTCTCGCTTCTGCCCTACACAGTACTGGGGTTACACTCGTGCATGGCCACTCTCAGCCTCTTTACGTGGGTGCTGGGGACTCAGACTCAAGTCTTCCATGCTTGCACAGCAAACACTCTCATCCACTGAGCCATCTTCCTGGGCCATTTTCTTATTTTAATTTTAGATCAGGTCTCAATACATTGCCCAGGCTGCCCTTGAACTTCTGCAGCCTCCTACCTCGGGCTCCCAAGCAGCTGGGGCTATAATCACCCTGTGCTAAGCCTCACAGCAATGCATGTTGGGAGTGTGGATATCAAGACCTCTTATGTGCATTCAGTCACAACACTGGCACACGCTTTCAACTCCAGTACCCAAGAGGCAGAAGTGTGGCAGATCTCAGTGAATTCAAGGCCAGCCTTAGTCTACATAGTATATTCAGGGACAGCCAGGGTTACAACAACCCTGGAGAGGGAGGAAGGGAGGGAGGAGGGGGAGAGGGAGAGAGGGAGGGAGGAGGGGGAGAGAGGGAAGAAGGGAGGGAGAGAGAGAAATGAAGAGAATCATTTCTTATGGAGTCCCGTGGGCTCTTGCTGGCCCTCTCTAGGACTAAATCAAAGAAAACAGATTTCTCTCTTTTAGGGGCCTAGAATTAGACTGCCCTATGACAGTTCATTTTACATTTGATACTTGTTGCTTTTGAAGTAAGTCCTGGATGAATAGAAAATCCTGTGTTTTATAGGTCTCCAGCTGGCAGGAGCAGATGTGATTCCCGTATATCATACTGTGGCTATATACTCACCACCAAAAGCAGCAGTTCTAGCCAGTTCCAGATACTTTTGAAATAGGCAGACTTAAACTCATTCAGCTTTCTCAGTTCTTGTGTTATGAAGACAAAAAGAAAAATACAAAATATGATTTCACAGGATGCAATGAAGTAATCATAGCGGGTATTGTATCTGAGGAGCTTCACCGAGTAGAACTGCCACGAGGTGAGGAGACCGCCCGTCGCGGGGAACTCTGCCACCAGCCTAGAAGATGAAGTCTGTGGAAGCGTTTCTGTGTTTTAAGTGCTTATGTTTTAGTATTTCTAAATCAATAATGACATACACCTCACTGCTAATCACCGATTTTGTACAAAATGTGTTTCCTTGAGGGCTGGAGAGGAGGCTCATTGGTTAGGAGCACTTCCTGCTCTTCCAGAGGACCCGGGTTCCCTTCCACATGTGGGCTTACAGCTGCCTGTATCCAGGAGCTCTGACATCCTCCTTTGGCCTCTGTGGGTACCACACATCCACATGGTGCACAGACATGCAGGCAACACCCATGCATATCAAATTTAAAATTTTTCTTTAAAAAAAGGAACAAATTTCAGAAACCCAGAGGCAGAAGCAGGAGGGTGGTCAGCCTGGGTTATGGAGTAAGAATTTTTTTTTAACATATTTCCTTGGGCTTGCAAGTTCAATTAAAATCCTTCCATTTGGGATGGCTCCCAAGTACACTGAAACCACAGGGAGAACTGGGCAGATAAGCACTATTTCTCTGGGCTGCCCCTGCTGCCTCTAGGCCAGTTGCTTTAGGGAGACCATGTTTGACAAACACACTATGGTCTGGTTCTGCTCAAGCAAAACTTGCCTTAGCTCCAGTTCCTCAGCTCAGGTTCCTGCAGTCATGGGTATGTATGCACTGTTCCAAGGGCGGGGCATTGCCAATGGAAAGTTCAAATAGCTGAGCCGAGTCTAAGGGAAAATACTTAAGNGTTCTCTCTCCTTTGGATTTCACGTTATTGCTTTTAGTAACAAAGGCAGTGGATTTCTTGTTATCTGAAGTAGCTGCAATTTTGCTGGATTCCCATTTTAGCCTTCTTGTTTGGATCAATACATCAAGAAGAGTGTCTCTTGGGCCCCATGAACACCACAAGCTTGTCAAACGTAAAAGAGCCNGGGACTATGGTGTACCATTGCAAGGTTCTGGTCTGCAGTCAGAAGCCTCTTCATGATTGACTAATGATGTCATCAAGCATCTGGGTGCCAACCACCACCCAGTGGGCCACTGTATGGAAGAGACCCTTTGCTGGTGAAGGCTGTCAGTCTGTGGAGACCCAGAGTCCTGGGACCAAGCCAAGACCTTCAAAACCGTCCCTCAGCAGGCCATCCCATGACCTATATGCATCTACAGCTACTCCTCCAGAAAAGCACCTCAGCTGGAACCCTTCTAGTGTTTCAAAGACCATTTATAGAAGGCAAACCCCAATCGTTCCACATTTCTAAATTCTGCTCTACATCTTTTTGTTTTACATTTATTTAGTGTATGTGTGCAGGCGTGTGAGTGTGATCAAGTGTGAGCGTATCTGGATGCAAAGGGAGGTCGGAGGACAACGTGCCAGACTCTCCCATCTCCTTCCACCATGTGGGTTTCAGGGACAGAACTCAGGTGGTCAGCCCTGGTGGCAAGTGCCTTGACACACTGAGTCATCTTGCCACCGCTCATGTGGTTTTTCTAACACATGCAGAGGCTTGGTCAAGGTGGCTGGTACTAACACAGAAGTCCTTACTGGGGACATTGATGGCAAGTGGCTTCTAACAGAACTCCTGGTCCCCCATTTCTTAAGTCATGTCTTCAGAGGTGAAGGAAGCCAAGCCCTCCCCTCCTTAGCCTTACCTGAGCCTTTGTCTACAAAGGAGCACAAGCACCAAGCACTTCTCATTGGTCCTGAAATTTCTTTTGAACTTAATAGTAAACTGAATTTTCCCTTAAATTAACAGAAGTCACAGATCCGTGACATTAGCAACATTAATCTGAGTTAACGTCAATGTATATGTGCTNGATAGTTTNATGTCAATGTAACACAAGCTNGAGTCATCTGAGAGGAGGGAACCTCAATTGAGAAAACGCCTCCATAAGATGGGGATATAAGCAGGCCTGTAGGGAATTCTCCTAATTCACGATTGATGGGGAAGGGCCCAGCCCATTGTGGGTGGTGCCATCCCTGGGTTGGTGGTTCTGGGTGCTATAAGAAAGCAGGCTGAGCAAGCCATGGGGTGCAAGCCAGTAAGCAGCACTCTCCATGGCCTCTGCATCAGCTACTGCCTCAATGATGGACCATGATCACAGAATGCAAGCCAAATTAACCCTTTCCTCCCCAAGCTGCTTTTGCCCATAGTGCTTTATCACAGCAACAGAAACCCTAACTAAGACTTATGACAAACATTTTAAACTGACTTATCTCCCCTGTCCATAAACCAAGAGACTTTTTAAAAAATAATTTATCTTTATTTTGTGTGCATTGGTGTTTTGCCTGCACGTATGTCTATGTGAGGGTCAGATCTTGGAATTACAGTCAGTTTGTTAGCTGCCATGTGGGTGCTGGGAATTGAACCTGGGGCCTCTGGAAGAGNAGTCGGTGCTCTTAACCACTGAGCCATCTCTCCAGCCCCAAACCAAGAGACTTTTAACAATCTGTTTTTATGAAAAAATTATGACNGCAGATCTGTACAATTCCAGGATGACAGGCAAGACATACCATATAAAACTAAAGTGTCGGTGGCAAAGATGACTCCATAGGTCAAAGCGCTTGTTGCACAAGCTTGACTACCTGAGTTTGACTCCTGGAACTCCTCCACTGTGGGAGGAGAAAATGGACTCCCCAAAACTGTCCTGATGTCCACACCTGGCACTATGGTGCACACCTGAGCATGAGCACACACACACACACACACACACACACACACACACACGTTATTAAACCTAGCATATTCTATGTGACTCTTCATGTTCCTAAATGTACCTTGAAATCAGGAAACAATCAGGATGATACTGCTTTATTCTCGTCTGCACCACTGGCAGAAGAACATAGTTATCCTAAAGCTATGACTTTAATCTCAGCACAGGTTTGCAGAAACTGCAAACTCCAGTGAAGGCTTTGGAGCCTTTTAAAATTCAGTTTNCCAAGATAAAACTTCTGAGCCACTCACCTGATGACGCAAAACAGATTGACGTTAGCATTGTATAAGGAAAAATCAATAAAAACCACCCTGGTCCCTCTTGTTGTCCAGCTGTTGAGTCGAAGGTCAGCGAGCTTGGCTTTGGTTTCAGACTTTGATTTTGATAATGTGAATATATACCCTCCATCTCGGTACACACCGACAAGTCCCCAGTGCCAAGGGGCATTGGCAGGAGGAGGCGAGTACTTCCATCTGTTAGACATCAAAAGAACAATGGCATGAGGAAACCCAGGTGGAAAGTGTTCTAAGAATTTAAGCTAACCTTTGATTTAAGAAGTAGCTTCAAAACAGCAGAAATAGAAAGTTCAAAGTAGCCAAGACAATGGAGTTAGCGCCAATGAGCCAGTGTGTTCTGGTGCAACAAACACATCCAACAGTTTGGTGATACATTTGTGGTACATGTGGCCTGCATTCACACACACACACACACACACACACACACACACACACACACACACACTTTTGGGGGGAGGAGTTGGTTTTTGAGACAGGGTTTCTCTGTGTAGCCCTAGCTGCTCTGGGAACTCCTTCTGTAGCCCAGGCTGGCCTTGAACTTACAGAGATCCGTCTGCCTCTGCCTCCCATGTGCTGGGATTAAAGGTGTGCACCACCACTGCCTGGCTAATTTTTTTTCTAAAAGTGTTTATAATTAAACCTTCTGGCTTTTAACTTATAATTACAGGAAAGCCAAAAGAACACCTTGACCCCCCCTTTTCAGTCTCCCTATTCAGTTTCCCCCAAACATATCTGAGAGATGTGTGATTATATTTATGAATTTATTACATTTATAAAAATTATATAAGCCCTCATGAATGCCCCAAACTCAGCCAGCCTGGGCCATATACATGGCAATACCCTGTCTCGGAGTAAGATGAAATAAATCCCCAAACTCATACAAAAAGTAAGTCAACACACAGGGAGGAATTAATCCTGAGGTTGGAGGAGGCTATGTAAGAAAATCAAACTGTAATGAAAATGTAGACGAATGAGGAAAAGCATCAGGTATAACTAAGACTGAGACTAAGAGGAAGATAAGAGTGGCAGGAACAGGAGGTGGCAGAAGAGGGTTACGGCGACAGATCACCTGCCACGTGGAAATACACACAACTGGAAAATGTCAGNACTAGGTGGCCGTCCCTTAGAAACAGTAAATACCTACCAAAGGAGGTAAAAGACAAAGAATAGCTGTTTCTAGAGAGTATGAGGAGTAGAAAAATAGATTAGAACATTTGAATAACTGTAATAAATACTAACTATAAAAGGTTGGCCCTATCTTCTGGCCATGATTTTCGTTGGACACCTGACACAGAAAGTGTAAACAGCAGCAACACCAGAAACATCTTTGTCCAGAGGAGGTGGCGCCAGGCGCTTTGGGCTTTCACATTTCAGTATAAGGTGATGGGTCTACACNCCCCCCATAATTACCATAAACTCTAACCTACAACTGCAAGCCCCCAACAGACTTCTGTAAGCTGTTGGGTACCTTAGCACAGGCATAGAAAAGTGACTAAGAGCATCTTCGGCCTGCATCAGCAGGTACGATTACTAAGAGCCTAACTGCCCCCTTCTAGTACAGGAGCCACAGACATCACTTAAATTGGGCGCAGTGAGGAGGGAGGAGAGTGGCAGAGAATAACTCAGTACCTGTGTAAAAGCCAGCTTCTGGGGCATGAATCTGTAATGCCAGAGCTTAGGGGGTGAACACCACTGGCTCCCTGGAGCTCTTTTGGCTATCTGTCTAACAGAATCAATGAGTTCCAGTTTCAGTGAGGGATCTGGTCTCAGAAATGAAAGATGGGGGCTGGAGAGATGGCTCAGAGGTTAAGAACACTGGCTGTTCTTTAAAAAAAAAAAGAAAGATGGAGAGTGATTTAGAAAGACACCTCTTTTTAAAAATGTCTTTTAAAAGATTTATTTATTTATTCTGTATACAGTTTTCTGCCTGCGTGCCTGCCTGCAGGCCAGAAGAGGGCACCAGATCTCATTACAGATGGCTGTGAGCCACCATGTGGTTGCTGGGAATTGAACTCAGGACCTCTGCAGTGCTCTTAACCNCTGAGCCATCTCTCCAGCCCTAGAAAGACACTTCTTGTTGCTATCTGGCCTCCCTATGGACACAGACAGACAGACACATACGCAGACAGACTGATGTTTTAACCTTGCATCCAATATGACTATACATTTCATATACCACATCAACCCTCCCACCCCCACCAAAGGGGATATCAAGCAAGGCAGGTAGTCTTGTATTCTAGGTGCTGCCACTGCCAAGGCTTCTTCCCATGCTGTTTACAGAGAAAACCACTGCAACCAGCAGCTCCCAGTACTCAGAAGACAGAGTTTGATAACTCTAAAGATGCGAACAAAGGTACCCGGAGAAAAGGTCACCAGTTCCCTATTGCTTACTCTCTATCATGTTTGAGGCCAAAGTCGGAGACGTCCTCATTTCCAGCTGTGTATCTATCGTAACACTCGCTCATCAGCGACAGAAACGCTGGATAGACCTTGCAGGTGTTGTTGCGGACTTTCAGCTGCCGCACTCTGGGGACTCCGAGAAGAATGTTCTCATAGTAGATGCGGCTGCTGTTCTTCAAATTGTACAGCTGCTGGTTATTGTACCACGAGTCCCAGTACAAGCCTTCCAGAAGGGGCCCTTCCATGAACTTCACAGACAAAGGCAAGTATCGTGGGAAGAAAAAAAAAATACCTTCATGGCAACAGAATCTGTAGTCACACGTGGGATTCTGAGTGTAAGTCGTGACTGAGACACCACTTACGGCAATGACCGAC
Organism: Neotoma lepida; assembly: GCA_001675575.1. NCBI lineage: Eukaryota > Metazoa > Chordata > Mammalia > Rodentia > Cricetidae > Neotoma > Neotoma lepida. Next base: position 98,755 of record LZPO01017301.1, on the reverse strand, counting down.
GCCGCTGGCGAAGGCCACAGTGATGGCTACTCCTCACTCTGTCCCTGTTCCATTCTAAGTGATCTCAAGCCCAGGATGGCTTTCCCCATTTCTGTCTTTGCCCCTGGCCACACAGATAATTAGAAGGGAAAGGATGGCGTCTATGCNTCCTTCCCTACGAGGCCAATGACTGAGGGCCACTTATCTCACATTATCCTTTCTTACTGTTTTCTTGTCACCGTGACANAACAGCGACCTAAACACCTGAAGGGAGGGAAGATTTGTCTCAGTTAAGTTTCAGTCACCTTAGCAGGAAGGGTGTGACAGAACAGGGAAGCAGGGGAGATGCCTGAGCTTGAGCTGCTTCCTCCACTCTCTCCTCTTATTCCATCCCACCAGGGTCTGTGGGTGGTGCTGCCCAGATTCCAGGTAGTTAACCCTCTCAGAAATCTCGTCACAGGCACACCTAAGCGTCTGCTCCGCCACGCTAACTGCTTCTCTTCGTACCTAAGTTAACCACCGTATCCGCCCACACTCAGAAGATGACCTCCTCTTTCGTAAATTTCAGCTCCNTGATGTCACCTCTGTCCACTCATTTTCTGCTTCATCTTCTCTGTGCTCACACTGCAAATTCACCTCCACGTGAATTGCACACGGCACATATTCCCTGTTCTTAGAATACCTTTTCTTTATTGACCCTTTAAAATGCCTTCCCTCACTGCCTCATCCTTTACATCCAAATGTCTGTGACATGGGGACCGGAAGCTGCTCCTCCTTGGTTACCCTTCCTTCCTGATGACTCGTGCTCCATGTCACAGAAAGCCTGCGTATCCCAGTGCAGAAGGAACCACTCTCCCGTGTGATTAAACACATTGCTTTAAAAATTATATTTAGCCTATTACTGTAACACACAGCAGAGGGTTGCATATATAAATTTTGAATATTATCCTTTCTGGGCAATTAAGAATTTGTAAGGCTGTCACTCATACAGACTTTATATANACAATCACAGTCTGACTTTAGTACTCACATAACAAATCTGTGTTTTCCAAGGGAAATAGGAATATCTGAGAAAGCATCAAAAATGTGAAGTTATAAGGAACAGTATTACATTGTGAAAATAAAGATTAACAATAAACACCACTGGTTGATTTTCTAATAAAGAATACTCATTTTTATTAATTCCTTTAACAAATATTCCCTGAGCATCTGAGCATTTTCTACATGAGGCAAGGGGTTTATAGACTGTGAATTTGTCTTTTTTTTTTTTCTAGAGCTGGGGCCCAAACCCAGGGCCTTTCACTTGCTAGNCAAGCACTGTACCCCTGATCTAGCCTCCAACCCTCCTGGCTTATGGGTTATCTAATACTACTTAATCAGGTCACACATCTTACCTTCCAAAAATCAGTGACGCTTTGAATGGACCTAAAGCTGCTTCTTTCATCGCCTGGTAGGGACGTGTCCACAAACAGAGATGACATCACTTTGTTTAAGTAGTACATATGGGGGTTGACCATTCCAAAAGTCACTGCGGAGAGAATGCCTTGTTTAAATCTTGTCATTTAAAATCCCACTTCAGCAGCATTCAAAAATACTAATTTCCCTAGCTTTAAAAAAATCCAGCATTGTCTAAGTATAAATTTTTTTACATTTATCTTGTGTGTGCTATGGTACAAANGTGGATGTCAAAGGACAATTTGTGGGAGCTGGTTCTCTCATTATGTGGGTTCCAGGGATCAAACTCAGGTCATCTGGGGATCATAGAACAGAACAGTCACTAGATTAGACATAGAGGTCAGGCAGTGGTAGCACACACACATTTTATCCTATCACTAGGGAGGCAGAGATCCNNCTGGATCTCAGTGAGTTCAAGGNCACACTGGGAACAGAGCCAGGTGTGGTGGCACACACCTTTAATCCCAACACTTGAGANCTCATGCCTTTGCTTGGGAAGGACACAGGCCTTTAATCCCTGGAAGTGATGGCAAGAAGCAGAAAGGTATATAAGGTGTGAGAACCAGCAACTAGAGGCTTTTTAGCAGCAGTTCAGCTGAGATCCATTCGAGTGAGGACTCAGAGGCTTTCAGTCTGAGGAAACAAGATCAGCTGAGGAGTTGGCAAGGTGAGGTTGCTGTGGCTTGTTCTGTTTCTCTGATTTTTCAGTTTTCACCCCAATATCTGGCTCTGGGTTTTTTTTATTAATAAGGTCATTTAAGATTTGTGTTACACTGAGCCATCTCACCAGCCCTGTTACGTCTAATTATTAAAGCCAGAAATATACAAAGCAGGTAGAAGTTTCCTTCAACCCTCACACTAAAGGTAGACATGGGTTCTTCAGGTTTTATGCATATATATTTAATANTCTATCTTTAAAAAATGAAGTCAATTTAGGTCTGGTGAGATGGTTCAACACTCAACAGTACTTTTCATGAAAAGCCAACAAGTAGGAGGGGAAGGAGAGAAACAACCACACAAAGTTGTTCTATGTCCACATATGTATGTGCCCCTTCATTCATAA
>LZPO01017301.1:78586-89838 GCA_001675575.1 Neotoma lepida | reverse complement strand
CCTGGGCTACATAAGGAGACCCTGACCCAAAAAAAGAGACAGGATATATATGTGGATTTTGAGGTGGCTTAAACTTTTTTCTCTACAGTAATTTCTCTGCTACTCTCGAAGTGTAATGAGCATCCTTTATTTCCTTTCTCTCTCTTCTTACTTATCAGTATTTGTTTTCCCTTGGTTAACATGAAGCCATTTATCCTTCAGCAGCCCCTCTGCCACGCTTGTTCTTGTGTTGTTGGTGGGTTGACCCCCCCACACCCAGCCTCTCCATCCTAATCCCCAAGATCAGGTAAACGTCAGAGCCAGGCTGCAATNTTGGGTTGTTTTCTGGATTTNCAGGGAAAGGAATGTTTTTTCTTTTCACTAGGCTTGTTCAAGAGGTAGGAACATGGGCCTGGGGATTCTGGACCTCTTCTGCTAACAGTCAAAACAGCCTGCAGAAGCTTGAGGCCCAACACAGTAAGCAAGAGAAAAGAAAAATTTTGGGTTTTTTGTTTGTTTTGTTTTCCTGAGACAGGGTTTCTCTGTGTAACAGCCCTGGCTGTACTGAAGCTCTCTCTGTAGTCCAGGCTGGCCTGGAACTCACACAGACCTGCCTGCCTCAGCCTCCCAAATGCTGGGATTAAAGGCGTATACCACCACTGCCCAGCCTGATTTAGTTTCTTTTGCACGTGTGTGTGTGTGTGTGTGTGTGTGTGTGTGTGCACGCGTGTGTGTGTCAGACTACAATCTTGGGTGTCATCCTCCGGAATGGCATCCACCTTCTTTGAAATGCAGCCTCTTATGGCTGGAGCTCACCAATTAAACTAGACTGGCTTGGCAGCCAACCCCAGGCATCATCCTGTCTCAGCATCCCTAGCTCAGGGATTAAGTGTGCACATGTCTGCTGTTCTTAAACGGGCTCTGGGGATTAAACTGAGGCCCCCATGTTTGCGAGGCAAGCACTTTACTGAGTGAGCTATCTCCCCCAGCAAAAGAAACCAATTTCTGATCATATTGATCTCTGGAATTTAACTGAGGTCTGTGTTCTGTTGGAACCTCCAGCTTGCTCCTGTATGGTCTGAGAAGCCCCACCTCTCTCTCTCTCTCCAAACCCTGCCCTCTCAGAGAATCTCCAAATAAGAAAAGGCACCAAAAAGCCCAGTTCTGCGTAGTTGGCTGCTGCGGCAGCTCCTCTCCTGAACCTGCCAACAGCCCAAGTCCCTGTCTNAAGAGTTCAGTTTTTGACCATACTTGGGCACAAACCCAGCTTGGTGTGGACACGTCATCACCCCTCACCTACAACCTATATAAGCTCCCTACTTTAATTCAGGAACATGACTTCTCCAGTCTTGATCTCTGGGGCTGGAGAACTCACCCTGGAGTTGCTTTGCTCAAATAAACCTGTTTTTTTACATTTTCGATTTGGCTTGCTCTGGCTTACTGTGTTGGTGGAGAAACCTATTATTGGACTACAGAAAATCTATTAGTCTGAACTATATATAATCCTTGAATTTATAGTTATATTAGTCAACATATTTCCCTTTGCTGTCAGCTTTTGGCATTCTTCTCTTAGTGGTTAGCCTGTTCTTATACTGTGCAGTAGAGAGTCAAGGGAGAGTGCTACATAAGAATTTGAGGCTGGGTGGTGGCCCACACCTGTAATCCCAGGCTCAGGAGGTAGAGGCAGGTGAATCTCTAAGTTTGAGACCAGCCTGGTCTACAGAGCAAGTTCCAGGACAGCCAGGGATACACAGAGAAACCCTGTCTTGAAAAAAAAATTGAGGGTGTGTCACTGCTGTGGTTTGATGTGGTCTGCCTCTCTGGAGTCTATGTATTGGAAACTAGGTCCTCCAGGTCATGGTGGGAGACGGTATGGAACCTTCCAAAGGTAGGGTCTAGAGGGAGGTTCTTGGTTACCTGGGGACATGCTCTCAAAAGGGATTAAAGTATTTCTCATTACTTCTTGACATTCTTCCAAGAATTGTTACAAACCCTAAGCCTGCCCCCGCCCCAGTTCTGTCACTTCCTGTCTGGTGAGGTGGCACTTGCTCCCTCCCTCCCTCCAATTTATCTTTCATATTTAGTTATTTTTACTACTTATTTATGAGTGAATGCATCTGTACATTTTGGCATACATGCCATGGCACACATGTGGTCAGAGGAGAGCCCATGGGAATTGGTTCCCTCCCTCCACTATGTGGGTTCTGGTGATGGAATTCAGGCTGTCAGTTTGGGTTGCAAGCACCCTTACCCATTGGGCTATGTTGCTGGACCCTTCTCTCCAACTTCTCCACCCACCATGATGTGATGCATCAAAAGGGCCCTCACCAGAGCTAAGCTGATGCTAGCATTATGCTGTACCCTTGCACTTTCAAAATACGAACCAAGTAAATCTCTTTTTTGTTTATATAGAACTTGCATTGATTGTTATATTAACAAAAAGCATAGCTGTATGATTTTTTAAAAGTTAGGACATCATTGGCAGGAGCAGAGCAATGGTATATAGCAAAGGACACCTCAGATGGAAACCAAAACTTAGACCATTTTTTTGGCACTGTACTAGACAAGGGCAACATTCAAGACTTAGAGAGCTTGGAAACACCCCTATTACAATAAAAAGATCAGTATATCATAGATGAGATAGGATATCTGCAGAGATCTGTCTCACAGATCCAAGCAGAAAGAGCTCAACTGGCTAACCACGAGTCAATAAAAAAAAAAAGTCAATAAGATACAGATGGGACGTCCTGAAAGAGTCCTAAGATGCAGGATGTGGCATTGGCCCACGTCCTGAAGACTGAAGACTCACNGAGCAGCCAACTTAACCATCTCTCTGCTTGGCAATACTTTCATGTACTGACCTTTATACTTTCAAGTTACCCCACTCAATACTCTCCAAGCAAACTGGAGATGGCAATTTTACAACCCATGTTAATACAACTAAGTAATGGCTCTGTAATAAGTCAGTCTAGATCAAAACTCACATAGAAAGCAGAATGTCAAACTACAGGCCAAGTACAAACACCAGGTCTAGATGGTCCTGAGTAGATTCAGAAGTTAGGGGACACGTATGGAACCAGAAGGGACAGTGTTGTTCGAGGAGACTTCATTTTCTAAGCCAGAGACAGTAATGAAAGATCGAGTTGGAAATGAAGAAGGGGATTTGGGCAACTGTTCTAGTCAAACAGGGAAGGTCTGTGGAAGCTGGGAGGGAGCTGGTTTGCAGGCAGGGAGCCAGGTGGGTAGGAACAGGATCCACTTCTCTTAGTTCTAGTAATTTGCATGGTAGAAGGACCCTTGTTGACTGGGGTCCGAGAGCCTATTTTCATTAATGTTGGCAATGCCCTAAAGCTTTTTTGTTTTCACTTTAAAAGTGCAAATATCTACAAAGGTGAATATATTGAACTTTATCTCCCATTTAACAGCCTGATCAAAACTTTTAAAAACAGAATCAAATGCCCTCTAGTTTACTACTTAAAAGAATCTCATTGTTTTTGGAAAGGAATGACTTTCTAGAAGTTAATTTTCCTAATTTTGCATATGAAAAAATAATACAAATCAATGAAAGACTTACTCAGAATAAATAATGCAGGCAAAACATATGCGTAGTCCAAGCCACAATTATTACTGTGCAAAAGTAGATGGCTATAATTTCAAACATTTGCTCCAAAATCCCATTATAGCCATGGCATTAGGGTTATATAAGCCATGAGGGTATAGCTTCCAAAATTCTATGAATTTTAAAATTTTTGTTTAGATTTGAATATAATTTCTTCATATATATTTGCTTGGGAAAGAAGGACCAATAATGACCAGGAGGCAGGCTGCCAGGTCTGAAAAGAGCTGTTGGTTTGGCTTTGTTTCAGTACCTACATTAGAATATGTTCACAACATTTCTGCAGAAGAGGACTTGCAGAGCTTCAGCCTGGAGAACACGGCAGGCATCTCTACTTTAGAGAAAAAATATCCACTCAGCCATAACCCTATAATTAGATAGCAACCCCCGGAGCTGTGCAAAAACATATGCAGGCTTTCTCAGATTCACATGTGCCGAGCATCGGCCCACCCTATATAGGTGCTGAGCTGGTAATGAATTATTGGGTTGTTGCTCACTTCCCCGTTCCTGTGTCTATCTCCAGGCTCGCCTGTGTTCCCACTATTCCTTTTCCCTTTTAGCCCCATCCCCCTACTCCCAGAAATGTTAGCAACTGGGAGAGATAACTAACATTAAATTGTCTGGAAAAGCCATGTGGAAACCTACTATTTTATAAACTTCATAGATGTATTTATTAAATATTATATATGCTTAATTGGAATTACCCTACACAGGGTATAAGACTCCTTCCACAATCCATAGGCGTCAAATAAACTCAGCGCCAGATGTATGACATCTCCCCCAACAATGATTCCCAAAACAACATAGGCTACTGCCATTGCTCTTGGTTGCCCACAAGCGCTTGATGGAAAGACCCTATTGCCAAAGACACTACACACTTTGGTTACAGGACATGAAAAAAAATCAAGCTGGTTCTGACAGGGAAGCTTCCTCCCTGATGGCTGGTTTTCATAGTGCTGGAAGGTTCTATACAGGGTGCTAGGGGAGCAGTTATCAACAGTCTTGATCCAGCTGTGAATCCTGCAAGGTGCAATAAGGATTAGCCTGGCAAGATATGCCCATGGGCGCAACTGTGGTGTGAGCGATATGGGGTTAGCCAACTGCTTCCTACCAGGGGGAAGTGTGTGCCTGGTGCTATAAATCTGGCCATGAACCCATGGCTGGGGAGTGCACAGACCCCAGGGGTAAACCTATTACTTTATTTTGCTAAATGGACCTAGTACCAAACCTGCCCTCTAAACAGGAATCTCAGTGCCTACAGGTTAGTGCAGTCCTCATCANAAAAGTTCCTCTGTGCAGTGGATAGTGATTAATGCAGGAACTCACAACTGCTCCAAGTGCCGAGAATAAGTGTCCGTGGGGTGCTCAGCCACAAACGGGACACTTATATCACACCCCTTCTGAAAAGGCTTAGGGAATATCACAGATGAGGGAGCAGAATGATTGAAAGAGCCAGAGGTCAGGGGGTTGGGATGAAACAGTGCCTTCCGGAGGTGGCAGGACCACCACATTCATGAAGTTACAGCAGCTGTGGCTGCCTGTGCAGGACCGTTACAAAATCAAGCAAGTCATCATTCGGGCATGGATGGGGAAGGGGTTCGGGAACCCTTACCAGAGATGAGGAGTATGGACAGCTGATGGCTGCCAGGACAGGGAGAGTCAGTTTTCTTTTAGGGTATTTCTTTGTAGGTTGTCTAGTGGATGGTCCCACACCCATGAGTATATGCACAGCACAAATTAAACTCAGTGGGATGTAAAAACAAACCAGCAACAGAGGACATGAAGTAGGAAATGGGGTGGGGTGATGGTTAACCTGGGAGAAGTTAGGGGAGAAGTAGGAATGAATATGGTCAGAGTACATTATATACATGCATAAAATTCTCAATGAATTAATAAAAAATATGTTAAAAAAAACCAAAACCAATAACAAAGAGAAATGTTAACAACCTTGTCTGAATTCTTGTGTATGTTCTCCATATTCTTTTATTTTAATGATTGTATTATTTACTTATTTAGTGTGTGTGAGTGTTTTCCCGGAATGAATGAATGTATGTGTGCCATGTATGTGCCTGGTACCTATGGAAGTCAGAAGAGGGCACTGATCCTCTAGAACCTGAGTTTCCAATGGCTGTGAGCCACCATGTGGGTGCTAGGAATCAAACCCAGGTCCTCTGCAAAAGCAGCAAGCACTTTTAACCACTGGGCTATCTCTCCAGCCCTTTCATACTCTTTTTAAAATTAATATATTTTTAAAATAAAATATAATTACATCATTTTCCTCATTCATTTTCCTCCCCCAAACCCCTCCCATGTACCCCTCCTTGCTCTCTTTCAAATTCATATTTTCTCTTTCTTTAATTGTTGTTACATATACATACATACATATATACATATTCCTAAATAGATAAATACAGCCTTCTCAGTCATATGTTTCTTGTATGTATATGATTTCAGAGCTGATCACTGGTATCGGCAACAAAATAGGGGGCTGCTCTTCTCTGGGGAAGACTGTTTCTCCTGCTCTCAGCATTCCTAAGTTGCCTGTAGTTCTTTGTGTAGGGTTGGGACCCTGTCAGATTTCCCCTTCCGTGTTGGTATGTCTACTGGTGTTATCCTTGTTCAGGTCTTGTGTAGACAGCCANGTTGTTGAGATTTCATGGCTATTGTTTCCCTGACATTTCTAGAAGACAAAATCTCAGAGCTGACTAACCAGTCCTCAGACTTTTATGATCTTTCCACTCCCTCATCCATGGTATTCCCTAAGCCTTAGGTGCAGGAGTTACNCTGTAGATCTACTAATTGTGGCTGGACACCAAACAATGGCTTGTTCTCTGCATTTTGATTGGTTGTGGTTTTCTGTAATGGCCTCTGTCTGTTGCAAAGAGAAGTTTCCTTGATGAGGGGTGAAGACTACACTTATCTGTGGGTATAAGGATAAATATTTAGAATGTAGCTAGAAATTATACTGTTTTAGTAAAGTGGCAATTGTAGGCTTTCCTCTAGGATCCATGAAGTCACTAGCCCTAGTAGTTGGCTAGGTTTCCAGTACCAGGCATGATTTCCCTCTTGAGGAGTAGACCTTAAGTCCATTATAGAGCTGATGGTTACTGCCAAGGTGTCACTACTGAATCCTTAGGATTATTGTGACATGGTGGTCATTGTTGTAGTTCCTAGGCACCATAGGTGGGTAGAATTACTGGTTGCTTCTCTTCCATGGAAGCTTGCATGGCACCTTCTGGTACCATGAAAGCTGGTTCTCGTGTGGAGAGAAGGCTTCCAGTTTTTTGTGTATGGGTGTTTTGCCTGCATGTATGGCTGTGTACTACATGTGTGCCTGATACCTGCAGAGGCCAGAAGAGGATGTAGGCGCCTCTGGAACTGGAGTTACAGATGGTTGTGAGGCATATGTAGGTACTGTGAACTGAAGTTGATCTCTTAGCTTAGCAACCAGTGCTTTTAACCACTGAGACATCTCGTCAGCTCCACCTTCAACTCTATTAACTAAACAGACATATATACACAGAGATGTTATCATTTTCTAAAAAATATGTAATAAAAGGTTATAATTTTTCTGTATTTCCTTTGCTTTGTAAAAACTTACATTGGCAACCTAACTCAAATGAGTTCACTTAATCTTTGGGTAGATGACTGTGGTGGTTTGAATAGGAATGGTCCCTATAGGCTCATATATTTGAATGCTTAGTCATCAGGAAGTGGTTCTATTTGAGAAGAGTTAGGAAGTATGGCCTTGTTGGAGAAAGTATTACTGAGGTTTGAAAAGCCCATGCCAGGCCTAGTCTTTCTCTCTCAGCCTAAGGATCAGGATGTAGCTCTCAGCTACTTGTCACACACCACGTCTGCCTGCCTCCGTGCTCCCTGCCATGATGATAATGGACTAAGACCCTGAAGCTGTAATCAAGCTCCCAATTGAATGCTTTCCTTTATAAGAGTTGCCTTGGTCATAGTGTCTCTTCACAGCAATAGAATAGTGATTAAGACACTGACANTCTGTGCTGCTTAATATTCTATTGGGCAGATGTACCTGGAATTATTGATGAACATGCAGTTTGATCCCAGGTTTATGTTTTGGTTTTGTCCCCACAAAATGGCTGCAATGGAAATTCTTGTATGCTGGTTATTAGGTGCCAGTGTGCTTATTTCTGAGGACTGACAGGAGTGAGATTGCTGAGGCAAAGGTTTATATATTTTGAACTATGTAGGACACTGATAGATANAGGGCATTCTTCGTGGTCTNTATTGGATTCNNAGCTTCAAATGTCAGAGATGAGCGTGTTTGTTACTGTAGTCACCCATTACCACCAGCTACAGGGGTTAACATTCTTTTCAACTATTGAAATTTGATAAAAAGTCATTGCGAGGCTTTTCATTATTATCAATTCATTTTTATAATTTCACCTTGAATATGTACACAGAAGTTATGAGTGGGGAAGATTAGGAGGAGCAGGGTCTCATTGTGTAGCTCAGGCTATCATTGTGTAGCTCAGGCTAGCCAGGGTGCTGAGTAGAGACAGATTTATTATTACATAACAGGAAATAAGTATACTGCACCCACGTTTGATCCTTGGAAGCCACTCGGAGGAAGGAGAAAAGAGAGCCCTACAGGTTCTCCTCTGCCCTCCACACATGCACTATTCCACATGTACTTCCGCCCCACAAATGTTCTGTTTTGTTTCTCTAACTTAAAAGNTGAATCTTTTCCCTGTTGAGATATTGTTCACCTGTTAGGGCAAAGGAAAGATCCACAAAGATTTAGAGAGTGCATCACTGATGAGCTCTAAGGTCACACAGGCAGCAACTGCATCACACTAAGGTAACACAGCAACTGCATCCGGACCAGAACTGGAGGATTTCTCTGAAGTGGTTCTTTCTCCTTTATCAGTGTGTAGGTTCCAGGAATTGAACTCTGGTAGTCGGGCACGGCAGAAAGACTCACAACCCAAGTTCAGTATGCAGAATCCACATGATGGAAGGAAAGAACTGACTTCCACAAGCTGTCCTCTGACGTCCACACACATGCACACCATTGCATGGGCATCCCTGCACATATATGCACACACAAATAAGTAAATGTCAAAGAAAAATTTTAAAATGTGNATCTAAAATTTTGCTTGGTAATGGTTAATGTTTAGGGATTATATGCACGGTGAATAAACAGAGNAAGNCAACACAGACAAGAAATGGAGAAAGACAGGAAGACAAAGGAAAGAAAGACACGAGAGAGGCAGAGAGTACAGATGTCAAGTCTGACTTTCCAGTTCACAGGCCCTTGGAGCTCTGTTTGCCCACCACCATGCCCACCTTCGGTAAGCTCTTGTTTTCACTGTTGCCCATTTGAGTGGGTTTGGGGTTTTTGTTCATTATAAAACTCGAGACTGTGGTGGGACAGGAAGAAGCACAGCATGATCCTTACTCTATTTCAGTCCTGATAAAAAGCTGGGGCAAGGAAAGGTTGGGATATGGAGATATGCAGCCCAAAGGTTTTCCAGCAGCCGATGTANCATAGGGTGTGTGTGTTTGTATGTGCAAGTGTCCACACATAGATATCCATGCTCATGACAACCTGAGATGTCATTCCTCTGGATTGGTTTTTTTTTTTTTTTTGAGGCAGGGTCTCTCACTTGCCTGGCTGGAACTTACCAAGTATGCCAGACTGGCCCCAGCAAACCACCTGTTGACACCTTCCACACTAGGATCACAAGCATGTCTCTGTCTTTTTCTTACATGGGATCTGGGTACTGAACTCAGGTCTTCTAGCTTACAGTCTACCATGAAGGGAAGTCAAGGCAGGAACCTGGAGACAGGCACTGAAACACAGACCACAGAGGAATGATGCTTACTGGCTTGTCCTCCATGGCTTGCTTGGCCTGCTTTATCATACCACCCAGGACATGCACAGGGATGGCACTGCTCCATGGCTGGGCTGTTCTTGGACTTTGTTTTTGGGACCACCAGCTCCCAAATAACAAAACACAAAAGCTTGGCCTTAGCTTAGGCTTGTTCACAACTAGCTTTTATAACTTAAATTAACCCATTCATATTAATCTACTTTCTGCCACATGGCTTGTTACCTTTCCTCCATAGTGTATGTCTGCCTGCCTCCTCATCTTGCTNGTGAAATCTGCCTCTCTTCTTCCCAGAGTTCCTNTCTCTGCCTGGAAGTCCCATCTATTCTCTCCTGCCTAGCTATTGGCTGTTCAGCTCTTTATTAAACCAATCAGAATGTACCTTGCAGGCAAGGTAAAACAGTGACACATTTTCCACACAGTGTAATCAAATATCCCACAACACAAGGCCCTCCTATATCAACCATTAATTAAGAAAACACCCCACAGACTTGCCTGCAGGCCAATCTGATGGAGGCATTTTTNTCATTTTCTTTGCTTACCCAAAGCAAAGTCAAACTGTTTTTAAATCCAGTGACCATGGTTAATGTAAGAGCATCTTCTTCAGATCTAGAATGAGAACTCAGCCTGAGGACAGTCTTNCTTTTAAATTCTGTCTCTGCTCAGAATAAATCCTCCTCATTCTTAAAATCCCAGCTTAACGATCCCCACAAGAGTCATAGACTATCTAACAAACACTCCAGTACCAGGCACAAGAAACCTCCTTTTGAATTGTTGGTCAGGAGAGTCGAAGAGACTCCCAAAACAATATANACTATTGCTGCTGCTGCCCTTGGTTGCCTCTGAGAGGCTGAAAGTAAGTCCCCAATGCAGAAAACAACCATGCACTTTTGACACAGGATTCAGAGGAGTCTGACCCAAAAGCCTCCCTGAGGACTAGCTTTCATAATACCAGAAGGTGCTGTGTAAACTGCCACAGGAGGAAAGCATTCCATAGTCCTACCCAGCCGTGATGCCTGTGAGTCACAATGATCACCAGTACTGCACTAGTGCAATAGTGGCACTTACATCTTGGGGGGTTACCAACAGCTGTCTGATTGGACTTAAGCCCTGCCAAACAGTAGGGAATTATCCCAGGTACTCACTTTCCTAAACCAGTGTAATTATTCCTTAGTGCATTCTAAATATTTATCTGGGTTTTACTCCCTGTGGGTCTTATCTTTAAAGTTAATATTTGTAAAGTCTCTGAGAATAGAGGAAGTCTTTCATATACACTATGAATATCCTACAGTTGCCTTGCAGAGATGACCTTCAATAAAGGCGTGACCGGACTAACACTACTTAAGCCGGACGAGCTTGACTTCTGACTTGGATGTAGTTATACATTACTAAATGAAGGCCAACTCAACTAAAACAAACAGGGGGTTTCCAATTGTCAGATTTCCCATGGGACATAGATTACTGCCTGTTGATAATGGCGGTAATTCTGAAGACCAATGCAGACATCTGTGTGTGCCAATCTAGGGCCGACAAGCCACTTTCTTAGACTTGTACACACTTGGTCTTAGCAAATGTGCTCCTATCATATAAGTATGTTTATAGAATATGGTCACTCCATAAGAATGCACGTGTGCACACACACACACACATACATACACATACACACACACCACACATACACACCACACACACACATACACACACACATACACACACATACATACACACACACAGCACACATACACACACACATACACACCACACACACACATACACACACATAAATACACACA
>LZPO01017300.1:907335-933030 GCA_001675575.1 Neotoma lepida | reverse complement strand
ACAGAAGAATCAAGAGATGGACATTAAAACAGAATAAATGAGAGAAAACAGATAACTAAAAAACCGAAGAGCTTAGAGATAAGAGAAAGGTGGAGAGTAGAAAGGATTAGAATCTAGAACTTGGGCAAACAGAACAATGGTAGACAGACAACAGAAACAAGTAGAGATCAAAACTTTGGGCATCAACATCCCATCAACACAGCACACTGAAGTTCCCAAAGTCTCTTCCAGTATGAAGACTCCACACTTAAGACAGAATCATGATTAGGAGACATTTGTCATCTGCCCCATAAACCACAAATGGACAGGAAACATACAAAGTTACCTGAGAAAAGTTAAAGACAGGCTGTCCTGTGCCCCACGAGATGGCAGATGTGGTGACTTCCTCTGTGCTGAAGAGCTTGCACTTTAAATAAACGTTGCATGGTGGTGGTTTCTCTGACTCTCCAGAAACAAAACCTTTCCCATCTGGCACCATCAAAAGCACATGTAATAGTAAAGCATTTTCTTTGCTTGACCCGTTTGTTTGATGTACTAAATTGTGATTTGGCATAGTCATGAAGCCTGAAGAATCTGAGGCTATAGGGTTTGCTGACTTTGGGTTGGGGTGCACTAAATTCTGGGATTTCTTTGCAGTTTCCTCATGAATTTGATTTGAGTTCTGTGGAGTTTTGATATAGGCTGTATCCTGGTGTGTTTCTGGTAGTATCCAATCTAGACCTGGAGCAGTAGAAAGTGGAATATGCTGGGTGCTGCTACTTAACTTAGCACTGACACCAGTGAAATCCTTGTTACCTAAAATAAGCTCCATGGTGACCTAGAAAACACAAAAGGAGAAGTGTCAGTAAGAATGGCTCGTAGAACTGGAATCAGAATTTTGGAGCTGATAGCAAATAAGAATGAATTCATCCATCCGTCCTCAAATACTAACAGATATATATATGTCAATTTGCCAGACTAACAGGAACCAGGTAGGTTACTTACCAGTATATGATGACCCGGAAAATCATCAGAAAATCAGGAAATGCTAAGAAAATGATGGAGACATGTATAATTGACACAGACTCCAGCTGAAGAAGTTCCTACTGGCCAAGTCAGAATTAGTAACAGCAACAGATTATATAACCTATTGAATAATGTAAGAATTTGTCAGTTCACACTAACACCTGGAAAGGGACAGTAACTCCTCCTTATCATTATGCAGAATAATGTCAATCAATAAATGCTCAGAGAGCTGGAGGTAGCTCTGTGGTAGAGCAAGTACATAATGGGCACAAAGCTCCAAGTTCACACTTTTTTCTCCAGCACTGGAGAAAAAATAAAAACAAAAGCACAAGGAACATGAAGTTAGAAATCACCACTTCAAGCTAAGTGTTGTGGGGCATACTTTTAACCCTAACACTTGAGAAGCAGANGCAGGCAGANCTCTGTGAGTTCGAGGTCAGTCTGGTCTACAGAGTGAGACCCTATCTCAAAAACAACAACAAAAAAGAAGCTACCATATTATAATTATCTTAATAACATGACTGAGGCTGAGTTAGTTAGAGCACAGTCATTCCTGGACTTGGGAAGGCTGAAGTAGGAGGACCAAGAGTTTGAGACTATATAATGAAGCCCTGTTTCAAAAAACAAAGCAAAATAAAAAATTAAGTAGGTAAACCAGTAGAGGGACAGAATACAGAATAAATAACTGGCTTACCTTAAAAATTACCAAAATACTGAAATAAGAAAGACTATAAAACCCTTTCAATTTAAAGGGAATTGTAAAGAAATGAAAATTCTCTATTAGAAAAATAATACAATAAAGGAAAAAAACAATTGACACAATTGGTGAAATTAGTATAGGTTGTAGATAGAATATATCATTCATGCTAAGTTGCTCTTTTAAACTCAGGTATTATGTGTGATATAACATCGTTTTCAGGAAATACATGGAATCCACATGAAGGGACTTGGGAACAGGCTTGATGTAATTTATTCTCAAATAGTTCAGAAAATGTTCAAGTGTGTACATTTACACTACATATTTATGCAGCTATGGGGGGAGAAGAGAAAGTGAGAGAGAAAGAGAGGAAAGGAGTGAGTTCCAGGCCAGCTACAATGAGACCCTTCCTCAAAAAAAAAAAAAATTAAAAAAAGCAAACAGCAGCAGAACAGAAATGAATCTGAAGGACAGAAGTGTCACTTGTTATTACAAGAATGAACTACTAAGGATAGAGTGCACATTGTTTTTCCCTGAAACCCTTGTCTCCACAGCCAAGTTCTTTTTCTCTGTCAAGATTCAATCTTGTTTAATACTTCTCAGTTCCTACCATGTAGATCAGTGGTTCTTAACCTTCACTTTAATACCGTCCTTCACGGTGTGGTGACCCCAATCATAAAATTATTTCATTGCTACTCCATAACTATAATTTTGCTACTGTTTTGAATTGTAATGTAAATACCGGATATACAACCCCTGTGAAAAGGTCATTCAATCCCCAAAGGAGTCGCGACCCACAAGTTGAGAGCCACTGCAGTAGGACAAGGACAAAAACAATTTCTAGCTCATCAATCCAATTTATTACCCTTCTAAGACTTTCAATTTTGTAGTCAAGAATGGACAAAAAGGTGAGAAATAACACTTGGATGAGGATGACTAGTTTCAGGCCAACCTGGGGTACACAGGGAGACCCTGTTTTAATACACAAGGTACGTTTGGGGAACAGTAGCATGAACCACCATGGCACTTCAGTGATCCATGTCCAACCTTTCAACATCACCACATGACTTCATCTATAAAATCATGACTGAGAATCAGGCAGTGGAGTTATGAAAACAATGCAAAACCAACCAACCAACCAACCAAACAAACAGAACCCCTCATGTTTTAAGTAAGTCTATTGCTTTGTGTTGGGTCACATACCTGTTGGGCTATGGGTCAGACATGCCTGTATTGGATTTGCCTGACTTGGCTATTGGTAGGGAAGGGTGGCGTAGAAGGGAAGGTAACACACTGAAGCCTTGTATTTTATCCTTTGGGTGATTAGGAGCGAGGAGAATGTTTTAGAGCATGAGTTTGGAAATTTCAAAAACTGAAAAACTAGAGTTGGGCATGGTGGCCAGTGCTCAGGAGGCCAAGAGGCAGGAGGATTGCAGGTTTGAAAGGAAGCTTGTACTACACAGTGAGTTCCAGGCTAGCTGGGGCTACATAGTGAGATTTTTGTCTCAAAAACCAAACCAGAAAACTTCATGTGATATCAAACAAAGCTGTATTGAATCCACATATTCAAATCCTGCTACTCGAGACATCCTGAGGCTGCTAACACAGGGGAGGGAGCCTTTCTCTACGCCACCTCGGAACTCACTCCAGCAGGCTCACACTGCTGCTTTTCTCTTTGTTCCTTCCCTGCCATAAATCTGGTCTAAGCATCACCCAGCATTTTTCCAGAACTAATGCTTCAGCGTTTCCATTTTCCCTTTACTCCCTATAATGTACTGTCTACATAGAAATACTTTAAAAAGAAAGTAAGATGCCATACCAATGTTTTGGTGTCTTTTCTTTGGTTCACAGGCCAAAATTTAAATACTGCCTTGACCTAAAAAGATCTAAATTTCACTCTTATCTATGTGTACAACTCTATTTTCTATCATTTGACTCTTGCTTGCTATCCCGTGGTAACAATCCTTAGGGCTTTTATATGTGTTTTTACTTTTCTTCTCTTTTTCTTCAACTATCACCTTAGACATCAGCTCCTTAGAGAGGGCTTGCCTGCCCATCTCCTGCTTCTTCCCAGGCATACTGTACGTATTTATGCCTTCAAGGCACTCTACTGCTCTTCAACAGAAGCCTCCCAACTGCAGGGACCTGCTTTTCCTGTTCACAGCTGTATTCTCAGTGCCAGGCTCAGCTTCATGCTCAGGAAATATCTGTGACTTTCTAGATGAATCCCCACATACCTTTAGAGGGCCGAGTGAAGACGAGCCATCTTCCTGTTGCACTGGAAGCTGGTTACTGAAAGAAAGCTGCTCTGACTGGATGACAGCACGCAAAGGGAGAGATGCAAATCCAATGACTTCTGGCTGACAGAATAAGGAAAAGAAAAGCTTAAGGAGAGCCACGGGGGACTTTAACAGAAGTGACAGGCTGTGATGGCTTGTAAGAGAATAGTGCTTTATGAAGTACTTGACCAACAATGCTGCCATCTCCACAAAAGCTTTGGCTTTCCCTTCTGAGTTTTACCATTTTCTCCTAGAAAACACAGATTACAGAGCTACAAAAGCCACAAAAAAGCATCTTTCTCTATTAAAACTTAGTTCTCGAATACTGGTTTCTTCAGTAAGCTTCCTTAACCCATGTTTTATGACTAAGAAAATCACATTTGATATGCCTGATGCTATAGAGGCTACAAAGGAGCAAAAGGCTGTCATATGAACAAGCTGGAATATAAGCTGCCAACTTAGCTTCATACAGGAGAACTGCCAGCTATTATGAGCAGCTTTGTATTTGCTGCAGTAATTCCATTTCTGGAATTTACACTAGAGAAATAACAACATATAAAAGCTATGCACAAATTGTATATGTTAAAAGTAGTTAATAACTAGAAACAACTAATGTCTAATGCAGTAGTTCTCAACTTGTGGGTGTTGACCCACTGGGGGTCACATATCAGATATTTACAATTCATAACAGTAGCAAGATTACAGTTGTGAAGTAGCAATGAAATAATTTTATGGTTAGAGGTCACCACAACACTGCACTAAAGGGTTGCAGCATTAGGAAGGTTGAGACCCATCGGTCTAATATATAACAACTAAGACAATTTTAGCATATTCATATAGTTGTATGACAGGCAGCCACCAAAGTGATCAGTTCACAAAAGATTTTATTTTGTTCTTTTTAGACAGGNTCTTACTCTGTAGCTTTGTTTGTCCTGGACTTGCTATGTACACCAGGAAACCCTCCTACCTCTGCCTGCCATCTGCTGGGATTACAGGCGTGCATCACCATTGCCAGCTCACTAAAAGTTTACAGTAATATGAACAACACTTGTTATGCTTGATAAAAGCTGAATAATAAATGTGAAGGTCTGGAATGAATTTTCAATGTAGCCAGAAGGAAACCCTCCCTTTACTGGACTGGACAGCAGCTGCATGAGGCAGGCTTTCCCCACACTTGATCTAACTCAATTCAAAGCAGAAGGGCAATGGAAAAATATGAAAGAAGCAATTGAAGGGAAGAGACAGTTAGGTATACTTAATTTACCATGACAGCCCAATGCCACAGGTGTCTCTGCTGCTCCCCTCCGAATTTGAGAATGCCATTTACACCAACTCTGGCCAACTGCCAAACTGCTGGAAAAGCTATTAACTTCCTTAAACGGACTAAAGAGAACTAGAGACAGGTAAGATAGTATCCCTCCAGTCTAATTACAGAATTGAACCAAAACAGCACCATGGAAAAGCTCACCTAAAAGGTGGTCTTTTTTAGGCAGTCGCTGGGCAAGACCACGGCCCAGACCCAACCCTCCATTCTTTCAGAAAATCAGGCATATAAGACCATTTGGAAGACAAGTTCAGACACCAAAAAGACAGCCCCAAGGAGGCTTATATAAATACAAATATATAATTTCCCAAACATAAAATTATGTGGAAAATTATTTTATTAAGAGAAAAATGAAATAAAAACCCATGATACAATGTTAAATGAAAAAAAAAAACCAACAAACAAAAGATACATAAAAAATTATCTAACATATTGTGCTCAGTTGAAAGACACATCAGCAGGGCCTTGCCCTGTGGATCTGTAATCTCAGCTATTTAGGAGGCTATAAAAGAATAGAAAGTTCCATGTCTCCCTGGATGAAAGTGAGTTCAAGGTCGGCCTGGTAACCTATTGAGAGCCTGATCAAGATAAAAAGTAAAAAGATGTCTGGGGTTCAGTAATAGAGAACTTGGCAACCACTTTTGAGGTCCTAGGTTCAATCCCTAGTAACATACACACACACACACACACACACACACTAAAAATAAATGAAAAGTAAAACACAAATATTAAATGTAAAAAAAACCTGAATGTTAACAATAGTTATTTCTTAGTGATAGAGGAATTTTTTGTTTTTTTCCTTTTTTGAGATAAGGTTTCACTGTGTAGCCCTGGCTGGCTTGGAACTTACTACATAGCCAGGCTGGCTCTAAACTTCCAGAATTCCATCTGCTTCTACCTTGGGAGTGTTCGGATTAAAGGCATGTGCCACCATGCCATGTTATAGACAAATTAGGTGATATTCAAATAGAAAAACATTTTTCAAGTTTTAAAAAATAATGTAAAATTCTTTTATAATTAGAAAAAAGTCATTAACTAGGTTTAGGGAAATGCAATGTAAATATATTAAAATGTTAATTGAGGTTGTCTAAAGTTTTCTCATGACTGAACAATTCTGTGATTTTTACTCCCTCTTCTCGCTGTTTTGCTATTTTTCTAAAAGGTTGTACTGCTTATCTTCTGGGGTGGGGGGACCACCACAGCAAAAGAAAAGTTGCATTCACCCTATTCACACCAAAGATGGAGTCACATCATCTGGGTTGCTCTTTCATTGAAGGAACAATGAAAGTGCCACCCACGTCACTCAGCTCTGAGGGGTCACTTGCAAGTGAACTTTATAAACTGGAACTATTTGATCAACCACTACTTACAGTTTCATTATTTTGGGTGTGGGCTGGGTACTCTAGGGATTCTGCCCACAAGTAGGAAAGAGGACTTCAAATTAAGGCCCATATAAAACAACCTACACTGATATTGCCACTGCCCTACAGTGAATACGCACAGCAGGAGGTCAAGGACATGGGCTCTGTCAGCTGTGGTTGGCACACTCCTGCAATCTTAGTGCTTAGAAGGCTGAGGAGAGAGGACCGCAAGTTCAAGACCAGGCTGGGTTATATAAATGAGATCCTATCTCAAAAGTAAAACACAAAAACAAAAAAACAAAACAAACCCAGATCAGACCAGACCAGACCAGACCAAGAACTTGCATGATGCTCTGGCTCTGCCTTTGTTAGAGTGGGAATCTCAGACAAGTCACTGAAGGCAAGTCTCAGTTTCTTCTTCTAGGAAATGAAGGCGATAAGGTACTTAATTCACAGAGTTGTTGCCATTATTGGATTTGACAGTGTGTTGGAAGATAGTATTTAGCATAGTAACATTTGTGTTACTTGAGCCCAGAAATCTCGTTTATTTAGGAAAATGCCTAGTGTGAAAGGCAAGGCTCAAATGACTCACCTTTTTCTGTGGGGTTTTCTTTGCATAAATTTGGAAGGTGAGGTTAGAATTCCACCAGTGCTCTATCATTGGGCCACCGAACTCTATTGGACACACAAATCGCTGCTGGAATTTCACCACTGTGAAGGAGAACAGATAAACAGGCACAGGTCACACAACCCAACCACAGTCATCANTAATCCATGCTCTGACTCCACCCACCCTTTTCAAGTTCGTTCAGGAATTCAGTCAGTGTGACTTCATAAAATCAAAGGCAGTAGGAGGAGACAAGAAAACAAACCTGGGTATAGTAGCAGAAGATAAGCGGGGTTATACTGTTCAGCTTTGCTAGGAGAAATGATCATCAAACGGAACCAGGACATAAAAGGAGACTTGTTCATATACTTCACTGTGGCCAAGACACTGTGGTTTTTAAAATGTTTGTTTATTTATTTTGAGATCAGGCCTCACTCTGTAGCCCTGGCTGGCTTGGAACTCACAGGAATCTGCCTGCCTCTGCCTCCCAATACTGGGATTACAGGTGTGCACTACTATGGCCAGCAAACATGACTGTTTTTGAAAATCAAGTAGGTAAGCGGCTCAACAGAAAAAAGGAGATTAACTAGAGGGAAGACGAGGGAGAAATGAATTCATAGAAGAACAAAATTAAAAATTCCAGTAATAAAAGTAAGCTCATTTTCTTGTTAATGGACAAGACATTCAGGCTGTCATTCAGATGGAGTATCAACTACTCATGCTAGTTAGCTGTGTCAGGTGGAGTAGAGGCCTTCTCTGAATAGACAGGGCTTTCTGCTATAAACAGGAAGAAGTGACAGTGGTATTTAGTTTGTCTTCACTGATATGGAGCTTCATCTAGGAAATAAGAAATCTGAGAATAAACTCAAAGGAGATGTGCTCGAGCTTCAGTTCTATTACTCCGGTTACATTTGTCACCTGTAAGATGATCTTCCTGTCCATTCACTTCTGGGCATCTTTAATAGGTCTGCAGAACTCTCACCAACAGCCTAGTTATGTAGAGATTCCGGCACGGAGTACTCATTCATTCTAATTGCCACTTTTGACCTACNCTTCTCTGTTCATTCCTGGCAATCTTAATTCTTGACTCTCACCTCCTCATTACTCTTAAGCAGAATATGGATTTTCATCCATAACAAGTCAAAAGGCCTATGCCCAGGAAATAACAGTCACCAGGAGATCAATTTCTCTGGCTGCTACACCAGGAAAAGGATGATAACTATACCTCTTTTGGGCACCAGGAAGGTCAACTGAGGGGACAAATAGAAAGACTCTGGGTACAGTTGTAGTTCTTAATGAACAAATGGAATTCTATTGCAATCTGGTGTTAAGACTGCTCCTTCCTACCTAGGCACATGTCCTCATAATTACTATATCAATCATATAATTCTGTTTCTTAAAGCCTTTTTTTTAGTACTATGAGAGTGACTGTGGTAATGGAAGAAGTCTTTATAAGTTGCTAACCATGTCTTAGAGAAAGTTTTTTAGAGTTGAAAGAGATCATGAAATACATAGTTTAATTTATATTATTAAGAGAAGCCTAAAGACAAAGAGTGATTTGCTCAGATCACACAGTGTTTGGTATGATCAAAATGGGGACCCCGTCTTCAAAGCAGACTGTATTAGGAAAGCAGCTGTAGGGCAAGTAGATGGCTCAGAGGTTAAAAGCATGTGTTGCCAAGGCTGATAACTTGAGTTCCATTCCTGGAGCCCACACCATTAGGACAGAATTGACTCCTGAAAGTCATGCTGAACTTCCACACTTGCTGCTGCCCCTCAATCTACCTTCACACACAAAATTAAATTTTAAAAATGTAATTCAAAAAATGAAAGCAACTGTAATATTATTAGGTTACAGGAACATTGTTTACAACAAAAAGAAAATAAAAGACTATATCAAAGTACAAAGGACAAAAGAAAAAACAGACAAAAATCAACTACATCAGATAAAATCAACTACATAAAAATAAAAAAATTTTATACTTGTACTGGCTAGTTTTATGTCAACTTGATTCAAGCTATAGTCACTGGAGAGGTGGGACCCTCAACTGAGAAAATGACCCAGTAAGACAGGGTTGTAGGGCATTTTCTTAATTAGTGATTGATGTGGAGAGTCCAGCCCATTGTGGGTGGGTTCACTCCTGAGTTCTATAAGAAAGCAGGCTGAGCAAGCCATGGGGAGGGAGTCAGTAAGCAGCACCCCTCNACTGCCTCTGCGTCAGCTCCTGCCTCCAGGATCCTGCCTTGTTTAAGTCCCTGTCCTGACTTTCTTTGATGATGGCTAAGATGTGGACATATAAACCAAATAAACCCTTTCCTTCCACAGCCACAGTAACCCTGAGACATTACTANAAACAATACATCTACAGATAAGCATGTGGCACATTCCTTAAGTCCTAGCACTTGGGAAGCCAAGGCAGGATGACTGAAAGTTTGAGGTCAGCCTAGTCTACATAGTGAGACCATTTTAAAAAGCAAAAACCAGGCCGTGGGTGGTGGCACACACTTCTATTTCTAGCAATTCTGGTCAGAGGCAGTGATCAGCAGAAAACCAGCATGCTTTTTACCTCCATCTGTGATTTTACTGGAGGCAAGTCGTACGACCTCAGTGATCAAAGCTGTCTTCCCCAGTCCACTTTTGGAAAAGCCCACAGGAAAGTGATACTCCACAAAGAAAGTGCTGCAAGGAAAAACAATGATTTAAAAATAATAATAATAAGGGCTACAGAGATGGCTCAGCAGTTAAGTGAACTTGTTGCTCCAAGTTAGGTTTTCAGCACCCACATGAGTCCAGTGCCAGGGAATCCAATGCCCCCTTCTGACCTTCTTGGGCACCATGCACACATGTGGTACACATACAGGCAAAACATCCCTATATATAAAAAGGAAAAAAAATCTAAAACTAAACTAAACAAAAAGTAGATGCATTTTCTGCCTATCTTTGAAGTTCTTATTTCCAGGATGGCATGGCCTCAGAGGTCACTTAGAGCACCCACCATATTTTGAACATAAACAATCTATCCGGCCCCTGAGGTGCTATGCTACAGACAACCATCTTAGGTGCCTGTCTCTCTTGCTATAACTATAAGGGCTGTAAGAATGGCTTCCTCCCAGCTTTCTTTATTTGAAATTTACCCTCATTCTTAGGAACTTTAAATCACTTTTATTCATTGAAAATGTACATGAAAACAAATCATAAAGAATTTCGCCCTTCCTATTACCAGCCATACTTTCCCCCAAACCCATTTCACTTTCTTATTTAGATTTACCGCTTTTTTGCTGCTGCTGTTGCTGCTGCTGGCTTTGGTGGTTTCCCAGCAAAGCCTTTTCTGCTTGGTGTCATATGGGGACTATCTGGAGGGACTCCCATGGTTTCAATGATGATTCTGACCGAATGTATTCTACCCAGAAGCGCCAGTCTATCCACACTTAATGATGTCGCCGGGGTATGTACTGGAATTCTTGAGAGCACTTGGTCATCAACCACACTTCTGCAAGTTCACAGACAGGTAGGCATGAGTCAGAGGCCCAACTGGGAACAATCCAGTTGCACAGGAGGAAAGAGGTCGAGCAGCAAGTATTTCTTTTCAAAGGCAAGTGCAGGAACAGCTAGCTCTGTGTTTCACTTTAATCAGTGTGTGTCTTACCCAGGCTGGTCTGAAACCCCCATCCTGCTTCTACTTCCATGCCAGGCTAGGAAACAGTGTTTATGATCAGAATCTGGTTCTCATCAAAAAGTATGTCAAAATATTCTTTAACTGTAAGTATATCCATACAGGTATAGGAATGAATGTTACAGAATTAGATTATTCTAGAAGGGAAGTCTAACTTATTCTAGTTTACCCACTATCCTAATCTTGTTACTATGTCACTTGTGTATTCCTCTTCACATTTTCCGTAAAGGTATGTCACGGTACACACCACAACCCACTATTTTGCTTACTTACTTCATAACCCCTCTTCTCATGCATCATCTTTTTTTTTTTTTTGACTTTTTGAGACAGGGTTTCTTTATGTAGCTCTGGGTGTCCTGGAACTCAATATATAGACCTGGTTTCCTTGAACTCACAGAGCTCCACCTAACTCTGCCTGCTGAGTTGTGCATTACCTTTTGAAGGACTGAAATCCTTCAATGAGTTGCCATAACTTAAGCACTTAGATAGTCTTGGGCAAATCCAGGCCATTTCCCTTGTGACAATGCCCCTGCTCTGCTTTAGCCTCCATCAAGCTTTCACAGAGGCTCACCTGCTTTTCTTGTCAGCTGCCCTCTTCTTCAGCTTGTGCTCACTTGACCCTACAACCTCAGAAGATCTGCCAGAGGCTTTTGACTGGTTCATTGTTTTAGAAGGTTCCATGCTATCATCTTCACTCAGGAAATCACTGGTGCTGACTTCAGATTTCTAGGGGAAGATAAACAGAAGGCAAGGCACTGAAAGATGCTTGCTTCAGGGAAAGCAGTTACAATCATTTCTCCAAAAGCAAGCAGCCACTCTTTTCAAAAACACCATTCTCTTAAAGAGATAACTGACAGCAGGGATATATTCCATATTGTCACTGGGTGTACAAAAACAATCTGCAGTTCACAAAGATAAGCTCTAAGTCCATTCAGAGTAAACAAGAAGACACAAAGTGGTCAGGGAGACCACTGCACTGGCTGTCTGCTGTGTTCAGCATTGTGCTAGGAGCTGCACGTGTAGCCAAGTATGCAGCGTGTTCCTGCCAGGCACCTTATCATGTCTTTATAAGTGGAAAAAGCCAGGCAGCTTGTTTGGGATTTCTAGCTATAAGGAAGAAATCCACATTTTTGATCTCCATGATGTTTGAAGTCTGTCTTTCTACCATAATTTGAAGCAGAATGGCTCTTACAATGTCACCTAACTTAGCACAAAGATTGTCTTTTCCACCCATTATCCATGCTCTAAATTATTCATTCTGTTTTTAATATTGCTTACAAAAATTAATGACTCTATTTCACAAATTGCCTTCATGAAAGAAGTCAGTTGAAAAATCCCTTTGAATTTCATTTTTGAGAAAAGACATTTACTGTAATCAACTAAATTAGCCTCTTGTATTACAAAATGCAAAATAAACAGAGAAGGTAGAATTACGATTATTTGGCTTCAGATTAAAAAGAGCACACAGTATCTAACACACAGTATGCTCAGGAAGGCCCCGCTACTTCAGATTAAAAAGAGCACACAGTGTCTCTCAGTTTCCGTCTTTCAGCATTTTNGGGTGCACAGTTTGTTGACCATGATAAGGAGGACAAATTAATTCAAAGATCAAAGTAGAAAGCTTTTTGCTCATAGGTTTTCCTTTGATGGCTGCTTTTCAAAATGTGTCACTGGCATAGTGACACATGCTTTTAATTCCAGCACTTGGGAGGCAAAGGCAGGTTGATCATTTAAGGCCAGCCTGGTCTATATAGTGAAGTCCAGGTCAGCTAGGGCTACATAATGGCATCCTGACTCAAACAAAATAAAACAAACATTAAAAATGAAAATGGTTAGATGTAAGATAATCAAAATCTAAGTAGGTTAAAAATAAATTAGGGCAAATACAAATTAGGCTGTTAAAAAGCTTGGAATTCCAGGAACCAAAACCATAGAGCAGTAATGCTGCATTTCTAAGCTGTGACTATTCCTCAATACTAGAATGTCAAACATTGCCTTTGGAGCAGAGCATGTTAAACCCCTGGTCTTCCTGATCCTTCATGATNAACTGGTTCACTGTCTGCATCAACAAACATTTTCTCAAGTTACTTTGCTCACGTAGCATGGGGGGATTATTTGGTGCCCTTAAAAGATTCATTTATTCACTGTCTTTGCTGTATGGGTAATAAAGACAGGACACGCTCCTGTTTATGAAGAACTGCATCAAAGATGTACAATAAAAGTTATGTATAAGACACTGTGAACTTTTGGGCACCAAATTCTGCTTGGGAGAGTCAGGATGGTTTCCTCAAAGAGTCCCTTTTGAAGGATGCAGTTTACTAGATGGCTAAGAACATTCCGTATTTCCAGCAGAAAGACCAGAAGGAGGAAAAAGTAGGGAGGTACAAGAGCAGCTGGTGTGTTTGAGGAGTAGGATGGGATGTCAGCATGGTGACACCAGTGAGTAAAGGCCAAAGTGGGAGATGAGGTCAGGGAGAGAAGTCCGGGTGGAGTTCTAAAGCCATGTTTAAAACGTATGAAAAGTAGGACAGCAAAAGAATACAGGTGTCCTGCCAGAATGTATGGGCAAGGGTTCCAGTTCTGCTTCTTAACAGCTTACAATGTTTCATTTTTAAAGCTGAGTCTGACTATGCAGCCTTGAATTTGCTTTGTAAGCAGGCTGGCCTAGAACCTTGGGTCCTGCCACAGAGCCCCTAGTGCTTGGATTACAGGTGTGTATCACCACAGGCCAGCTTCCTTGTATTTAACTATCTAAGCTGTTTCTCATGGTATATAAGATAGAGAAAATACTCTTTCATGGGTCTAGTAAAAGAATTAAATTGAAGTAGTAAATTACAAACATTTGGTACAGTTCCTAATTAATACCAGTCAACATGTAAAGGCCTTGGCACATAGAACACTGGTGAAATAAGTGTGTAGCAAAGAGACCCTTTCTTCTTTATCCTACATATAACACAGTTACCAGTGAGGACTGCTGACCTGGGACCCTAACAGTGAAGTGTCTTTCAAATTCAAAGTCTTTTTTCTTGATGCTAATTCCACTTTTTACTCTGTTTCTCTTTCCCATCCCAAGACCCCAAAAGCTTTTTATCTGTTTTGGATTTTTATCTGTTTTGGATTTTTATCTGTTTGAATTACTTGCCCTCTAATTCTGCTCCCCATCTGGTTAAAACCCTGTCATCTCTACCTCACCTGCTATGAAAAGCTTCTCACTCTGGTCACAGTGTATCAGCCTATCCTATGAACTAATTTTCTACACAATTTTCTTCCCAGTATTGGGGCTCAAACTCAAGGCCTTGCCTACAGTAGGCCAGTGCTACATTCCCTATTCTCTTGCAAATTCTCATTTAGTTAATTGGATTTCTTGCAGTACATAAGCACAGTTTTACATGGACTTGGGATATAGCCAAAGTAGAGCACTTGCCTAACACACACAAAGCCCTAGGTTTAATCACCAGCACCACACAGAAAAAAGTATATCCCTAACATCCTTTTTTAAAAAAATATAGATCCTTCTTTCTATACCCATGTGCTGATTTTTTTGTTTTTGTTTTTGTTTTGTTTTTGTGTGTGTGTGTGTGTGTGATTGGCCTACAGACAAGTCTATAGGGCATTTTCTTGATTAATGATTGAAGTGGGAGGGCCCAGGCCACCCCTGGCAGGTGGTCCTAGATTGTATAAAAAGGTGGCAGGCTGAAGGAGCCATGAGAAACAAGCCAGGAAGTGGTGTTCCTCCACTGTCTCTGCTTGAGTTCCTGCCCTGACTTCCCTCAGTGATAGAAGGTGTAAGCTGTGAGCTGTAAGCCGAAATAAACCTTTTCCTCCCCAAGTTGCTTTAAGACAGCCTATTTCTCTGCCTTTCAAAACTCTCAAGTCTGTTAAAACCTTTTATGCCTGCTTATGCTCCTGCCTGACAATATCAGGTACTTTCCCTGTTTTGTTTCGACTTTGGCAGCTCTCCCCAGCTTACTACTAGGCCAGAATAAAGGACCTGTGTTTCAGTCATTTTTTTCCCTTGACATAGAAAAAGGGAAAAATCACAAGTGTGACAGTCTGGATATGGTTAGAGTACATCCCCAAAAGCTTTTTATGTGGAAATCTTGGCCCTCAGTGACCATTAAGATGTCAGGCTTCATGGGAGGAGATCTTTAGTTCTGTTAGGACAAGTCCTTAAGAAGGGATGATGATGGGACCCCAGTTCCCCTATGGCTTCCTGGTTGGTGATGTGATGATCCCTCTCTCATATATTCCATGAGATGGTGTAGCCAAAGGGATCTTTACCAGAGCTTTGTCAGTGCTGTTTAGACTTTCAGCCTTCTAAACTATGAGCTACATAAATCTCTCTTCTTTATCAAGTCAGTCTTTCTCAGGTATTATTATAGTAACAAACAATGGACTTTTATGAGGAGCATTATAGCAACCTCCAGGACAACTTGTGGAAAGCGATTAGGCTCATTATGTATAGCGTCCAGAACAGTGGTTCCTAATGCCATGACCCTTTAATACAGTTCTTCATGTTGTGGTGACACCCCCCCCCATACAATTATTTTCATTGCTACTTCATAACTGTAATTTTGCTACTGTTATAAGTGATAATGTAAATATCTGATCTATGACCCCAAAGAGGTTTCGACCCACAGGTTGAGAACCACTGGTCTAGAAGATGCTAAACCAGCAACAGATCATGCAGCTTGACATAAAAAAGTTGGAATAAAGCAGAACTACCTGAAAAGAATTCCCTATTTTACAAGCCAAAAGAGGGTTTTGTCACCTATGAGTAGAAACGTTTCTGGACTTTTCTGAATAGATACCGAGAGGGTTCGGAGGCATGTCTGTATTAGCTGTTTCTTAGAAAAGCTCCAATGAAGCCATATGACATACTGCAATACAGGCGCTGGACTCGGGTGAATCTGAATCTGATTCTGGCTATGACACTTGCTATGTATCCTTGGGACAGAATCAAGTGTCACGGCCTGTCTCTTTTCCATAAAATGATAATACTTTCTTCCTCTGGCTGTCATTATTATTAAATAAGCTATATGTAAAATGAATAGCTTCCTGCAAGTATCCTGACTGTGGCTACCCAATGCTGTGACCTCCGATTCATAGGGCGTCATTTAGATTCAATGACTTACAGGCGCTATGTAAAACAAGTTCTCCAGGAGACTCTGGTCATACTGAGGGTCATTCAGGTCACTGCTGCAATACACATCACTCCCAGGAGATGGGGAGTCTGGAGGAGAGCCTAATCCATTCCAGAAGTGACCTTGGGATAATTCAGCACTGGAGACAAGAAAAACAAAGGCAAAGATTTTTAACAGAAGGTTTGGTGGAACTATTTTCTCTCTCTGGCAAAACTTCATGTGAAAGAAGGCATGCTAAAGATTTACTCTCAACAGACTACTGGGTGACATTTTCCAACTCTCTCTCCCCTCTCTTGGGATGGCATCAACTAGTACTCAAAACCCTGAAACGCATTGTGTTCTCATCAAATATCTGTTGGCCATCTATTATGTGCTATGGTTGCCATAGAGATGACTAATCTAGGTCCAGCTGTGCTCCTGTGATGTCTGCACTCTAGCTGGGAGAAAAAAATGGTAACTACCATTTTTTAAAAGTAAATGTTTTTGTGAAAAAAAGGCTGATTCACAAAAACACTTTGTTCAATTAAGCAAACACATGTATTTTGGAATTATTATGACATGATTAATTTTACATTGGCTATAAAATTGAATAAACTCTGTGAGTTCTAGGCCAGCCTGGGTCTACAGACTGAGTTCCAGAACAGCCAGAGCTACACAGAGAAACTCTGTCTCAAGAAACAAAACAAACAAAAATGAACACTACAAGGAGTTTATAAACTGAGGAAGTATGTATGTAAATAACTATACATTCATATTTTAAGGAATAAATTATCCTTTTTATTTTTCTTTCTCATAATAACTAATATTTAATGTTAGTGAACTGAACAATATTTTAACGAACACTCATTAATAATAAAGCAGTAATATTAAATAGTGCATGCTGATCACTGACTCATGTATTAATTTATTATTTCTCTGCTTCCTTTTCAAGGTAGCTACCATTCTTTTTAATTTCTACAAAAAATGTGCACAATCATTACCTTCAAATGAAACAATGTTTGTACATTACTTCAAAATTTTTTATTTTTATTACATTTACTTAGAGGAGAGAGAGAGAGAGAGAGAGAGAGCGCGCAAAAGAGAGCACATTTGCATGCATAGGACAACTTCTCCTACCACGTAGGCTCCAGGGACAGAACTCAGGCTGTCAGGCTTGGTGGCCAGTGCCTTTCTTTATCTGCTGAGCTATCTTGCTAGCCTCTTAGGAACTAAAAGTATTCTTTTTTAAAAGTATTTTTGATATTCATTTACATAACATCTTTTTTTAAAAAAATTTTTATTTTATGTCTCTGTTTACCTGCATGTATACATTTGCACCTATGGTGGTTTGAGTAAAAATGGCCCCCATAGGCCCATAGGGAATGGCACTATTAGGAAGTGTGGCCTTGTTGGAGGAAGTGTGACCATGCTTTTCCTGCTGCCTGTGGATCCAGATGTAGAAATCTCAGCTACCTCTCCAGCACCATGTCTGCCTGCATGCCACCATACTTCTTACTGTGACAATAATGAACTAAATCTCTGAAACTGTAAGCCACCCCCAACTAAATGTTTTCTTTTATGAGAGTTGCCATGGTCATGGTGTCTCTTCACAGCAATAAAACCCTAACTAAGAGAGCACCTAGTATGTACCTGTGGAGGCCAGAAGAGGGCATCATAGCTTCTGGAACCTTCCTTACATCTGGTTATGAGTTACCATGTGGGTGCTAGGAAGCAACACAGGTTGCAACAGTAGCAAGTACTATTAACAGCTTAGCCATCACTCCAGGCCCTCTATATAACTTTATTTAGGGTTTCTGCTGTCCACCGTAGCTGTTTGCTACCCGCCACCTACTTTGCATACAAATTTACAGAGATCTCTACTGCTCAGTATGCAGTCCTCCACACTGTTTTTCCTTTCTTGCAATTATGATTTCTTTGAATTAATTTACCTGTGTGTGATTTATTGTAGTGTTGAATTTTGTCTTTGTTTCTTGGCCTTAAGACAAGCCCACTCGGGCTGGAGAGGTGGCTCAGAGGTTAAGAGCACTGACTGTTCTTCCAGAGGTCCTGAATTCAATTCCCAGCAACCACATGGTGGCTCACAACCATCTGTAATGAGATCTGGTGTCCTCTTCTGTATACATAATAAATCAATAAATATTTAAAAAAAATAAGGTTCTAATCTTTAAAAAAAATAAAAAAGACAAGCCCACTCTCAGCATGATTCCTTTATTTGTCTTAAACATAATTTCTGGGATTTCAATTATCTAGATGTTGAATATTCTAAAAATGTTAATTTTAAATTTTAAACTTCATTTTCATATTTTCCAATTTCATTCTTTTTGTTAAATCTTCTGGGACTTTTTCCTTCTCTTTCTCCACTAAATGTTCTACTGACTCTTGTTTTCAGTGTACATGCTGGAGGCATTCCTCATGTCTTCAAATCCAGGCCCTTCAATGCTGNCTAGAAGCTCAATACACAGGCTGAGTCAGGAGGAACTTGATAACTGTTAGCTTCATCACAAAANAATTGGGTAGAGCTGGATCATTTTGTTGAGTACGTTCCAGTTTGTGGCATTTCAACCTCTTTATCTTGACCAGAACCACTTCCACCTGGCCTGGGAGGTAGTGTGGCTGTCAGTGTGCTTATGAGTCAAGAAGGAAAAGGGGGCTTGAGGTTGGAGTGTGGTCCATCATCCCATGGACTGACTTTATCTTAGTCTCCTCTCCCTCAGTATGGCACACACCTCTACTCTCAGCTGTGCTTGACACCCATGAATCTAGGGCCTGTACAGACTTACAGGCTCAAACCTGAACCATCTTCAATTCCTTGCCTTCCATTCAAGTGAGGATTTATATTTCAGTCATTATGACACAGAACAAAACTCCTCGGGGCTGGGCTTTACTCTCTGCCTTTTTCTACAACTGCTATCACAGAAGCCTGGGATTTTAATTTTAATTTCTTCTCTTCTCACCTCCACTGGGAAGGAAATGCTCTTCCATCTCTTACACAGTGTTACCAGGTTGATCTTCCTATTCTTCCACTCAGAATATTTTGGTATCCACCCCATTTTTAGTATGAAGTTCAAGTTCTTTAATGTAATAGTCAAAGCCCTCTGTCAACAGACCAAAGGTGATATGTCTTGCCACTTTCCTATAAGCTTAAATTTTAACCAAATTAAACTAAGTGGAAAAGCCAGGCATTGTGGTGCATGCCTGTAATGCCAGCACTTGGGAGGCAGTGGTAGGAGGATCAGGGCTCAATGTCATTCTCCTTCACATAGCACATAGCAAGTTGAAGGCTACCCTGAGCTACATGAGATCCTCTCTTAAAAAAACAAAAAAACAAAAAAAAACTCTTTTCCTTTTTAAAAAAAATTATGTGTTGGCATTTTGCCCTGCTGTAATAGCTGTCTCTTATACACATCTAGATGTGTATAAGAGACAGCGGTAGCCCAGGCTGGCCTCGAACTCACAGAGATCCACCTGCCTCTGCCTCCCGAGTGCTGGGATTAAAGGTGTGCGCCACCACTGCCTGGCTAGTGTGCATTCTTAAAAAAATGTTTCTTGTGTTTGTATAACATATTGCTTTTAACCTCTCCAAGACAGTAATGTTTACAGTAGCTCCTCAAGAGACAATACATGATGAGTCTGGTTTTAGTGCACATGTTAACAATACTCACAGTAATAGCTACCAATAATCAAACTGCTATGTGCTAACACCATGCTAAATACTTTATATACAGAATTTCTCAACCTCACTGAAATTTTGCAAAGTTAGCAAATTCTTTAGGAGCCTTTAGGGGCCTCCGGCTACAATGCTAAGCAACAGACATCAACTTTCAACTCGACTCTAGTTAAGATTCATGCTCTCTTCATCACACCAGCTAACATGGATGATGCAAAGAGTGGGGAGACAAGAACAGAGAGGAGGCTTGTAGGCCATTTTGTAAATAAAGCCAAAAGAAGAGGCTATACACTATCTNTTTATTTATTTATTTATTTATTTGGGTTTTCCGAGACAGGGTTTCTCTGTATAGCTTTGCGCCTTTCCTGGAACTCACGAGGTAGTCCAGGCTGGCCTCGAACTCACAGAGATCCGCCTGTCTCTGCCTCCTGAGTGCTGGGATTAAAGGCATGCACCACCACCGCCCGGCTACTACCTTTTTATTTAATAGGCAAACAGTCCTAGTTTAAGGACCAGGAAAGGACTTAGTCAAGGAAGCATTACTAACAATGCACTCAATGAATTGGAAGAAGCTTTAAATGGAAGAAAACTAGATAAGAGCACTTACCTGCCTAACAGCAGCTGTATGGCTCTGATGTCAGCTTTTGTATCATCTTTACAAAACATATTCTCAGTCAAGGGGAGGAGGTGGTTGTCATTGTGGTCTTTAAATTGATTCTTACAAGAGTTCCTAGTTCCAAGGTGTGAAAAATACTCTGTCATGAATGGCTAACAGATGGGAAAAATTTAAATCCTAACCAAGCTAAGAAAGACTAGAAAGCATTAGTCTGACTTAGAAAATTTAACATTTTTAGGCTTATCTGCCTTAAATGTATATAAAACTTTACACTTTGCAAAGTTCTTTCCAATATCAGAATCCCATTTCATTTCTGATGGGAGAAAAAAAAATCTTCATTTTATATATAAGCACTGTAGTTTGGAGAGCGAAGAATTTATCCATTTATCCATTTAGCAAACACCAACGCTAGGTGTTAGACTCTGAGTACCTTCTGCTGTAGGCTCAACATATTAAGAATTATTTGCTGAGGGTAGACAGATGGCTCAGCAGTTAAGAGCACTGGCTGCTCTTCCAGAGGATCCAGGTTCAAGTCCCAGCACCCACATGGCAGCTCACAACTGTCTACCTCATGTTCCATGGGGAATCCGTCACCCTCACACAGATGTGCAGGCAAGACACCAATGCACATAAAATAAAAATAAATTTAAAAAAGCATTATAATTATTGTTGTTGTTGTTTTTTGAGACAGGGTTTCTCTGTGTAGCCCTAGCTATCCTGGAATTCACTCTGTAGACCAGTCTGGCTTCAAACTCCTGCCTCTGCCTCTCCAGTGCTGGGATTAAAAGTGTGCGCCACCACCACCCCTGGGTTAAAAAAAAAAAGTTATTTGCTGAACATTTCCAACTATCCCATTCATAACAACAAAAAAGAAAGTAAGTCAACAACTCAAGAAATGAGCTACAGGGTGTGCTTTCGTCTCTAACTTACGGCACTGATGATGTGAAAGCATCTTCCATCAGAGGAGGAGGAACTTTGTCCAGCAGCATGCTAGTATCTGGGCTTGAGTTCATTGCAGAAATCAACATGGCGTTCCTCAGTTTACTGCCTTGTTCTAATAGAGCTGAAGGCAGTAAAACAGAAAATGAAAGCATCTGAAATCCACCAGGAAGGGTTCCAATAGTCACAGTACTTGTCCTCCTATGGGTGGCTTCTGCATCTGTTCTCCCAATAGTCCAAGAATTCCTAGAGGACGTTCGCTTAACAACTGTTGTTTACTTGGCTTCTACCTTGTGTTTAGAAGATGTTACATCAATGAGTGAACGCTCTATCCCAGAGAGACCGATCTTAGTGTTGGAGCTGTTGTGTCCCAGCCTCCCAACTCTCCCAGCTGTTGTCTATATACATAATGAGGTTACTGGTGCCTATGATTCATTTTCATAACCAGATACCTTATTCTGACTCTCTTATTTATAAGAGTTTTAATATTCTTACCCAAAAAACACTGGCAACTATGCTAGCTACTCTGGAAACCAGTCATAACTACAACAATCTATTCTAAATTTATACTTTTATGAATGAAGAATGCCAAAATGAAGTCCGTGACTCATCTAAGGTCCCACAGCAGGATAATGGAAAATCTGAGATGAAACACAAGGCTTCCAATTTTTTGATAAGTAAAAGTTGCCCCATCCCTTAGGTAATAATAGCAGTAACAATAGCAATGTGCATTGATTAGGCCTAACCATGTGCCAGGCATCACTCTCACTATTTTACATATATCAACTCACTGGATCCTCTCAACATTCCTCTGAGATGGTAAGTAGCCTGCCCAAGACACACATATGACACCTGTATTGTACTCTAAGTACCCCACTGTCTATGGTTTCACTTTCTGCAATTTCAGTCAAAAAATTAAAGTGGAGAATACGTACTCCCTAAGTTTTGTGTGCTATTCTGACTAGTGTGATGAAATCCTCATCCACTCTACTCTGTCCTGGACATAAATCACCCCTTTGTCTGACATAAATCACCCCTTTGTCTCCTGCTGGCCACACTGCATATTCTACCTGCTTCTGAGTCTCACAATTGCTATTTCATTTCTTAGATTTATCACTGTGATAGTTCAAGCTGTTATGTTACAAGTAACCCTTACTTTACCTATTAAAGGCCCCCATGCATAAGAACAGTGGTACTGACAACTTTAATATACCATATCATTGTAATTATTTCATTAGTTATTATTATTAATAGCTTACTGTACCTATAGCTTCTGTTTTTTTCCCCAATTCTCCTTATTTTTTGCTTTCTGATACTTATGAGCTTATTTTTCTTCTGTGAGAATAAAAATTTCTCTTTGAATGCCAATA
Source organism: Neotoma lepida (assembly GCA_001675575.1). NCBI lineage: Eukaryota > Metazoa > Chordata > Mammalia > Rodentia > Cricetidae > Neotoma > Neotoma lepida. The sequence continues at coordinate 910,347 of LZPO01017300.1, read as the reverse complement.
TTTCAAGAGTACTTTACTCAGTCATGGGTCCCTGGTTGGCAGTTGTCATCTAAATACTCTTACGAGACAGGTTGTAAAAGGAAATAAACAGTAAGGAAAACAAGGAAGAGGAACGAGGCCTCAAGTTATTCACACATTGGCCTCCAAGTGGTTTCACTGTGGAAAATCCATCCTTGAAAAATGGTTTCAAAGCTTCAGGCTTGACAATAGGAATGTCTTGGGTTCTCAAGAAGCTGGTCTCAACAACTTGAAGACTCTTTCCCACACTGAAATGGCACTCAGGTGCGTTCAGGACAATGTTTCCTACACTCATTTCCTAGGTGCCATGGGCACAGACCTTTAAAGCAGCAGTTCTCAACCTGTGGGTCATGACACCTTTGGGGCGTCAAATGACTCTTTCACAGGGGTCGCCTAAGACCATCAGGAAACACGGATATTTACATTACGATTCATAACAGTAGCACAATTATAGTTATGAGGCAGAAGAAGCAATGAAAATAATTTTGTGGTTTGGGAGGGTCACCACAACATGAAGAACTATATTAAAGGGTCTTAGCATTAGGAAGGTTGAGAACCACTGTGTTAAAGGATTATATATAGCTTTTGGTTTTTTCCCCAACTCCCTTTGATTCATTCTAAAGTCCAGCTCTCTTAGGTACAATGTGTAGTTTGTGTTTCAGGAATCCTAGCTGGCTGACTGACTCAGCTCTGCACCCTCTTTGCTGGTGTAATGTAGTACAGCAAAGACTGGGAGGATCACTAGGTTTATGTATTTGTTATATTCTTTAGTGACATCAACTCTAGACTTACTGAAGTAGTCCTTTGACGTTTAGTCTCCCAGAATCTTATGGCTGGAAGAGACTTTTAAAGATCATATCCAAGCCAGGTGTGGTGGCACATGTCTATAATCCAAGGCAGGTGAACCAAGTATTCAAGATCATTCTTAGCTACACAATTAAGTCTGAGGTCAGTCTAGGCTATGAAGCCCTATTACAAAAATCATATACAACTGTATATTTGATCATTGAATCAAATATGTAAGAGGACTCTCAGAAGGCCATCTAGTTCATTCCTGGCTATTTACAGCTGTGGCAGTGAATTTACAACCTGCTGAAGGGTTCCTCTTCTATTACTGTACACTGGACTATTACACTGAGCCACACTGTCTTACTTTTTCTACTTTCCTCCTCCTCCTCTTTCTTCTCCCAGACAGGGTCTCCTATATAGCCCTGGTTGTCTTGGAACTCACTATGTAGACCAGGCTGGCCTTGAACTCAAAGAGGTCAGCCTGCCTCTGCCTCCCAAGTGCTGGGATTAAAGGTGTGCGCCACCACCACTTGGCTGTATTTCATCTTTAAATCCACTTACCCTAGTAATGCCTATGGAAAGGAACATACTAGCAATCCATGCCATGGGTTGTGCCTGGCATATTTTGCTTGGCTTGAATAGTTGTTCAGCATAGTCTGAACTTATAAAAATGCAGGTTGGCCTACAAAGATAATAACCTATAGTAAGATGAAGCAGAGGGCCTTAGCCTTAAAGTCTAAGACAGTAATGAACTAAAGCTGAGAGGAGGCTGCCATTTTTGACAGGGTAAGAGCTCTCCTTAACTATTAGTTCATGTCTCCATTTTAAAATGAGATTTAAATTGAGACCAGTGAGATGGGCCAGTGGAAAGATGCTTGCTGCACTACCTAACCATCTGAGTTTGATCCCCAGAACCAACATGGTCAGAGGACAGAACCAACTCTTACAAGTTGTTTCTGACCTTCACACATGAGCCATAGCATACGTGGGCCTACACTTACACATCATACTCATAAACACAAAATAAATGTAAAAAAAATTTTAAGTGAGGTTAACCATCTCTACCTCATATGATAAAATTCTGTATGTAAAACACTTGGCAAGGAGCGAGTATGTAACTTAATGATGCTCAGAGAGTGGCAGCTGCTTCCTTCAGGCTAAACTTCTCTTGGTGTTTCTTTTACCTGGGACTCTCCTTAGAAGGAACTTGCATCCTTTCCTTTTCTTCCTTGTGGTGATTGTAGGGACTCACATATGCCAGGCAACTGTGCTACCACTGACCTATGCTTCTAGTCCCCTTTAGACCATTTCTTCCTTTTTCCCTTCCTTTTTTCTTCCTTCCCTCCCTCCCTCCCTCCTTCCTTCCTTCCCTCCTTCTTTCCTTCCTTCCCTGTATATAGTGTTCTGCCTGCATGTATGCCTGAATGACAGAGGGGGCATAAGATCTCATTATAGATGGTGGTGAACCACCATGTGGTTGCTGGGAATTGAACTCAGGACCTCTGGAAGAGCAGCCAGTGCTCTTAACTTCTGAGCCGTCTCTCTAGTACCAGTTGTTACTTTCTTAACAAGGTCTTACTTTGCCAATTTATGTAAAACTAGCATCCTCCCCTCTCATCTCCCTTGCTTAATTTTTACCTCCACTGCCATTACCACCACCTAACAGAGTATTTATTTATCCAGTTTTTCTTCCCATCTAGAATAGCAGATTCCTAAGACAGGCTCTTTTTAAAGAAAAACTTAAACTGCTACATCCCTGACACATAGAAGAGCAGCAGACATTTGGTAAGTGTTGGGTAAATGCCTACTTAATGAATAAATGCCTTCCTCAGAGTCTGGGGCACAAGTCCATACAAGAGTCCAGGTAGAGGCTTATTAATTGCTAAGTGTAGTGGACAGTTTTCTTCCTTGTAAATGGACTCTCTAAATTAAAGACTAAAATTAATGACTTATAATCTTAGAGCATGCATGCATTTGAGGGTGTATGTGTATAATGTATTTATTATTATTGTGTGTACACATGTGGTGCATGTGTGTGAGTGCAGACCACATGTGCCATGGTGTGCATGTGGAGGTCAGAGGGCAACCCTCGGTAGTTAGTTCTCTCCTTTCACTTTTATGTGAGTTTCAGGGATCGAACTCAGGTCTCCAGGCTTTCATGGCAAGTGCTTTTACCCATTAAGCCCTAGCCCTAGGGGAATATAT
>LZPO01017300.1:866509-891674 GCA_001675575.1 Neotoma lepida | reverse complement strand
GAAAAAAATTAAACAACAAACCCACCATCTAGAAAATGAGTCTAATACTCCAGCAAGTGGACAGGGCCTCACGACATGTGTTCTAGGACTCCTCGGAGGCTTCAGCTTAATCCTTCAACTGTATTTTCACTTTCCTTCAACAAAATGGCTTTTAAAACCACTCTATCTATAATATTTAGCAACTACATTAACATCTTTTCAGAGTAAGATAAAACAGGATTAAAAGAGTGAATAAGCAATCACCTCACTGCGTCATAGGATTGCACTCATAGATGACAGACTTGAAAGTATTTCATAAACTATAAGACACTCTATGGCTCCCTGTGTCTTTATCTGAACTCATTGGTTTGCTATTTCCTTTCACTCTGGACGCTTTGTCTCATGCCAATCTATAAACTACTCATTAGCTTACCTTTTGCATCTTAAGTGTGACATGAAGAAAGGGGTACAGAAGAGAGAACGGGGTACAGAGAAAAGCAACAATAGCACAGATGCCCACACACACATTCAGAAATAGTCGTACTTCCCCCAAGTTTTCAGTTACGTAGACATTCATATGAAGGAACTACAGACCTCCTGGCCTCTCATTTTCTTTTCACCTATTTCATTTATTTATTTGTTGGAGGGGACACGGTCACAGTGCACAAGTGGCAGTCAGAGGACCTCTTATGGGAGTCAGTTTTCTTCCTCTACCATGTGGGACCTTTGCCTCCAATTCTGGTGGTCAGGCTGTGTGACAAATGTCTTTGCCCTTGAGCCATCTCACCAGTCCATCCTAGCTCTCGATTTTCTAGAAAACATATCATGGTTATGTTGACAGCTGGCTCATCTCTTACAAGGTTCACCCCATCTGTCCTAGTCAAACACTACCTTTCCCATGATTCCTTTTCGAACTAAAAAATGAAATTTGGGCATGGACATATTATTTTGTGTTAGGCTCCTTCAAATTACTGGTAGGAAAATTAAAGTTCAGAAAAAAGCTCGTTCAATATAAAGTAGAAAGAGTAAAAAGCAGAATTAGGATTCTGCTTTCTTAATAATTTACACAATTGCCCTTTATTGATAACCTAGAAATAGTCACGATTCTCTATGTATGGAATAATTGCATATTTACTCACGTACTGCCTGGCATCACTCATTAAGCCTTCATGTCAGTTCTTCTTGATAGAGACAATACTTTAAAACTTTGTCCCCCAGTTCCTCAAATACTACCTGGGTAGACCTTACACCTACCATGTAGCAGGTACTTGATTGGTCACTTTATATATTTTCAATCAAGTTCCATGATAATTCCTAATAGGAACATACTATTCTCCTAACAACAGGAAACTGAGACTCTACGTTCTTAAGAAACTTCCTAGCCTGGCCGTATGGTTCACACCTTTAATCCCAGCACTTATGAGGCAGAGGCAGGTGGATTTCTGAGTTTGAGGCCAGCCTGGTCTACAGGGTTAGTTTCAGGACAGCCAGGGCTACACAGAGAAACCTTGTGTTGAAAAACAAACAAACAACAACAACAACAAAAAAACCAAACCCAAACAAAAACCTCCTAGCATCACACAACAATCCAGGTCTGAATCTAGAGTTCAAACTTAACTGTCTAGACTTCCAATCTGTGTTCTTTCTACTCAACCAGGTTGCTTCTTCATGAAAATACCCAGAAGATCAAAGGGTAGCTACTTGATGTCACTTTATAGCGGAGGAAAGAGGGTCAGAAATGTGAAGGTACTTTCCCCAAATCCTATAGTTCCTAACACCAACTTAAATGTTTAGATGAAGTATAGTTATCTCACAGGATGTACAAATAAATGTATGACTGTTGGTTCCTGTATTACATGACACCTTTTTTCTTACTAACCTGCTAACCTTTCTCATTTGAGGATTTAAGTTTTACAAATAAACACCATTTACTTTTAGATTTGTCATCTTTCTGAAATATGATAAGATTCAAAGTTAGTATTATGTACCCAGCACTAAAAAATAGTGGCAAAATCTAAAGACTTTAGTCTCTGTCCTTGACTGTATGATCTTGGCAGGAAAGACAGTTAAAAGATAATCTTTGTTGAAATAATAAACTGCTGACAGCAAGCAGGTTTCATATCAGGTTTGCAGTTAAGAAAACAAAACAAAAGCATACCTGTTAGATACGAGGTGAACTGCTTTGGACCACAACGGATAGCATAACGGGTAGTTGTTCTTACAGCTTTTGGTTCAGTCTGCAATGCATCCCTGGGACAAAAGAGGGTTCCATCTGATGTTTCTCCCCACCATCTTACTCGGACAAGTACACAAGTGGGAGGCTTTGCTATCTTCCATACGACTTTACTAATCGTAAGTTTGAGAAAGCAGCGTAACTGCCCTTCAACCAGAGGTGGCAGGCTTGTGGATGGTGAAATGTCACTCAAACCTATGGAGGAATATAACAAAATTGAGTTAAAATCTAGACTAACTATGGGAAATAGGTTTTTGTTTTTTGTTTTTGAGACAGGGTCTCACTAGGTAGTTCTAGCCTGTCTGGAACTCACTTATGTAGACCAGGCTGGCCTCAAACTCACAGAGATCCATCTACTTCTGCCTCCTGAGAGCTAGGATAAAGGTGTGTACCATGACATCACAACATGCTCTTTGAATAAAAAATAAACAAGACTACTTAGTGTCTACAGAGAAGGCTTTTCCTACCTATTCTAATACTGAGAAGTAACTAGAAAAACAGGCCATAGAACAGCCTAACTGGTCACTTATAGGAGCTGGATAACTAAGTATTTAGGTTGCATTCAGGTAATTTTAAGTAAGGAACAGTCCATGTAAGGTATGTTAATCCAAACTTTGCTTTAATTGAAAGATATTGTTTGAAAAACACAAATTATTCAAGTGGACAGATTTTTAAATCTCAATAGTTGGAAGTTTTGTTACATACTGTTGCAAATCCAGTTAAGATACATTATCTTTATCTCATTCTTATTTTTAAAACTATCATTAAACATGAAACAGTAGCTCCCCGACACACAATTTAGTGTGAATCAACACAATTTAGAGTTTCAGCAAAGACCGTCTTACATTGTCTTTGCTGCCAAGATCACACAATCCAGAAGGATGGAGACTAACGTCTTTAGATTTGTTGCTATTTTTTAGTTCTGGGTTTATCACATTTATTAACTTCAAATTTTACTAGATTTCAAAGATGATGAATCAAAATGTAAATGAAACAACTGATTGCAACCCTGGTTTTCCTTTCAATCAGTACCTTTTCTGAAAGATTTAGAGAAGACTTAAAAAATTCTTTCGAGGCTATGGCAGGAGGATCTCAAGTTCAAGGCCAGCCTGGGGTCCATAGGGAGATCCTGTCTCAACATATAAAACCATTTATGTATACCTCTTTCTACCTCTTTTTTTCTTTGGGGAGTGATCATATATATAAGAAGAAAATATACTGAAATCTGATTAGGAATCAATAAGAATAGTTCTTTCAACTAAAACAAATAATTTGTGCTCTGTATAGCGGAGAAAAGGTCCACCACAAAGCGCAGGGATAATCTGTTGAAATATAAAAGCATATGCATACACATGCATATAATACGTGTACCTGTATATGCATATGCCATAGAAAGGTCATTCTATACTTCCACTGCATTTCTACTTTGACTTTCTTCTTATCAACTAATGCTTCACTGGTCTGACACAGGGAACACCAGCACTGGACATCTTTCTTCTCAGAACCTCCATCATTCCTGGCAGGAAAGGCATTACCTTAAAATTGCCTTATTGATCTTTAGAAAGTTTGCACAAGATTCTTTCCCAGACTGTGGTTTCAGTTCAGTCTCTAACCCGATGTCATACCATCACTGTTCTCTACAGCGCTATCCTCACTAAAGAGACAATCATAATCTCAAAAGTCAGGGTCACCCAATGTGACACATTGAAGATAGTCACATATTTCAGTTTCATGATCTGCTCTGAATTCCTAGAGTAACTGCTGTCACTGCGGCCAACAATCCCTACTCTTCTGGTCAGCTTGGGTTACTGACTGAACGAAGTCCTATACCACACACCCTTTCATCATCTCAGGCTCTTCGGGAGATACTTACATCCTTTCCCCCTACTCCAAATCCTACTACCACATACATTTATCCTTGTCGTAAAAGACATTCTTAATTTTGTTGTTCTCCTATCCGTACCTATTAATACTAACTCATTTATCGACCCACAGGCACTATTTCTTTTCTATTCTTTTTTTAAAAAAAAATCTTGTCTTTTAACTTTCTAGTCGCCTGGATATTCTCCGTTCCGTCGTCCTCTTTTGTTTTGTTTAACCGGAGCGAATGGAGGTCTCAGAATTCCTTTCGCTCTTTTAGGCTTTCCTCAACCTTCGACAGATAGGTTACCTCTCTTCTTGCGCCCACGGCCGCCCCCAGGCCCTTGGCCTTTCCGTTGTTTCATGCCGAGCCCGGGCTCTTCGTGACCAACTCAACGCAGGTGCCAGCTCCTAAGCTGTGTGCTCCCGCCATCCCTTCCCACGGAGCCTGTGTTTCCCGGCAACGGGCGCCGCTGGGAAGCCTGGGACACAGGAAGAAGCAACTCTCTCCAACAGTTCCCGGAAAGCGGGGCCAAAGGAAGGCGCCAATAGGTTTTCCTGCGAGTAGACTACAACACCCAAAATGCTTTGCCTCCCTACCTTTGCGAGGTTGCGGCCGGGCACCTGCAGCTGCGCAAGCGCAAAGTGATACACCATTTGAGGACTTCATTGTCCAGCATGCATTGCCTTCAAGAGGCCTCCTTCTTCCGTCGAGGGTTGTCGAGTTCTCTGATAGGCGTCTGAGGGATCCGCGGACTCCGTTACCCAGTTTCCTTTGTGCGAAGCTAGTGCGCACTTCCGGTGGAAGCGCCGAGTCGAGGGGGCGGGGTTTACTGATCCAGTGGGCGGTAGGCGGCGCTGCCGGTGTCTGGGTGCTGTCCAAAGGCGACTGGGCGTCGTTAGAGGAGTGAGCTGCGACCGGTTGTACTGCACGTATCGTGGGACAGAGCTTCGGCTGCTGTTGTCGGCGTGCGGCCTCTCCTTGATGTCGGCCCTCGAAAAAAGCATGCACCTCGGCCGCCTACCCTCTCGCCCTCCTCTGCCCGGCAGCGGGGGCAGTCAGAGCGGAGCCAAGATGCGGATGGGGTACGTGACTTGTACCTCTCTCCCAGGAGGCCAGGCCCAGGCCATTGGAGAATGGTGTCTGGGCTTTCAGAGTACCATGGGAAGGGACGCTGTGGATTGGAGGAAATGCTGGCGTTGGCCTGGAGGTGTTGAGATGGAGTAGAAGGTAGATTCGGGGACTAGGTGAGGCGCTTAGGGAATAGAAATTGGAGGATGGATAACATTGTTGGAGAGAGAGAGGAATAAGGACAAGGTTGAGAAAGATGAAAGGGTAATTTAAGAGATGACGGGAAGCAACTCCAGAAGTGATGAGATTGGAGATAGAGTGTAACAGTGAGATGAGGAGAAATCTGCCTTAGTTGAGGGGAGTAGGGAATGACTGAGAGAAAAGTTGAGGGGAGTTGATGGATCAAGTAAGTTGTCCGGGAGTAAGAAGGCTTTCACTTGAGAGGTATAGAAAAACGTCTGAAGTAGAAACTAGAGAGTAGAAGGTTCTAGAAAAAGTTTCCAGAAGTGTAAGAGTTGGGTTCAGAGAATGAGGGAGTGAACTAAAAAGCTTGGAGAATAGGCCTAAAGAAAGGTAGAGAACATGGCCAGGAGACTGTTAAAGGGAGTGAACCAAGAGGCTAGGGAAATAGGTGGGATGTGATGAGGAAGACAGCTGAATTTGCAACAGTGACCATTGGTATCCAGAGACTGAGAAATAACTAGGACTGGGATTGTTAAATGGAAGCAATGGGGAGGTAAAATCTGGGAAGCTTTGGAAAGATTTGGGCAATCATTTATTGTTGTTGTTTTTTTCCAAGCAAATGGGGCCTGAGGGAAGCTATGTACTGATCTAAAGATTTAGAATTAGTGAAGCACTGAGAGTAGCCACTAAACCATAGAATGGGGGAAACAGTTGGCTGGAAAGGGAGTAGTGTGTGTGTGTGTGTGTGATGTTTAAAAGCATTTATTCATATTTATGGTTTTGAGAATGGAGCCCAGAACTAGACAAATGCCACATCACTGAGCTACACTCCCAGCTTACCAGCTGAGTTCCTGAGAGTTTTGGAAGTTTAGGTCCTTGCCAGACTTGTGCCGAGTTACAGCATACTTGGCTGCTGGAGAAAGGATGATAGTTGAACAAGCTAAAGAGAGTTGCTAGAAGGTAGAGAGTCGTTGGGTTTAGAAGATTGCTGATCATAAAGAGAAAAGAGGGATATGTTGGATTTGGGATTCGAGAGATAAGCTGGTAGATATCCTGGGGAAAGGATTACCAAAGAGATACATTCAGTTCCGAAGTAATATGTCCAAAAGATAACAAAGATAGATATTGTACTGTGAAGGTTAACTCTAAGAATGAAGAAAAAGAGAATCCTGCAAAGTAAAACGGGAGGTGGGGGTGGAGGGATGGTGAAAATGGTTGGAAAATTTTCAGAATCCAAGAGACCTATGATCTATAAGTAGAAAAATGGAAAATATTTTGACTGAAGATAGATTGATGGGTGCATAATAGAAGGGGAAATGGAAGGCTTGTTATAAAATAAAGATCGGTCATGAAAAGTCATAAAGATTGAGCTGAAAGTTTTTAACATGAATAAAGAGAATTTGGAAGCTGACCTATGCCATTATTTTGGAAAACATCCTTAAAATTAATGTAATGATTATTCTTGGTGTATTTTTTTAGTTATTGCTTTCTTAGGGGGGACGGGGGAGGCATGGCCTCACTATATAGCCAAGCCAAATTTTGAATTCATGATCCTCCTGCCACACCTGGCTTAGTGACTGTTTTTTGTTTTTCCTGACTACAATTCCATTTTTCAGTGTACTGGTACTCATCTGTACAAATATATCTAAATGCTAGCTTTTGAAAACAATTCTATATGCTTGGAGTAAGTTTAAGTAGACCTCAGTACCTCACATTATCAAAATAAGTTTTCTGAAAATGAAAAATTGGGGAACAATACCAAGAGAAAATCTGTTCTTTAAAAGATTTTATAGTTGCTGGTACTTTATCCTTTTTAAATCAATGCTTTGGTTTTATTGATTTAGGTCATTGCTTATTCTGAAAAAAAATCCATAATGTTTTAGAAAGATGCTGTTTCTTTCTTTTTTGATATGGTCTTGCTTGAAGCCCAGATTGGCCTGGAATTGATCCTCCTGCCTCGACCACCTATGTACTAAGATTACAGGTGTATGCCACCAAACCCTGCAGAAAAATGCTTCGTTGTCATAGTGTTATGAAGAGAAGAACAGATGTTGATGAATTGTATGTGGTCTTCAAGTGTTATTTTCCTTTTCTGCTTCCTTATAGGTATATAAACTTATCTCATGCTAATAGTAAGAGACTCTTCCTTTTAGAATCATAAAGCTGAAAGAAAACTTAGAAACTGTCCCATTTTACCACGGTGACTTGTGGTTGAGGATTCTGAGAGTCCTAGAAGTCTGTGTTTTCACTGTAAGGTAGACTCAAAGGCAGAGGAATTTTTTTATTTTAAAGTAAATGTGGAAACCAAGACTCAAATTCCTGCTACTAAATAAGGTGCACTTAAAAGTTAATTGGTAGGGCTCTAGGTAGTACGATTAGGTGTCTAGACAGAGACCTATTGATTTGATTCATGGTTATCACCCTGCTTATACTTAACTTGAGTTGTGTATATTGTCATTCTCGGGTTCTTTTTTCATAGTCCTGATTTGACAAATCTCATTTCTGTCAGTTTCAAAGCATTCTTTTTTATTTCTCCTTCTACTTGCTTTATACTTACCACTTACTCCCTGCCTTGTTTTAATGGACACAGTCTTACTACGTAGTCCTGGCTGGACTGGAACTCACTATATGTAGACCAGGCTGATCTTGAGCTTGAAGGATCCTCCTGCATTTGCCTCCCCTCACCCCAAGCACTGGGATTGTAAGCATTGATCGCCACACCCAACTGGTTTTTGTTTTTGGCAGCAGGGTCTCTTAGGCTGGCTCAGATTCTGGGCAGTCTTTGTTCAGCTTCCTAGTGCTGGGATTAGAAGTGTTTACCATGACACCCTGCTCGCTTGCCTCATTTTCACTAAACTTTATGTACATTTGTTTATCCTAATTTTATAAATTCCAAGTTTATGAATTTTCTTGAGTTGCCATCATTTGGTTTTTCAAATTGTACTTAGAAATTCCAATATATTCATGGATACTATAGTAATAAAACTTACTTTAAAAAATGTTTGGCATTGTCACTGCAACTTTATTATGTTATTTGGTTTAATCTATTTACACCCCTACAAAATAGATCCCTGCCCCTATTTATGGATAAGGGAATTTTATATCTGATCAAAAGTCACCCAACTAGTGTATGGTAGAACTAGCTTTAGTTGTTGGGATCCATTTCCTTTTCAAGTATACCAGTGCTGCTCTCGGGTGAGGCCTGAAATCCTGGGCATAATTCCTTAATAGATGCTCTTGGATAACACAATCATATAGTTGTGAATTTATTACAGCTTTTGAAGCTACTCTCATTAAATTGCCTTGGGTCGTTACTTGCCTTGCAACCCTGATAGACTGAAGGGAAGTACCTCTTACACACTTCTTCTTGAGTGCATACCATTGCCGTTGGAAAGACTACCGGGTAGTAAAGCTGTTCATTACTCAACTTGATTATGGTTTATCAATAGTTTTACTTAAAAAAAAATTACTTGGATGTGTGTGGGTATACATATGCATGCAGGTCCCTGTGGTGGCAGAAGAGGGCGTCAGATCCTTTGGAGCTGGAGTTACCAGTGGTTGTAGACTACTCAAAGTGGATGCTGGGATCTGAACTCTGGTCTTCCACAAGAGCAGGGAGTGCTCTTAACTGCTGTGTGATCTCTCCAGCCCCAATACTATTTTNAAAAAAATCTTATGTTTCTATAATGATTTAATATAATGAAATCAGTGCTTTTTTGTGTCCAGTGAATTAAACTAGGGCAAGGTAGAGGATTAATTTGCTTTCTTCCCCCATGCCCACTCTTTCTTTTTAGACAGTATCTTGTAAACCCTTACTTCTCCTGACTCTGGCAAAGCACTGGGATTACAGTTATGTACCAAATACTCATTGGTAACATTTTCTTTGAACAAATGTCTATTGACTTGCCTAATACCACAGAATCAGTGGCAGAAACAACATTCAAACCCAGGACTCCAGATTGTTTAGTTGATTGATCTTCTCAGATCAAAGAGTGTGGTGTTCAGACTAAGACAGAGAGAGTCTAAGGCCCAGCTTGAGCATTTCTATCAGTCAAGCCTCTTGTCTTCTTCGAGTGTTTTCTTGTCCAACACTGAAGCTTCTACTGACTTCAGACTGCTGTGAGCATGTGCTAATACCTGAGAAAACATACAAGGTTCCTGACCTATAAGCTTTTGATAGCTAGTAGATGTTACGCTTTGAGAACTGTGGGAAGGGCTTCTTATTTTGTGAAATAAAATTCTTACATTATTAGCTTTTTGGGTTTTCTGCTATAGGGTCTCACTACAGTGCCCAAGCCAGTCACCAACTTCTGGTCTTTAGGTATGCTCACACCTTTGGTAGCTGAGACTATGGCTATGCGAGCTACTTTCCTCTCAAGCTATGTGTTTATTCATTTCTGGTAGTCTCTCATCCGACTTTTAAAATGTTATGAATACAAGGTATCTTAGGAAGGTTTTAATTCAGCCAGAAGAAGAGAAAGAGCATTGTGAAATGATTCACTGGAGGTCACAGATTGAGTTACTAAAAAACTAAATCCCTCTTGTTTCTGATTTGTTACTTTTTAAATTAAATCATATTAAAATAGATTATATACACATTCATAATACATAATTTTATATATTATCTGTTTTTCAAAACAGGGTTTCTCTGTGTCCTCTGGCTGTCCTGGAACTTGCTCTCTAGATCAGGCTTTCCTCAAACTCAGAGATCCACCTGCCTCTGCCTCCAGAGTGATGGGATTAAAAGTGTATGCCACCACTGCCCAGCAGAAATTATATTTTAATAATACAGAATTCATACTTTTAATGTGTGTGATTTGGGCTAGTGATAAAGGTTGCTGGTAGACCATGTGGTTAGCATTCTGGAGGCCCTGGGTTTGATCCCCAGCACCACAATGAATGAATAAAATGAAATTAATTGGCTTTATTCTGTTTACCAGACTGCACAGTGATCCGCATTAATTCTAAACCATTTTCATTGTGCACAAAGAAACTACCTAGAGCGACGTCACTCTTCTCCCAACCCCTGGCAACCACTAATCTACTTTTGTTTCTATGAATTTACCCATTCTGGACATTGTGATCTTTGGTAACTAGTTTTTTTCACTTAGCACGATGTTTTCAAGATACATCCATGTTACGGCATGTATCACTGCCGTATAGAGATGTGTTTACATTTCTCCTGTATAGATATCTAAGATTGGAGTTGTAAGGTCATATGTAAATTAGGTTGAACTTTTGAAGAAATTGCCAAGCAGTTTTTAATAGTTCTCTAAAGCGTTCCATGTATTAGGGTGTTTTCTTGTTACTGGGGTCAGAAGTAGTTTCCCAGTTGACCTTCTATTTTGCATATCTTTTTCCCATTTGAAAAAGTTGTTTTAAAATTATTTTGATATAGCTATCTGGAATATCTTGCTTTTGTATTTTAAGTCACATAAAAGCCCTTTCTCATTCAGATTGTAAAGGAATTCCTATATGTTCTTTTCCTACTGCCTTTGTGGCTTGTTTTACATCTGTATTAAATTTACCATGTTGTGTTAAGTGAAGAACAGGCTTAGTTTTAGCTGTTTGCAGGTTGCCTGGTTTTTGTAGTACTATTTCTTCGAAGTCCTTTTCCCATTATGTAAATTTCACATTAGTAAAGAAATTGTCTTTTCCTCAATAAGAGGAGATTTAGTAATCTATTTTAACAGATGGAAAGGTAGCTTTCCCCTCATTCGTATTTCCCTGGCTCCTCTTACTTACTTCTTACAGAATAAACTTTTGTTGTTGTTACAGAGACAAGATCTTAACTATGTAGCTTAGACTAGCCTTCAGCCTCCTGAATGATAGGATTGTAGGTGTGTGCTACCACACCTGGTGTGGATATTTATTATTCATAGAATAGTCCTGAGTTGATTCCCTTATTATGTTCCCATTCAGTTCTCAGACTTGGTTCAACTTTTCTTTTGCTGTTCTTACAATGGTAGCTTTTCTTGTCTCGCTTATCAACAGTGTGATTGTGATAGTTGTTGCAACTCTGCCTGTTCCATCTTTATTTTTCCAAATCAGTAGCATAGGAATGTGATTATTATGACTTGTTCAGACCAATTCTCTAATTCATTGCTGTCAGGAAAAGAATGAAAGAGCTGTGCAATTAGACATGTCTGTGTGGTAATCAATGACTCCTACCCAACTTCCAGCGGTAACAAGTGTAAGAGCCTGGATTTTTTTTTTTTTTCAAGACAAGATTTCTCTGTGTAGCCCTGGCTGTCCTAGAACTCACTCAGTAGACCAGGCTGGCCTCGAACGCATAGAGATCCGCCTGCCTCTGCCTCCTGAGAGCTATGATTAAAGGCGTGCGCCACCACCTGGCTTGAATTTTTTTTTTAAACTACAAATTCCCTCTTCTTTTCTTGGCACCATGGGTAAAGGAGGTGATGCCCACTGCCGTCCTCTTACGGCCGCATTTAAGCCACTTAAAATTCACCAGCAATCTTCCGACCAAGGGTCTGTTGTTGCCTACTGTCAGCAAACCTACTTTTAGTATTTCCAAAAGAGTAGTTAGCTTTTGGTTTTGGTTTTTAAACCTACTGAGTTCTCCATAACTCGAGTGGTAGTTATAACTTGATTGTGATAGTGATAACTTGAGGGCAGATTTGGGAGGAATGGGGGAAGAAAAGGCCTTTCAGGCTATGAAATAGTTTCTTTTAGAAAAGAAACTTTTTCTTTTTCTTCTTTTTTTTAAAATTCAATTTTATTTCATGTGTGTTGGTGTTTTGCCTGCACGTATGGCTGTGTGATGGTGTTGGATTCCCTGGAACTGGAGTAACAGACAGTTGTGAGCTGCTATGTGGGTGCTGGGAATTGAACATAGGTCCTCTGGAAGAGCAGCCAGTGCTCTTAACAACTGAGCAATCTTTCCAGCCCCAAAAAGAAACTTTTAAAAAATTATTTTAGTTTGTGGTATCCCACAGTTTATATGTGGAGGTCAGAGGACAGCTTGCAAGAGTGGTTCTTTCCTTCTACCATGTGAGTCTGGGATCAAACTTGGGTTGTCAGGCTTTGTGGCAGCCACTTACCTACTGACCCACTTTCCATCCCAAGAAGAAGCTGTTAATTAATAAAGCCGTTAAAAGGTTAGATGCCACACTTGGATGTTCCGAATGCAGTGTTGACTACTATCTCCAGCACATGCCATCAATATATTTTGAAGATTGACTAAGAAAATGTGTAGAAAATTCCAGCCATTTCAAACCCCACCAGAAAAACTGATGTTGCTTCCTGTCAAGTCTTTTTACAACATATATCTGTGTATATCCTCAACCACAGACCTTTAGGGGTGTAAGTAGAAATCTGCCATTAGCAAACCATGTAGCTCTGGTCAGTTATTTTTTTCTCTGGCTGGACCTCAACCATCATGGTATCATAGAAGGAATGTTTTGGCACCAGATATACTTGAGTATATCCAGTGTTACCAAAGGAGCCTCTCTGATCACCTTCAAAAATGGAAATGCTATTATTGCAGAATTTAAAACCTTGCTGGATGTAACAGAACCTATGTGGTTTCCTCCTTAATGCAAGATTTGAGTTAGATGATTTCTAATGGCTTGACTCAAATTGTATATAGTTTTTTTGAATTGCAACATCTACTTTAAGAGTGTGTCCTTTTCACTAGTAATGGGCACTCCAACCTTACTACAACTCCCAGCCAGCCATCTGGTTGCTTTTTTCTGTTCTCTTTAAAGTACTGCTAATGAGGACATCTTAAAAGCAGCACTGTCTTGATTGAAGTGGCTGGCTGCAATTAAACTTCAGTATTAGCCTCTGCTGCAAAATTCCTTGTCTAGAGCGTTTGTGACAAGTGTCTGGGACAGCTCCTGTGAAGTTCATGCCTCATCATCAGTAACTCTCTAAACAGATCTTCAAGTCTATTAGGTCTATTTATATTTGAGACAGTTGCTTAAAATTTGCAACTTCTGTTTCTTTTTCTTCTTCTCTCAGGATAAAAATTTTCTCCCTCCCCTCTTGCCTTGGTTGATTGTATAGTTTTCTTCATTTAGTATCTCCTGTAGGAACTGCACCATTGTAGCTGTTTGGCCCTTGTAGATAAACATTTACCCATCTGACATAACCATTGCTAATCTCTCTCTTCCTCAAGAGCTTCTTCAGGATAGGATTTTTTCCAGGTTTTTTTTGATGCCTTTAAAAAATTAATTTTGCATTTATTTAGTTTTTGTGTGTGTGGGCATGTGGGAGGTCAGAGAACAACTTGCAGGAATCTGGCTCTCCCCTTCCATCCTGTGGGTCCTGGGGATGAACTCAGGTCATCAGGCTGAGTGGATGGCACTGTTCCCTGGTGAGCCATCACCAGCCCTTTCTGAAACTTTTAAGTGCTGACCACTAATAGAGACCTGCTTACCTCATTCTAAGAATAATCTTAATTCCCCGCTGGTGCCTTGAAGATGGCATAACCAGAGCTGTATTTCCTTTCCTATGAAAGTTTGTTAAACTTTATAGAGTAATAGAATTTATACTTTAGTTCATCAGATTGTAGGTACAGTAGGGGTTTCTACAAGACTTAAAACTAGATCATACTTGTTACTGGTCTCTTTATTGGAAGGATTCATTCCTGATTATCTTTTCCTTTTCTTTTTTTTCTTTTTTTTTTAATTTTTATTTATTTATTTTTTTGAGATAAGGTTTCTCTGTGTAGGTCTGGCTGTCCTAAAACTGGCTCTGTAGACCAGGCTGGCCTCAAACTCAGAGATTTGCCTGCCTCTGCCTCCCAAATATCTTTTCTTCTTCAATTCCCCTAACTCGAAATCAAGTCCATATAGGAGAGTAATATCTATTAGCAGTTATTTGTACACTAGCTTCATTTTATAGGATCATTTTTTTCTACTCTTGCCTTGTTCATCTCTTGTTCTCTGACTGAAAACTATTTTGTAAGGAGGTGCTACCTACCTACTGGTGACTCTGCCAAGTTTAGGGACTAGATCAAGCTGTGCACTTTTAAATGGAAGCATCAGAAACTCTCCATAATTATGTCTCAGACAGTGGCATCAGCATTTTATTTATTGGTTGATGATGAGTTTTGAACTCAGGCTGCATGAATGCCAATTATGTTCCTTTCCACTGGGCTACATAACCAGTCCACTGAAGGCTTTTTACATGTGCCAACTGCTACCTTTACTTGCTTGCGGTCCCTTTTTCTTCACTTTATGAAGTCTTACTTTTGTGAAACTCTTTGAGGCTACTCCAGCCCTTTCTTTTTCCCTCCCTATCACCTGAGCACCATGTTTTATCTTTTCTGCTCGCTTGTTAATTTTTGTGTGTTCCTAGTTGGTTTTACTCTGTTTCATTATTCTATGTCAAACTTATGTGTGGTAAATTAATGCAAATTGATTGCTTCCCTTTATAAAATTCAAACTCCTGGAGTGCAAAGGGTTTTCTTTCTTTCTTCCTTCTGTAGTAGCAAGTTAAATAAATACCTTTATATTTTGATTTGGTAAATACATAACATTCTCTTAAGGTTTTGCCTGATCAGTGCAGCCTCCTGTTGTGTCCTGCTTTCTGCTCTCTTTGTGGCACCTGGTGTTTATACACAGGATCAGCAATTTTTCCATGAAGGGCCTCATAGAATGTCATCGCACACCTTGAGTGCTACTGTTGTAGGGTGGAAGAAGCCAGTCAGTGAATGGATTTGTGCTCCTATACTTTATTTGTAGACACTGACGTTTGAATATCAACTGCTGTTCTTGGCTCTTGTTACTTTTAAACAATTGTTTGAATTGGAATCCAAAACAGCTTCTTACCTTGACCATAACATTTTCATATGTCATTAAGTAGTCTCTCTCTTCCTACCTTTCAGACATCACTTTTAACTCAGAAATAGAAGGATTGGCTTGGACTTGCCCACAGACATGGTTTTCAACTCTATTTCAGTACTATTGGTTCACTACTACTGTCCTGTAGAAGAAGATAGGTTTTAAAAAGCCAAGTAGAATTCCCTTCTTGGTTTTACTAATTAGCAATAATTAGAGCAATCTTTATTTCCTAAAAATGTGTAAGACTAGTTTTATTCAGTTTTGAGGAGAAAATAGGATTCTGTATATGCAGACTCATTATTCAAGGTGTAACTCAATTTAGTAGAACTTTGTTTATTGTATACTGATGATCCTCCTGCCTCAGCCTCCCAGTGCTGTAATCACAGGTGTGCACCACCACATCTGGTTCAGTAATCACAGTTTTAAATCTCATTTCTCTTAAGTCTGTCGCCCCTCCTCCCCATTTAAATTTAAGTGGACAGTGCTAAACTGTTGGGGAAATGCCATGTTTTCATTGTCTCTTAGTGTTACTCGCTCCACCAGCAAATGTGAGTTCCAATTACCTAACCACTCTGAAGCAAGTAAATAAAATACAAAGGAAGTTTATACCTTTGTATAAATAAGCAAATCAATCACAATTTTGTTGTTAGGAGAATAAAGAAAATATTGTATATACAATTTGTTGTTAGGAGAATAAAGAAGATATTGTGTATACAAAGCACCATCAGTTGTCAAATGAGCCATTAAGAAAAAGGCCTATTTGGACTGAAGAGATGACCCAACAGTTAAGAGCACTGTTTACTCTCACAGAGGTCCTGAGTTCAATTCCCAGCAACCACATGGTGGCTGTAATGAGATCAGATTCCCTCTTCTGGTGTGCAGGCAGGCATACACGTAGACAGAGTACTCATATACATAAAATACATAAATAAATAAATCTTAAAGAAAAAGAAAAAGGCCTATCAATTAAATCATGGCATAATACTTTATCACTTAGAGTTCATTTTTATTTGGATATAAAAATTTCATATTTTATGCAAGCTCTGTTGGAGTGATCATTTTCCACTTATGAGTGTGTGCAGAAGGAAAAGAGGAGCAAAATAAAACACAATGCTCCTGACACATTTTCATATTTAGTCTTCACTCTTGTGAATCACTCTGACCAATATAGTTCCTCTGCACCTCACAGGAACATTGGCCATGAAGCGTTTCTCAAAACCAAACAGCAGCCCACACACCAGCATCATGCTTATGTAAAACCATCTTACCTTTGCCATCTATTGCTGACCTCATTTGACTGCACATCTAGCCTTCAAACCATTCAGTTCTCAGCGGTTAGAAGAGCACTGTACATTAGTCTCCAAGATTTTCTCCCAACCTGTCAACATCTATGTTGAAATTTCTGGTTTTGCTGTTCACTCTCATACAGGCAGTCACAATCCAGTCAGGCCTGTTCCTTGGCCACCTGCATTATTAAAACATTGCTATCTTAAATATGAAAAGGGATGTCCCAGAATTGTTGGAGTAAAAAATGTTCTGTTAGATTGCTTTACACTGTTTATAGTGATTCCACATGTATGCCACCTGCCTTAGTTCAGGTTTTTATTGCTGTGAAGAGACACCATGACCATGGCAACTTTTATAAAGGAAAACATTAATTTGAGGGTGGCTCACTTACAGCTTCAGAGGTTCAGTCCATTATCATCATGATGAGGAGCATGGTGCTCAAGCAGAGGCGAGTCCTACATCTCGCAGGCAACAGGAAGTTGACTGAGACACTGAGCAGTATCCTGAGCATAGGAAACCTCAAAGCCCGCCCCCACAGTGACACACTTCCTCCAACAAGTCCATACCTACTCCAACAAAGCCACACTTCCTGATAGTACCACTCCCTATGAGTTTATGGGGCCAATTACATTTAAACTACCACACCACCTCAGTTCCTCCTCAAAACAGTGTGAGGCTAGCCTTATAAAGTGTAAGAAAACAGAGCCAAGGTTATGTCAGTAATGTGTTAGGTAATTAGGCCACAGAGGCCATTCTAGTACATTGGAAATATATGTTTTATCCTTTTAAATTTTTGGTAAAAGAAATTAGTGACTATGTTGTCCTCATGTTGGGTAAGTAGTGAAACAAAATATAGGCCTTTCCCCCTAAATTAAAGTGGAATTCTTGATTATCAAAAATATAAAATACAGCTCTTCTTACCATGCAGCAGCAGTCTCTTACCTACGCATTTAAACAAAGGATATTTTTATATTGTCTGACTCATCAGGTTAGAGTTTCCTGTGGATTAAGTATCTTATATGAAAATGGTTTTCAGTGAAGTACAGTTTCACTTACTTGCTTGAAGCCACAATATTTAAGTACTCCTGCTGCACATACCCTGTCTTGTCTAAATGTAAGATTATATATAAACCACTGTTATGTCCACTTTTGGGCTCCACAATGCCTGATATCTAGATAATTTAATATTCTCACCACCAACAATACAAAATTAAGAATAGGACTTAGGATTTGCGCATGTACAGTATATCAGTATTTATGATGATCAGTATTTATTATGATCAGTATTCTTGTAAAGCTCCTCCTATGTTCTTTCTCTGGGAGTAACACTAGATAAACTGGAGAGAGAGATCCTTGATTCTTGCTTCTTGCTTCATGCCCCTGCTTTGTCCCACCGTTATCATTTCAGTTACAAGCCTTTACTCTCAGTCTCTATTTTCAGCTTTGCTGAAAGACCCTCTGCCTACTGGAATGCTTCTTCCTACAGTAGGAACAGGCTCTCTTTCATATTTCCTAAGGCTCTCTTGGGTTCATTGCCAGCTTTGATGGTTTCAAGGATAGAGAAGCTAATATTATTTTGAGGACAGTGTGGAGAACTGATTAGAAAGTGACCTGAGAGTTCTAGCTCATCTTCTTTCTGTGGTTGTAGACAAGGTGTTTAACTTCCCTTTGTCTTAGTTTTGTCGGTCTGAAAAGCAAGGAAGTTGTAGAAATTCATTTGTGTTTATCTTTGTTGTCCCCCTCCCCAACCTGTCAAAATCTCACTCAACTGTAGTAATTTGGAAAAAGGAATAAAATCAAAAGTCGAGGAAGATAGGATACCAACAAGATTTAGGATGATAGGAAACAAATTGAAGATTAGTAAGCCGTTTAGAAGAGAGAAACTGAAGACTATTTGTAGGCAAATGAAAGTACAAGCTAATTTGTATTGCAGCCCCATAAAGGTGAGGACTCTGAGGCCCCCAAGGAGTAGGAAAATAGGCTGAAAAGAATTTTACTCTTACTAGGTTTTTTTTTAATGTTTCTCTTTTTAGAATTTATTTTTATTTATGTGCATTGGTGCTTTGCCTGCATGCATGTCTGTGTGAGGGTGTCAGATCTTGAAGTTACAGACAGTTGTTAGCTGACATGTGGGTACTAGGAATTGAACCCAGGTACTCTGGAAGAGCAGTCAGTGCTATTAACAGCTGAGCCATCTCTCCAGTCCCCTACTCTTACTAGGTTTTTATTTGTTTGCTTGTTTTATTTCTTTCTTTTGCCCCCAACTTCAGAAGTTTTATAGTTTTAGCTCTTAACATGTAAGCCCACTCTATATTGAGTTAATTTTTTTTTTTCTTTTTCAGAGCTGAGGACCTAACCTAGGGCCTTGCGCTTGCTAGTCAGGTGCTCTACCACTGAGCTAAATCCCCAACCCCAATTGAGTTAATTTTTATGTGTGATATAGGGAATGGGTCCAGTTTTGTTCTTTACAAATGGATCACAGATTATCCCAACATTACATTTTGGGGGGGGCTAGGATTCTTTTTTCCTATTGCATTAGCTTGACATATTAAGAAAAAAATTCCTTTGACCATAACAACTAGATTCTTTTGAGCTTTCAAATCTTATCCCATTGATGTATTCAGTGATATATATCTGTCTGTGTGTTGGTATCATACTGTATTTTGGGGGTTGTATCTTTGTAGTAAGTTTAAATCTGGAAGCTTCCAGCTTTGTGTTTTATGAAAATTGTCTTGAGTCTTCTGGATCCCTTTCATTTCCATGTGCATTTTGGGACCAGCTAGTCTCTTTCTGCAGAGGAGGTGGCTGCAATCTTCATAGTCATTCCTTTGACTCTGTAGATTAATTTGGAGAGTATTGCCTCTTAATACTTGGTCTTTGTATCTATGGATGTAGTGTTTCTCCTTTTATTTGTTTAGTGATGTTGTATAGATTTCAATGTACAGTATTACATTTCTTTGGTTATTTATTCTAGGTATTTGTGTGCATGGATATGTCTGATATATGTTAATGTACATGTTCATGTGTGTATATGCATGTGTGTGTAGATATGGAAGCTATACGTCAATGTTGGGTGTCTTCACTCTTCACCTCATTTTTTTAGATTTATTTATTTTATTATTTTATGTGTACAAGTGTTTTGCCCACATGCATACCACATACTTGCCTGGTGCCCAAAGAGGTCAGAAAAAGGTGTTGGACCCCTGGGACTGGAGGTAGAGATGGTTATGAGTCACCAAGTAGGTGCTAGGAATCGAATCTGGGTCCTTCTCAAGAATAACAAGTGCTCTTAATGGCTGAGCCAGCTCTCCAGCCTCTCCCTTATTTTGAGGTAGGGTCTCTCACTGAATCTGGAACTTGCTGATTTGGCGAAGCTAGCTGGTCAGTAAGCTCCAGACATCCACCCATCTCTTCCTCAGCACTAGGGCTACAAATGCACACTGCCTTTTGCTTGGATGCCAGAATCCAAACTCAGATCTTCATATTTGCATGGCAAATATTTTACCACCTGAACCATCTCCCCAGCCACCCTAAGTGTTGTTTACTTTGTAAAAATAAAAACATGAATATTTACTATTGTTATGAGGGGTGGGGTGTGTGTGCCATGGTGCGCCTATGGAGACCAGAGGACGGCTTTGTGGAGTCAGTCTTCTTCCACCTGTACATGGGCTCTGGAGATTGAACTGCAGTCAGGTTTTGAAATAAGTTCCTTTACCCACTGAGCCATCTCACCCCCACCCTGCCTCCTCTATTCTTAACAATGATGCTTCAATAGGACTGTTCTATTAATTTTGTTTTTAGGGTTTTTGTTTACTATAACTATATAGAAATATAACTTATTAATGTTGATATTATCTTCTGTAACCATACTAAAACTAAAGTTTTTCAGTGAATTATTTAGGGTTTTGCCATAGTTATGAAGATCTGTAAATATAATTTTACATGGAAGAGGAAAATTAGTATTGCTAATAAGTTGACCTCAAAATAGAAAGATTATCCTGAATTATCTAGGCCCAGAATAATTACAGACATCTTTTAGAGGAGGAAGGCAGACTGGATTAGAGTGTGAAAGAGATTTAAGCCCCCTGCATTGCTTGCTATCTTCAAAAACAAGAGGAAAGACACACAAGTTCAATATTCTAGGTAACTGCTAGTGGTGTTAGTTGTCACATCCTGGGCACCAGAAAAACTCACCACTACTAATTTGATTATTGTTTGTAGGCCTTTGCAGTAGACATAACTAGCAGTAACAGAGACAAAAGGAATCATGAGTACACTAATATCTCTACTTTGAAATTAAGATTAAGGCTGTTACTTTGATATTATTATCTTTCTTCCCTTACAGCAGCAATCTTGAACATTAACTCAATTATATAATTGCTTTATCTAAATATATATGTATATAATATTCAGTATAACAAACTTAAAATCATTAAAAATAACCAGTAATATTAACACATACTTTCTAGAATGTCTTTCTAGTTCTTTCTTTTGTGTTCCTTCAAGTATGCCTTACCAGAGATGTACAGTAAAATAGTTATGTTTTGACATCATTTGGAAATTTTTCTAATATATTATTAATTTGCTCCTTATTTTTGAAGGAGGCATTTGGTTTTTATAAACTTAAATTGAATGCAGGGCATGGTGCTGCATGCCTGTAATCCTAGCACTCGGGAGGCTGTGGTAAGGAGGATTGCAGCATGAGACACTATCTCAAAAAGTTAAAAAAAATAACAAAAATTGAAAACTATAAACCACTTTCATTGATAAAATGTCAGTATGAAAATTCTGCATAAAATACTTGCACACCATATTTCACAACACAATGAAAAGATCATACATCATGATCAAATTGGTTTCATTCCAGGTATGTAAAGATGACTTTATATATGCAAATCAATAAACATAATCCTTCACATAAATAGAATCAAGGACAAAAATCACATGATTAGCTCAAGTTTTGCAAAAAGGGCTTTCAGTAAGTTCAACATCCCTGTATGATGAAAAGTTCTAAAGAAACCAGGAATAGAAGGAACATACTTCAACCTAGTAAAGGCTAGTGGAGCCGTGTGAGATTTACCCCTTCCGTGTTATCATGTCTATTGGTGGTGTACTTGTTCAGGTCATGTTTAGGCAGCCATATTGGAGAGGTATTGTGGGAGAAGGGTGCCTGCCATTTCTGGTAAACACATTATTGCAGCAGATTTTCTGGTCTGCTGGCTCTTAATCTTTCTGCCCCTTCATTCATGATGCTCCTTGAGCCATAGGTGCAGGAGTGTTGTAGATGTATCAGTGATTCTCATGGTTTTCTGCAATGGCCTCTGAGGGTTGCAAAGAGAAGTTTCTTTGATGAGTGGTTAGAGCTACACTGTTCTGTGGGCATAGGGATAAATACTGAGAATGCAGTTAGGAATTCTGCTGGTCTAGGAAAGTGGTGGCAGTAGATCAATGAACTCACTAGCCTCAGGTAGTTGGCTAGGTTTCAGTATCAGGTATGATTTCCCTCCAGTTGAACAGGCCTTAAGTTCAATTAGAGAGCTGCTGGTTACCACCAAGATAAGGAGTGTACCCTTAGGGATATCTTATTCTGGTCATCGTTGTGATAATAGGTGTCACAGGTGGGTACAACTACTGATTGCTTCCTTGCTTGGAAGCTTGCATGGCACCATACAGTACTATGAAATATGAAAGCTAGTCCTTGGGGGAAGAGACTTTCAGGTCAGATCTAGTTCAGATTCTTGGGGTCCTGTGTTCAAAGTGCATGGTGTCTTCAGCAATACAGACTTAACTTCAATTTCTGGGAGGCAAAACAGCGCAAAAGCAATAGCCTGTATTGTTTTGAGAGTCTCTTGGACTCCCCTGACCCAACAACTCAAAAGGGGGCTTTTCAGGTCTGGTATTAGAGTTTTTATTAGATAGTCTCTGGCTCTTGTGGGGAGCATTGTCAGCCAAAATGGGAAAACTTCATTCAAATTATATACGTATATATATAGACTAATACATATTATATATAATTTAGGTAAATAAATAATAATAGGGTTCATTATGGCTTTTCCAGACATGCTTAATGTTATTTTAGCCTCCTCTCTCCCTCCCCAATTGAAGCCCTCACCCATTTTTCCATTTGTCCCTTCAAATCATTCTATTTCCAATCAAACTATTTCATGCTGTATGCCCACATCTGAAGATTGGGACCTAGGAGCCTCAGATGAGAAAGAACATACCTCATTCAATATAATATTTTCTAGTTCCATCCACTTAGCTGTAAATTTCATTATTTCATTTTTTTCTTTAGGGCTGAATAGTATTCCATAGTGCACAGATAGCACATTTTCAGCATCCGTTTGTCAGTTGAAGGGCAGTGTGTTGTGAATAGCTGTTGTGAATAGAGGAGCAATGAGGATGTTGAGTTCTTGGGGAATATGACCAGGAATTGTATAGGTGGGTTATATGGTAGATTTATTTGTATCTTTGGGAGGGTTCTCCATAGTGATTTCCAGAGGGGCTATACCAGTTTGCAATCCCACCATCAGTGAGTGAGAATCCCCTTTCCTCACATCCTCCCTCCATCACTTACAGTCAGTTTTGATCTTTGCCATTCTGACTGGGACTAGATGACATCTCAGAGTTGTTTTGATTTGCATTTTCCTGATTGGTATGGTTGCTAAACATTTTCACATATTTCTTAGACACTGTAACACCTAATACAATGGAAATGCTATAGATGTGGTCATGCTGCACTGTAAGAGGTTGACAAGGAATTTCGCTAATATTAGAAGCACCTGTAACTGAACTCAGTAAAGAAAGAACCCTCAGGCATGAACAACCAGCTGTCATTCATTTGGATATATCTAGAAAACAGTTTAGAAACAAAGAGTAGAAGCAAAGAACTACAAAGAGAATAACACACAAGCCTCCATGTCAAATGCAAGTTCCAAACAGTAAGAGAGGGACAGGATGGATACCCACACAAGTGACATCTGTAATCTTCAACCACAGATCCATGAAGCCCCTTCAGTGCAGCATGACCACATCTGTAGCATTTCCATTAGCTCTGCTTAATCTGTTAAAAATAGACCATTTATTTTTCATTATTTCATTCTTGAGATCATGTTTGTTTAATTTTCTACTATTTATTTAAATATACAAAACAGCCTGTATTTTGGTGATTTCAATATGTGAAATCTTTATCAATTTGTTTCCTTGTGTGTTTTATGCCTTTTTGCTGTGAGGTAGCCTTTGCTTTGGCAGTTTCCCTCTGTCCCTCGGGTTCTGGGTCCTGGAGGGAAGGCTATCTGTTCACTTCTCGGAGCCTGTAGCTGAGGAAACTGTGGCAGATTAGTGCCACAGTGACTCAAAAATCTTGTAGTTATTGGGAGTGAAATGGAAACAAGATAACCTGACTTCAGAGCCAGGCTGTTGTCCATGAAATGTACTTAATGATCCTTCTGAAAGCAGCAGTTGTGTGGAAACTGCTTGTAGGTGTTCTGTGGGAACGACTGTTCTGACCTCTGTTGAATTGCCTTGATCTCTGTTTTGAAAATCAGGTAATGTTAGAGTTTGTTTCTGGACAGAGTTGCTTGTTATTTTTACTCTTGTATTACAGGCTTGGTTAGTATAGTTTTGTAGTGTCTCATTTTCTTTTATTGGAAATCTTACTAGGTTTAGGTAAGGAGGATTGTATTTATTAGCCTCCAAGCCATTTAATAGTAGTAATAATGGATATATACTGAGACACCAACTTAGTGTTCTGTTCACATTGGCTCATTTCATTGTGTCAACAGATGTTAATTATTGATGTGTCAGATTCTGTGAATACGTGAGGAATGTTCTTCCTTTCAGGGATCTCACATTGGTGCCAAGTTGAACTAACTGGAGAACTATGGCAAATATAGAAGTAAAATATTTTTAGAACTGTATAAACAGAGCAAGCTAGTTTGAGAGTAATGAGTAGTGAGAAGGCTACTTTAGTCCTCATGCCAGCCTGCATAACGTTGACAATACAGTCCCATCAGACATGAGGAGGCTTGGTTTGTAGAAATTAAGTGATATGTGTAATGTCACACAGGAAACACAGAATTGGGTTTTAAAAATAAACTTATTAGGTAACAAATGAAAAATGATTGCAGGTTTAACAACTATTTTTTAAAAAGTACATTATCTTGTCATTTTCTTTATTTCTTTTCTCTAGAAATAGGTTGTTGGGGGTCAAAATTGAGGTCTGTGGCTCTTAATACAGTTGCAAATGGGTTTCCTGGAGCAGTAGAATTGTATATGCACTCGACCTGCATGTATGATTTTCACAGAGTGTCCACAGCTCTTAACAAATTCTGAATGTGGTCTGTGATCACAGTGAAGGATCCATGAATTAGACAGAAGCCAGATTTGCTTTGTGTCTCACACCAAAGTTTGTTCCTCTCTTCCAAGAGGGTAGCCGGAAATAGAAATTGTTTATTCATTTTGTTAGGTTTCAAATAAATTTTATTTTGACATAAAGTAATTTTGTATGCACTGACCTATCAAAGTAGTTCTTATTTTAAAATAAGACTTAATAATTCAACTTTAGAATTGATTCTGATTCTGTCAGAAATTCCTCATATTGTAGACACTCCTGCATTTTGTTGGTTACCTTTTCAAAGGTCAGTTCTTTTTTTTTAATTCCATTGCCAGTGAAGGCCCTTATCCCTTCCTAACAAGGTAGTTATAAACATGTTTTCTTCCAGAATTAATGTCATCTTGCAC
>LZPO01017300.1:848140-866304 GCA_001675575.1 Neotoma lepida | reverse complement strand
TTGCACTTTTATCATATGGATTTTATCTGTACATTCTATTGGCCTTGCACTTCCTATACCATCCAATACCTCTTTGACTTTTGGAGTCCCACCAAAAACACTCACACAGACAAACATACATAGACACAGACACACGCACACCCCACCAAGAACATACATACATTCTCTACTTCATTATAGCCAATATTCTGTCTTTCTCCTAATATATACTTTGAATTGTATTGGCATCTTTTAGCTTTCCAAAACTGTGGTAGCTGTTCTCACTTCTTCCCGGTTAGCAGTTTTATCTCCAGTGTCTCCTGCTACAGACTCTGTCTGTGGTGGCTCCTATTCCCTGTCTTCTGTTTACCTGCAATACCTTGCTCACTCCTTTCCGTGGTCCACATTCTGCCCTTCAGTCCCTTAAGAGTAGTTTTTCTTGGAGACCTCTCTTTTATTTCCCAGGCTGGAAGTAATCTTTCTTTCCTTATTTGAGCATCCGTAGCACTTTAGCTGTACCCTCGGGGTTTGTTTTGTTTTGTTTTGTTTTGTTTTTTAACTCTTTTTATGTTGTATTAGATACTTATGTACTCTGTACTTTCTTAAGGATAGAGACATGGTTCCTAATTTTATAACTATCCCTGTATTTCCCCACACCTCACTTCAGATCCAACTTTATAAATACAGGTCTTGGCAAATTTTTATTAAATGAATACCATTTTACTTCAAAGTATAATTTAACCTTGCTATACTTTTGAAAACTTTTATTACTTCAGAATTCTTAAATTTATTCATTTTGTAAAAAACCTCAGCAATTCATTTTTAAAATTATAGCTAAAAAGGCCTATATGGGCTGTAATGACCATAAAGTAGCTATAGATAAAATAAGAATCTAGAACTGTGTGTGTGCGTGCACACATATGTGGAAGCCAGAGGTTGGTGTCAAGTGTCTTCCTTAACTTCTGTCCACCTTATTTTGAGACAGTGTCTCTTTCCAAACCTGGAGCTCACTGTTTCAGTTAGGCTGGTGGGCCAGCGGGCCCTTATCATCCACCTGTTACTGACCCATTGTTTCTGAGGCTACAGACTTGCACCNCTGCTCCAGCCTTCACATGAACTCAGGTCATCATGCTTACCCAGCAAGTACTTTACCCACTGAGCCATCTCCCCTAAAGACCTAAAACTACTTTTAAAAAGAACCCAAACTGTATCTCTCAAATGCAAGGTCTTCTGGCCTAACTAGAATACAAAGATTAAAACAAGTTCCTTGATACCTGTTTCATGTCTAATATTGTTTGCTAAAAGTCTTGGAGTCTATAAATAACTATGTGTTCACAAGCAGATGCCAAAGATGTGCTAGGACATCTCCATGTATAAGAGCAGCCTTAGCAGTCTAGAGCCACTAACTCCAGCACCAGGTAGGCTCGTGGAGTTGGTAAAAGTTGGAACCTTGCTTTGTGTTTGACTTTTTTTAAAACAGAGGAAATCAGGAGTGAAGAGTCCTAGGATAATTGTAATTTTACACAATGATTTCTCTTTAACTGATTCCTGGCCAACTCAGAAAGTTTCAGTGGCATTGGCACAACTGGCCATATTTAGACTCTGAAAATGAAGCCTCTGATAATGTGCAATAAGTCCTTACTGCTTTCTATAAGTGGAAATGAGAGTAGAAAAGAGAAAATAAAAAAGCTGAGAGTAATATATATAGCATTGAGTGGCTTGAAGAGAGTTGGAGAATATCCTGTCACTGTTACTTTCTAGCCATGTGACCTTGGTCACTTTACATCTCTAAATCTTTTTTTGAGCTGTGAAATTAGATAAAAACAACTATGTTTGTCAGGATTAATTAGAATCATTCCAGTAAAGTATTTGGCTTGGTGGCTCACCGTTGTGCACAGTGAAAACGTTGGGTGCTTTTACTACAATGGTGGTGCTTTTACTACTTTGGAACAGGTATCACAGCTTACACTTGGAGCTGTAGAATCTGTTACCTGTGATAGGTTTGGCAGGTCGTGTTGTGGCTGTGAAATTAGCCTATGCATCCTTGTGTTTGTGAGTGACTAAGGAGCAAGTGGAATTAGATGTTCTGCTTCTAGGGTTCCCATGGGAACTCCTGCATAACCCCAAATAAAACAAACTGGCCAGGGCTGAAATTACAACTTCAGCTGAGGCTCTCTTCCTATTGGAAGATATTCCTATCCATTGCTCAGTAACTACCAACTGCTGGATATGTAAGGAGCTATTGGCAGTTGACGACCCCTGAGAGAGGGAGAGTCAGTGTTTTTGAGGATGTGGCCCTTGTTGAGTTGTCCCTACTCTATGGAAGACCACACATCCAAGAGTATATGGACAGCACCAACTATATTCATGGGTTTAAGAAAAAAAAGGGGGGATACATACAAGTTGGGTGAGTTAGGGAGGGTGGAGAGATGTAAGAGGAGTGGGGGAAGGGATGAATATATTCAAAATATAGTTTAAAATTCTCAGAGAACCAATTAAAAGATTATTATTTTACTTAATCACTACAACCCAAGACAGAAAGAGCTTGATTAGTTTGACCAGTTTTACACAAGTGGTAGAATGTGTATGGTATTTGTCTTTTTATTTAATGGTGTATCTTGGCTTTTGTTATTGTTATTTTTGACAGGGCCTCATGTAGCCCAGGCTGGCCTCTAACTCCCTATGTAGCCAAAAATAACCTTGAACTCCTCCTGGTCCTCTTGCCTTCACTGCTCAAGTTTTGGGATCACAAGCTCTCACTGTCACACCTGACTCTTGGAGATATTATATATCATGTATAAACCATTTTATTATTAAGTAGTCCCTTTTTAGAATTAAGTTTTTTTTCTGTTTGCCACAAATTAGTCCCCTGTTGATGGATATTTAGGTTCTTTGCAGCTTTCTCTATTATGATCAGTATTCCATTGACTAGAGAAGTCATTTCACTGCTGTGCAAACAGCTCCTCAGATACATTCCTGGAAGCTCTAGACACTGCTGTCATCAGTTTGTCGTCTGTGAAGGTTGTCTTTTGGCTGATTGGGAACATGAAAAAGTGTGAGATTAGAGATGTGGAAAAATAGTAGTGACTAAGAATAATTAGAATAGGAGTGAATTAAGAGGGGTGAGCCTGTATACTAGGATCATTGATAAAAGTAGATTTTGTGATATACATAATCAGAGTTTATCCATAATTAAAATACATCAATGACATCATTATATAAAATCTTTTTGTTTTGTTTTTGGGGATAGGGTCACACTATGTAGCTCTGGCTGTCTTGAACTCACTCTGTAGACCAGGCTGGCCTTGAACTCACAGAGATCTGCCTGCCTCTGCCTCCTGAGTGCTGGGATTAAAGATGTGCACCACCACACCTAGCATTGTATAAAATCTTAATGTTTACTCTTAAATCTGTTTGGACTTAAACATTGTATATGGTGCTTTATGAATTCTTTGTGTCTTTGTGAGAAAACACTCATGCCATTTTTAGTTTGGATTTACAATTAGTATCTATTGACCAAGATTTTGCTGCCTTATGCATAATAACTGTTATTTGAAACAGCTCTCTCTCTCTCTCTTTTCTTCCTCTCCTTAGCCCTGGACGGAAGCGGGACTTTTCCCCTGTCCCGTGGAGTCAGTACTTTGAGTCAATGGAAGATGTGGAAGTGGAGAATGAAACTGGCAAGGATATATCCTCTCAAAGAGACTGCCTCAGTATAAGGGCACCGTGTTAAGTCAGACTTGGGTAGCTCCTAAATGGTCTTTGTCCCACTGTCTAAACTCCACCAGTGTCCATGTATCCCCCACCAGTCCTTTACATAGCATGGAATGTTACCTGTAAGCCTTTTGCAGAATCTTTTTTGGCTGCAGTTGTCTGACACGTGGGAAGGGATTAAGGATTAAATTCCTAAAAGTAATATTCTAGCAAGCTGAAGTGACTGAGTTTCTAGAAACCAAGTACTGAGTACTCTTGAGGAAAAAAGAAAGAAGGCATACCTACATTGTGCTTCAAAACAATCTTTATAGCTCAGGAACATCCACTTAAGTTCCTTTAAGTCTGCGGTTTCTGTAAGGTTATTTATTGCCTGTTTGGTTTTTTAATCAGTATATTATGATTAATAAAAAACCTTAAATCTGTTATCTTTAACTGTTCATACACTTTTCGAGTTTACAAGAGTGGTTCCGAGGGTCCAGTCCTGCTGCTTCTCCATGGAGGAGGCCATTCTGCCCTTTCCTGGGCAGTGTTCACGGTAAGTTGTTGATACTAGAAACTGGTGTTTTGTATGATTATTTTATCTTGGGTAGACTTGACTAGATCTTTCCACGCTTATTCATTGCTTCAGAAGAAGGTTAAGAGAGACTAGATTGCAAAGCTTTAGCATTGGGTGCTCAAGGTCCCCTGTTCTTTAAGCTAGAGGTTCTTGTAACATTTTGTATATATATGCCCTGGGGCCAAGGGTATGGAATTTGTACCCTATCAAAAGAGGGGTCTTTATCTCAGTAATTTAAATATTAGATGAGTAGACATTTTATTTCAGATGTTTTAGATATGTCTCTCACTTTGTTTTCTTCAGAGCCCCCATGGTACCTTGCACATGGAGATGTTTTAGAAATATTTGGGCCCGGGCGGTGGTGCACGCCTTTCTTTAATCCCAGCACTCGGGAGGCAGAGGCAGGCGGATCTCTGTGAGTTCAAGGCCAGCCTGGGCTACCGAGTGAGTTCCAGGAAAGGCGCCAAAGCTACACAGAGAAACCCTGTCTCGAAAAACCAAAATATATATATATATATATTTGGAAAATATTTCTTATTTTTTGAATATTTTTATCATTTGGCAATTTCATACATGAATACAATGTATCTTGATCATATCCAACCCAAATCCCTCCCCTACTTCTTCCAACCTTTCCAGTACTTCCACCCTCATGGTTTTTTTAAGTAACGCATTGAGTCTAGTTAGTGCAGTTTTTGTGTGCATGTAAGTGAGCCATCTACAGGAACCTGTGCAACCTAGTAGTGGCCACATCCCGGAAGAAAATGACCCCCTCCCCTGACAGCCATCAGTTGCCAATAGCTCCTCAGCTAGGGATAAAGATAACAGATTTAAGGTTTTTATTAATCATAATAGCTCTCTCATCCATGCTTGAATATTAACTGTCTTCTTTTCTAAGTAATGCTTTATTTTATTATACTTTAAGAAACAATTTGTATGTGTGTCTGCACATTTGCACCTCTGAACTCTTGGAAAATAGCACTTGGCTTGTGGTGCTTGAGTCTACAGTAGCGTGTGGGTTAGTATGAATATTGCCCTTTGTAAATCTTGCTCACATCTTTGACTAGAGGATAAGGCAGCCCATATGCAAGGAGATACTTCTAAGAAAGATACTAGCAACACCTTTGTATAAAATGAAGTGCTTTCTTGTGTGTCGAGCAAGTATACATGCTTCCTCTGTTTACCACTGAAGGACAAAAATCCAGGTACCTGGAGCCAAATGGTTGTGAATCACAACCCTAAGTGTTTCACTTTGTTCCTGAAGGAAGGACAGTTGGGATTCAGTATTAAATCCTTGGCACTAAAGGATTTGGCTTTTGTTTGCTGTTTCCTTCTCTTACTGTAGGCTCTGCTTCTCATTTGCCCGATGGCACCAAGCCTTTATATCTCTAGACCACTGCTGCCAAATAGATCTAATGTAAATAATTTTTTTCTAGTAGATATATTGCTAAGTGAAATTATTTTTAAGAATATTTNGTTTGAATCATTGTAGCCAAAATGATACATCTTGATCATCACAACAGGTAATCAATATAAAAATTATTGACATGGCTCAGTCCTTTTTTGTTATCACCAGTGACACAGTACCACATATGAGGTGGTTTATAAAAGGTTTATTTTGGCTCATAATTATTTTATTGGGGGGTTCCTTTTTTCAATTGAAAATTTTTTTCTCATACAATATATTCTGATCATAGTGATCATTCTGATCACTTCTCCCAATTCCTCTCATATCCCCTCTACCTCCCTAATGATCCAATTTTATGTTCCTTTTCTTTCACTCTTTCAAAAGCAAAAACATGAAATAAAAACAGAACAAAATAAAAACTCACAAAAATGAAAAAAATCAAAACAAAGCAAAGCAAAATTAAACAAAAAGTCTACAAAAATACTATTGAGTTTGTTTTGTGTTGGCTAACTACTCCTGGGCATGGGGCCTGCCCTGAAGTGTGGCTGATATACCCCATGAGATTCCATTGGAAAAAAAGTGATTTTTCCATTTGCCAGAGGGTATCAATTATAGATAGCTTCTTGGCTAGGTGTGGGACCCCATGTCCACTTCCCCTCTCAGTGCTGGGCCCCCATCTGTGCAGTCCTGTGCACACTGCTGTAGTCACTGTGAATTCATATGTGCATCAGGCCTGTGATGTCTGAAGACACTGTTTCCTTGGAGTCATCCATCACTTCTGGTTCTTACAGTTTTTACCTCTTCTTCCATATAAACCCCTGAGCCTTGCTGGGAGGGCTTTGATGAAGACGTCCCATTCAGGACTGAGTATTCCAAAGTCTCTCACTCTCTTCACATTGTTCAGTTATGGGTCCCCTTGTTAATTCCCATCTACTACAAAAGCAGCTTCTCTGATGTGGGTTGAGCAAGGAAGCACTGATCTATGGGTATAGCAGTATGTCCTTAGGAGTCAGTTTATTGCTGCGTTCCTTTAGCAGAATAATAATAATAGGTTTTTCCCTAGGCCCAGGGCTTCTCTAGTCTCAGATTCTTCGCCACTTTGGCAGTGTCAGATGTGGGTTCCATCTCATGGAGTGGGCCTTAGATCCAATCAGAAAGTGCTTGATTGCTCCTGTACCATTTGTGCTACTATTGTACCAGTGTATCTTGTGGGGAGGTCACTGTTGTAGGTCACAGGGTTTGTAGCTGGGAGATACTGATGATTACCTTTTTCCTACAGTGTTGTGCAGAGAGTACCTTCAAGTACCATGCATGCTAGTCAGCAGAGATGAAACTTCTAGTTAGGCACAAGCTCAACTTGTCCGTGTTCAATGACATAAGTGTTGTCTTCAGCAATAGGGNCTTGTCGTCAGGTAGTGAAGAACAATTGATAGTCTCCTTGCTGTTTGGGAGTTTCCTTGGAGCCACTTTGGCCAACAGCTTAACAAGATGTAACCCATTCCTGGCAGTGGGTTTTACTGGGTGGCATAAGATGTCTAGTTGGGACATTTCTTCCCTATTACTTGGTGACTGCATTTAGATTCCTTTCCTATATGTATATATTTTAGGAAGCTTCTACAGTAGTAGGTTTCCATATGGCTTTTCAAATGCTCTTTAGTGTCAGTTGTCCCTCCCCATACTCACTCCTTTAGCCTTCTCTCCCCTCTTCCTCCCTGTCTTACCCTCCCATTTTCCCCTTTGTCTCTCTNTAACACCATAGTCTATTTCCTCTTCCTTGGGAGATACTCTCCTCCTCACTAGTCCTTTACTAAGTACGTAAGTAAGCTCTATGGTTATTTGGATTGTAGCACACATATCAGAAGCTTAAAATTTAACATCCACATATAAAAGAAAACATACAGTTTGTCTTTTTGGGTCTGGTTATCTCACT
This sequence comes from Neotoma lepida, assembly GCA_001675575.1. Classification (NCBI taxonomy): domain Eukaryota; kingdom Metazoa; phylum Chordata; class Mammalia; order Rodentia; family Cricetidae; genus Neotoma; species Neotoma lepida. The sequence goes on along the minus strand of LZPO01017300.1, from coordinate 858,717 downwards.
CATGGTGATTTTTTCCCCCCTAGTTCTATCCATTTACCTGTGAATTGCTTGCTTGCTTGCTTTTTTCTTTCTTTCTTTCTTTCTTTCTTTCTTTCTTTCTTTCTTTCTTTCTTTCTTTCTTTCTTGAGAGGGTTTCTCTGTGTAGCCATGGCTGTCCTGGAACTCGATCTGTAGACCAGGCTGGCCTCAAACTCAGATCTGCCTACCTCTACCTCCTGAGTGCTGGGATTAAAAGTGCATGCCACCACTGCCCAGCTACCTGTGAATTTCATAATTTCATTTTTCTTAACAGTTGAATAATATTCTATTATGCAAACATGCCACATTGTCATTTTCCATTCATCTGTTGATGGATATCTAGGCTGTTTCCAATTTCTGGCTATTATGAATAGAGCAGCAGTGAACATGGCTGAGCAAGTGTCTCTGTAATAAAAAAAAAGTAGAGTCCTTTGGATATATGCCCAAGAGTGATATAGCTGAATCTTGAGGTAGATCGATTCCCAACTTCCTGAAAAACCGCCACACTGCTATCCATAGAGGTTATACCAGTTCACACTCTGAATAGCAATAGTAAATATTCCCTTTCCCTCATCCTCATCATGTGCTGTCATTTTTTTTCTTTTCTAATGGTCTTGGCTAGTCTGATTGGAGTAAGATGGAATCTCAAAGTAGTTTTAATTTTCACTTCTCTGATGGCTGAGGATGTTGACCATTTCTTTACGTGTTCTTAGCCATTTGTGTTCCATCTTTTGAGAACTGTCTACTTAGTCTGTGCTCCATTTTTAAGTGGGTTGTTTGTTCAGGTTTTTAGTTAGATGCTAACCCTGTCAGATGTATAATTGGTAAAGACTTTTACCTATTCTGTGGCTGCTACTGTCTGAGTGACAGTGTTCTTNGCCGTACAGAAGCTTCTCAGCTTCATGAGGTTCCATTTATTAATTGTTGGTCTTAGTGCCTGCACTATTGGTGTTCTGTTCAGAAAGTGCTTTCCTGTGCCAGTGAGTTCAAGCCTATTCCCCACTTCCTCTTCTCTCAGATTCAGGGCATCTGGCCTTATGTTGAGGTTCTTTATCCATTTGGACTTGAGTTTTGTGCAGGGTAATAAATATGGCTCTATTTGCATTCTTCTACATGCAGAAATCCAGCTGGACCTGTACCATTTGTTGAAGATGCTTGTCTTTTCTCCAGTATGTGTTTTTGGCTTCACAAAATTGGGTGTTCACAGATATATTTACTTATGTCTGGGTCTTCAGTTTGCTTCAATTGATCAGTGTGTCTGCTTTTATGCCAATGCCATGCTATTTTTGTTACTACATGCTATTTTTATAGCTTTTTAATACAACAGGAGGATCATGAGTTTGAGAGCCTGGTTTACTTAGCAAGACCTTGTCTCTTCCAAATAAATAAAGCTACCATAATTCAGTCCTCAGGCTCTTCTCTCAAGATATTTATCTTTTCCTAATCATTTTCTAAGGGACATGCCTCTAAACACTATCGAGAGATTAAGTTTTAGCTTCTAATTCTTCATGATAGAGATTAAATTTTGACATTGAGGCTTTGTGGGAAGGAGGAACATTCAAACCACATATGAGCCATAGCAACATATATTACATTCCTTGTTATACTATCTTTTAAATCCAGCATGTGGTTTACAGAGCACACCTCACTGGAGGCAAAAGTCATAGCTTATTTATGTCTGGCATATTATACTTAAGGAATGTTTTGTTCCTGAGTTAGTAACAGCACTGGTGTGTGTTGTAATGCAACTGCACAGATATGATCAGGATGTGTGATCAATAAGTTAGGTCATAGGATCCTGGAGAGCAGACACTGCTTTATCATTCTGGAATGTCTTCATATAATTCCTGTCATGGAGTTGATGTTTAGTGCTCCTTCTTTAAATATGTTGGTATCATTCCCAAACAGTTGAGAAGAAGTTAAATGTCAGTTGCTATATTCTATTTAAGAAAGCAGGAATATGTCTTTTTGTTCATTTAATTTTAATATGATTTTTTTCAAGACCAGGTCTTACTATTTAGACCAGGCTGGCCTCGAATTCACAGAAATCTGCTTGCCTTTGTCTCCCCCATGCTGGGGTTAAAGACCTGCATCACCATGTCTAGCCCCTATGTCTTTATTAAATAAGTCATTTATTTAGTCTTTACCAAGTCATTGGTAAAGAAGTTGCACAATGTGGTTAGAAAAATCCCAAACTCTAGAACACATGGCCAGTGACATAAAGGGACAGAGGAAGAGGTGAGTACTGTGATTGGGGTGTGCTGCTAGACTCTTAGATCCTTGAGCACGGACTGCCTTATTCAATTTTGCATGCCTTCTGCTTCCCCTATCTAGGAAAATTATTTCACAAAGTTGTACCATATTCTATCTTGTGGATAGATCCTGTTTATGTGATCACTTACATCAATCATGTCATCAGCCATGTCTCTCATATTGTAAGGTGCTTGGGTCTAATTCTGCTATTTGCTGTAGTTCCTGTTCACTTTTAACTGTGTTTATATTCACAGAAATGCTCTAAAGCTTGAGGAATTCTGCTTTGGAGTCAAGTCAATTGCCAGAGAACTAACTGGCTTTCACATGGCCATTTTTATTTAGATGCTTAGATTGTTAGTTTTAGACATTTTTTTCCCTCAACTTAGGATCTCTAAATATGCAATTTTTTTGTTAAATGGTAGAAATATTTTGATAATTGAATCAGAGTGCAGAAGTGTTCTACTGACTTATAACACCAACAGTGTTTGAAAATGTCTAGTTTGCTAAATATAAGGAATCTGACAGACAAGAATGATACTTTTAATGAATCACACTGACTACTAATGAAGATATTTCTCCATGGGTCTGTTCTCCATCATATCATCTTCATATGCCTCCTAGAATTTGAGACCAGTGAGCCACAGAAGTCAACCACAATAAGAAATATAAGCAGCCCTATCTCCCTAGACATTTGCCTTGTGCTAGACACCCTGCTCAGTGCCTAGGTGACTATGTTTTTGCTTGATTTTCCTGTGATCCTTTCAAGTTTAGGCAGGTGAAGATACTGAAATTTAGAGAAATCCCACAGCTGTGACAGCAACAAAATACAAGCGTACCTCTCTCTGAGGTTACTATGTTAAGAGGATTGTACATGTTTGTGAGGATGGTTATTTTTCCACATCTTCAGTATTTGTCAGTTACAAATACTGTGTCGTATTTTTTCAGCCTACTTCTCCAGGCTGAAATTATCTGAGATAATTTATAGGATATCAAAGCGATCTGATTCCTCCACATACACACCTTGGAGACTAGGTCTTGCTGTTTAGCTCAGGCTGGCCTTGAACTCTAGATCCTCCTGCTTCAGCCTCCCCACTGCTGGAATTCCCAGAATATGCTGCCATGCCTGCTTTGCCCAGATCTTCCAATCTCATCTCTATACTTTAGACTACCCACAGAGTTCCAAAACTTAATAATTGAGATAAGCTTGTCCCCTCCTCTGTTCCCTTAAATCAGAATTTCTAATGGATTTATCCTGTACTTTTAGTATTCCTCAAAGCTCCTTAGGTACTTGTGTTAGGCAGGCAAGGTTGAGGACTGCTGTGACTCTGCCATTTATTGGCTTTCTGGCCCTGGTAAGATACTAACTCCTTGTAAAATTTGTCATCTGTAAAATGATGAGATTTGTGTCTGAAGAGCTCTGAGGAGGAAGATAATGCATTGAAGCACTTAGAGGTGAATGGTAACCTTAGGAGATTTGGTAAATATTAACTGCTATTGATATTAGCATTGACAGCACAGATCCCACTGAGGAAACAGTTGGGTGAGTCTGGTTCTTACTGTTTGTTGCACGAATCCTAATTGGTCTTATAATAAACACCCAGAGCCAGATATTGGGGTGAAAACTGAATGATCAGAAAAACAGAGCAAGCTACAGCCACCACCTCTACCTCACCAACTCCTCAGCCTGAAAAAGATTGAGTTCCTGTCTCCTCCCGCCTTATATTCCTTTCTCTGCCCAGCCATATCACTTCCTGTCTCAACCTTCCTAGCGCTGAGATTAAAGGTGTGTGATCCCAACTGCTAGAATTAAAGTTGTGTGCCACCACCGCCTGGCTCTGTTTCTCTTTTAGACTGGATTAATCTTGTGTAGCCCAGTGTGGCCTTGAACTCACAGGAAATCAGATGGATCTCTGCCTCTGCCTCCTGAGTGCTAGGAAGTTGTGTGCCACCACTGCCTGACCTCTATGGCTGACTCTGTGGCTGGCTCTGTCCTCTGATCTTCAGGCAAGCTTTATTTCCTAGATTACAAACAATATATCACCACAGCTGTTTTTCACTTACTTCATAAATGACAAAATTGTGCTGTTTGAAACAAGACCAAAAGTCACTAACAGACACGATCTCATACTTTATCTATAAAGCATGTGGTATTCTATGAATTTACTTTGCACTCATTTATTTTTCTCATCTGTTTTTAACCATACAAAAAAGTAAATAGCATGAGTGCAGGGGCATTGTCTGTGTTGTTCTCTGCTATAACACCATTACTCATTTGTGGCAGTTTTTAGATGTCATTTAAAAAGATTTATTTAAACAAATAAACAAGAAGCTGCTTTTAATATTCTTGTCATAGTTTTCTGATGGCACATAATGATTATAAATCACTGCCTTCAGGCCAAAGGCTGGAATTGACAGTTACTGACCTTAGATCTGTCTTTTGCTTGTTTGTAATAACTTTTTAAAATGTGGAACAGTTAAGCAGATTTGACAAAATTTTGTCCCATAACTTTATATTCAAACTGTAGATTTGTTTTTGGCCTAGAAGCGTTTTCTACCTCCCCAGTGCAACTGATAACTCCCATAAATACCAACCACCTTCCAGGGATGAACAGCACAATATGGTGGGACTTCAGACCTCTGCTGGCTCTGAAGAGATGCTCACTAGGAGTAATAGAAGTAGAAAGGCTGGCTTTTTTTAAAGTGTATTCTGGTTTGTTTTCTGATATATGTTCACATTATGTTGGTAACTTACCATGATGCTAATTCTGGTTTTACTACTAATTGTTATATGATCACAAACAAATGATTTCCTCTTTCTTGGTCTCGGTTTTCTCATTCTTAAAATGTGAGGGTTAGACTAGACGGTTACTTTATTCTTAAAAGAGATGACATTTGCTCACTGTGATGCATGACTGTCAGAAAATCTGGTTTGCTGAGGAAGGAGGTATTTCAAGTTTCTTTCAATCTCTAAAATTGTATCTCTCCCATGATATTAATGCTTCCCATCACTTTTATGTAAAGAGCAGCTGCTGTGCCTATCTTAGGTGAATCTCAGATTTCATGATGCTCTGATTTTAGTGTAATTTCATGACTCAAGTGTCATGTTCATGTAATTCCTAGGCCAAAATAGTATTTTCAACTGATTCACGATCCTTATCTAGGGAATTCAGGCTCTAAAATAAAGAAAAGTTGTTCAGGGTATGGATGAAAACCTTAGGCCAGCGTCTGGAAGTGCTTACACTGTGTGAGGAAAACCTAGGAAGAATGACGATTTAAGGAGGGGTTTGGATAAAGCTTGTTTTTAAGTTGGAGACAGACTACAATGTATACAGAAACACAGAAAATCATTTTTCTTTTATTATACTTAAAAGAAAACCTTTGTGATAAGACAAGTTTTCTTTTAGTTCTCTTGGGTACCTTGAATTATGATCGCAGTTCATTTAACAAAGTTATTTGTAACTGGGCAAAGCCTGTATCCTCCCTCTTTGTTCTTTTCCTTCCAGGCAGCAATCATCAGTAGAGTGCAGTGTAGGATTGTAGCTCTGGATCTTCGGAGTCATGGTGAGTACAGCTCCTCATGGCCTCTGACCCCATGCAGTTACCCAGCCCCTTAAATAAGCCCAAATGTCTGTAATGTTAGTTGGCACAAATGAACCTAGTGTACCCTGTTTGGGTCTTTTGGAAGGAATCCTAGCTTGTAGGTAGACTGCTATACTTATCCTCTTCAGAGTAACTAACCGTAAAGATTTATCTGGAATATAGAACATCCTTGCTAAATCTATCTTTAAAATATATAAAGTCCCCATTCCATTATTCCTGGTTTTGTGATTCCTATCACTGAAAATTTATCTTAAAAATATTTTCTTTTTAGGAGAAACTAAAGTCAAGAACTCTGAAGACCTGTCAGCAGAAACGATGGCAAAGTAAGGAAGCAAACACCGATAGATTGCCTGGGTCTTGTCACCATTGTAAAGAGTAGTACAGTTTTATCATGCTGCTAGTGAAATTGTTTGACAGTCATTAACACACATATTTCACTTCTGTTCTCTCTTCTCAGTTTATCCTTACTATTTAATCTCAAAAGCCACCTCCATCTTTCTTGTTGTATCCAGTCTGATGGTCATCACATAAAACACTTGAAAATTGTTTAGTTTGTGCAGGCTTTTGAAAAATTTCCTTCTGTTGATAGAGCTGAATGGAATGTGGGTATCTTTTATGGACTCATATTTAGGAAAATATTTTAGTACAAGAAGCCTTGAGTGCACATTAAGGTAGCCTGCATGCATTTATTGTCCAGTATCACAGGAAGGTGAGGGCAGGGTATGGAAGAATACCTACTTAGAAACTGGGCCTCTAAGTCAAGTATTATATATGCCAGAGCTCTCAGTGTGTTCACTCACCAGGGTCACATGAGATCTAGCAAGAAATGCAGGTGCTTTGACCCTACCAGAGACCTGCTGAATTGGCATCTTTAACACGTAAATGTAGACATATAATATCTATATGTCTACATTAAATATTAATATTTAAAAATATTAAAAATATTTTTGTTATTTATGAGTATGGATGTTTTGCCACATGTTTGCCTGGTGTCTGCAGAGGCCAGAAGAGGGTGCCAGATGCCCTGGAACTGGAGTTTCAGATAGTTATGAGCTACCATGTAGGTGCTGGGAATTGAACCTGTGTCTTCAGGAAGAGAAACCAGTGTTCTTAACTGCTAAACTGTCTCTCCAGCCCTGGTATTTATATTCTTAAAACACTCTGTCAAAGACTCTGATGTAGTCAGTCCTGTAAATGGTTTTTGAGAACCATTGCCTTTCATAAGACTAAATTCCAAGTGATTGATCAACACCTTTAGCTCGAGTAAACACACCTTTCCTAAGCTTAGATATGATGCTGTTGATGCATTTGTTTATATATTTTTATGTATATAAGTGCTTTGTCTGCATGTATTCCTTTACACCAGAAGAGGGCATTAGATCCCATAATAAATGGTTACAACCACATGTGGTTGCTGGGAATGAACTCAGGACCTCAGGAAGAACAGCCAGTGCTCTTTTGTTTTGTTTTGTTTTGTTTTGTTTTTCCAAGACAGGGTTTCTCTGTGTGGCTCTGGCTGTCCTAGAACTAGTCCTGGAACTCTATTGACCAGGCTAGCCTCAAACTCAGAGATCTGGCTGCCTTTGCATCCCCAGTGCTGGGATTAAAGACATACACCACCACTGCCTGGTTGCAGACATCTATCCAGGCCCAGTTGTTATGCATTTTAGACCCTGTCTACCTTCATATGTTAACAACTTTCATAGAGAATGTCTAACTCAGTTAATGCATATTTTAAGATGTGGAATTCGATGCCTTCCAGAACATTTTATTTTATTCATTTTATCCATAACTAAAATTTTGTTAGACTTGTGAATTATTCTGGAATTTATATATTGATTTTTGCTCTAAATTTTAACCTTTTTTAAAAATACATTTACCTCCAAATAAAAGAATCATAACACACATGGCTTGAGATTAATTAATTGAACCTCTAGTCCATGTCTGTCTCTCTGTAAGTATATATATGTATATATATATATATATATCTTTATATAGGAATGAGCCTACAGTTTTTTTTTCTGTTTTGTTGTATTGATATATAGGAAATGCTACTTGATTTTACATTTCAAAATCTCTATATAAATCTTCTACATTACTTGTTCCAGAGACTATTCCTTATCTGAATCATTTCTGTCTCTGAGCCAAAGCATCATGGGGTTGACTTCATGGAGTCACTCTGGATCCACAGTGCTGGATTCCAAGGGAAAGGGCTTTAAATATACTAAGTATGGTAGCAGAAATCAGTAACTTTTAAATTTACTTTTATTTTTTTACTTTGGTGGAAATGCAGTGACATTTTGGTAGACCCAATGAGCTTAATTGCCTTGGCTTTGTCTGCAGTTGGTAAATATAGCTGAGTTTCTTCCTTGTAGAATAGTTGTAAGGACCCTTTCAGACAAGGTTACTGAAGAATTACATTAGATGACACAGAAAGCTCATAGTGCATGATGGGTACTTGCCTTCCATTGCTGCATCACTGCGACCACAAATTTGGTCGAGTCATAAAGAATGGTGGTTTATTTAGNCTCCGAGTTGTAGAGGCTAGGAAGTCTAGAGCCTGATTATATATAGAGTCTTAGATTATAGCATAGTGGAGGATTTCACATGGTGAGAGCTGTGAGCCAGAGAGAGCAGTCTTTATAACAAGTGATTCATTTATTAATCTGTAAAGGGGTTAATCCACTCCAGAGGCAAGCCCCCTATGACCCAGTCACTTTTGTAAGTCCTGCCTTTAACTACTATTAACTAGAACAAAAGCCAGTAAGAATGAACACTGAATATCCTTTTAGTTCTGAGTACAATGCTGAACTTTTATCAATGTTTGTTCTTCCAACAGATACACTGCAAACTTTCAAATAATAATTATTAATATCTGAATTTGAGAGAGACGTTCAGTGATCATAGCAACACTGAATAAATTACAGTTTTTCCTTCCACTAATATCACTTGGCCTTTCACAGGATTCTTGTCTTTAGAAGCAATGCTTCTGTGAAGGAAGCTTTGATTTCTTTTGTCTTTTTTCTGAATCTTGTCTTAACAGTCCTTTAACTTTTGGATAACAGCTTCACTTTCACTTCTCACTCATTGCTCAAAGTAACTCTTGAAATTGTCTTCTGACTTCCATGTGTGCCATGACGCACGCACGCACACACACACACACACACACACACACACAGGTAAAGTAAATAAACTGAGGCTGATAGTCATCTTATTACTCTAAACTTCGTTGCATCATCCATGGGAAAACAGAGGCTTAGAGTAAATTATTTCCCCAGAATACCACGCTTAGGTTAAACATACAATTATGTTTATATGAATGTACTAGATGTGTAGAATGATAAAAGGATGATATAAAGAAAGATCAGAAATTTGGGGTTCTTAGTCCTTAACCTGCCATCTATCTGGAGAACTAAGTGTGTGCCTCTCTGCTTGGTACTAGGAACCGTGTAAGCAGGCTCACACAGGTGTGTTTGTAGGGTGGCTCTGCAGATCTTTACCATTTCCCACATAACTGTTAGCTACAGCCCAAAAGAAGGAACTGAGAAAGAAAGCTATTTTTGGTGTCCTCCAGCGCTCTAAGATTTCTCTCTCTGCAGAGATGTTGGCAATGTGGTTGAAGCCATGTACGGGGACCTCCCTCCTCCAGTCATGCTGATCGGGCACAGCATGGGCGGTGCCATTGCAGTGCACACAGCATCAGCTAACCTGGTGCCAAGCCTCTTGGGCCTCTGTATGATTGATGTTGTGGAAGGTAAGTTTTCTTAATACTGACCAAATCAGATTCAGTAATTTAGAAGAGACATCTCTGGCACATTATTGCCTTGGCCATATTTATTCTTAATTTCACTCATCTTGAAGTATGCCCCTATGTCTTTGTACCGTTATAAAGTTATACAACCATTTTCTATGTTATCAGAAACTCTTCATTAACACCTTTTAATGGCTGTATAATATTTCTAATCATATGTCTTTTAGTTTTACTTAACCATTTAGAAAGAAACTGCTTTTTATTTTCTGACTTACCCTGAGAATCTCACTGCTGCTTGCACAGGTTAGCTATATTCATTGGGGTGTGCCACACAAGGAGTAGGTACCAGTAGTCAAGAATTACTGAAAGCCATAGTGGAAGCTGGCTTGTGTTACTCTTCAGAATGTTCTTAAACTGTATCTTTATTTTACCCAAGCATCATTGAATTCTGCTATTACCAGGAGCATATATATAGAGTTGACTCGGTGTGTTAGTTTTTGCCACTGTGACAAAATATCTAAGATAAGCAATTTAAAGGAGGNAAGATTTATTTTGGCCCACAGTATCAGATTTTAGTTCATGGTTGGCTAGTCCATTGCTTTTAGAATGTGGTAAGTTAGAACATCACTCATAGGGAGACTAGGAACAAACTGTGTGCTCACAGAGCTTGCCCCGAGTTACCTGCATCCTCTAAGTAGGCCCTGCCTCCAAACAGCCTGTTCAGTATGCACTTAACAATGGATTAATCTATCGATGAAGTTAATGTCTTTATTATCCAACCACCTCTTGATTGGTGAGGGCCAAACCTTCAATACAGAACCTTTCGGGAAGGATTCTTCCTGTGTAAGCAATTCCATCCTGTCATTGTGAATGTGAGGAGTAATATGAGGATTATTGATGATGTAGGCAGAGGCAAGGGTTTGTAGGACTCCAACAGTACAGGAAATAATCTGAA
>LZPO01017300.1:827383-839671 GCA_001675575.1 Neotoma lepida | reverse complement strand
TGTGTGTGTGTGTGTGTGTGTGTGTGTGTGTGTGTGTGTGGCTGCGCATGCTCCTGCAGCCTTTCTACCCTTTTTAATCATGGCGACTCTGCCTTGAGCTTTCTTATCCATGGGCTTTGGACTTCAAAGTACATGGTTTTTGTTATAACGATTTTTAAAATCATATTTGTTCTGTATACTTAATGTGAAATTTCACATCATCTCAAGTTTAATAGGACTGCTAGCGAGCGCTTAACTTTGCGGACACACTTTACCCTGTTTTAAATGCTAGAAAAGGAAAAGTTGCTGTTCATAAAAATCTGCAACTCTCCCTTCAATTTTAAAAATCTCCTTTTATTTTAGAAATAATTTTTAAGACAGTATGTCTTGATCATAATCTTTCTTCTCCCTGACTTCCACCTCGCTACCCACCCAACTTTATGTTCTTTCTGTTTCAAAAAGGAAAAACAACAAAAAACTAAAACCAAAACAGACAAAATATCTTAGGGTTTTCATTGCTGTGAAGAGGCACCATGACCATGGTTACAAAGAAAACATTTGAGGTGGCTCNCTTACAAGTTCAGAGGTCCAATCTGTTATCATCATGATGGGGAGCAAGTTGGTGTGCAGGCAGACGTGTTGCTGGGGCTGAGAGTGCTACATCATGCAAGCAACAGGAAGTCAGCTGACTGTGTCACACTGAGGGAAGCTTGAGCAAAAGAGACCTCAAAGCCCACCACCACAGTGACACACTCCTCCAGTAAGGCCACACCTCCTAATGGTGCCACTCCCTTTGGGGGCCACTTTCTTTCAAACCACCACACAAACTAAAAAAAAGAAAAGAAAAGACAAAAATAACAACAACAAAAAAGCGCATAAAAACCATGGAGTGCATTTTGTGATAGGCCTATAGGAAGACCTACTACTATTATTTGCTAAAGGAACATAACAATAGTAGAACTCCTAATGGCATACTACTATACCCATAGTTCAGTGCTGTGCTCAACCCTCATCAGAGAAGCACCTACTTGCAGTAGATGGTACATGACAGAGAAATCCCCAACTGGACAATGCAGAGAATGAGAGTGACCCGTCCATTTCTCCCCGCCCCACCCTTCGTAGTCTCTGTTCTCCCTTGTCAAGCCCTTCTCAAAGTCAAAATAAACTGTCTCTATCATGCATGACAAACCCTGAGTCTAGCTGCCTCCAGGCCTTAGAACCCACACTAATACCTGTTTATATACTTTTTCCATTGAGTTTTCTCTAGAAGGAATCGTGGTACCAGCTGTTCATATAATAGTGACTTTTCTACCTAACTGTATAGTAAAGAGGTTCCATTTTTGTGATTGTTTGCTTGTTTAATTTTTTTAGATTTGACAGTTTCATATATGTATATAAAGATTATGTCATTTTTATCCCTGTTTACCCACTCTCATCCCCCTCTTTGCCTACACGTCTCCCTTCTGCTGTCATGGCTTGTTTGTGTAGATACCATTTTTAAGAAGAAGAAAATGAAAATTGTTTGGGTTGGATGTTCAAACATGCAGGGTTCTGCTGGCCATGGTCATTGTACTGGCCATGGCCAGTTTCTATATGGCAGCTGTAACACAGGACTTTTTACTGTGCTCTTTGGGCCTTGTTCTTTTGTGAGCAGGGAGCTGCTTTGCTTTGGGGTTTGTTGGGGCTGAATTTGTATCCAGCCTTACGCACTTACAACTTTTGTCTTAATTCTTCAGTACACTTCATAGAATTGCTATGAGGGTTGTATGAAAAATCCAGTAAAACCTCTACTATCATATCCTAGAAGATGGCCATTCCCTGTTTATGAGTCCTTATTGGTAAATGAATATCTAAGATAATTTGATAAGACATTCATGAAAGTATTTTTTCAATCTAGGTGTGAAGGAGTTACAAGTCCAGAAGGTTCCAAATCCATAGTAGAAGGAATCATAGAGGAGGAAGATGAAGATGAAGAAGGAAGTGAGTCAGTAAACAAGAGGAAAAAGGAAGATGACATGGAAGTGAGTGAAGGTCTCATCCTTAGGAAGACAGAGGGAGGAGGGGAAGCAGAGACAACATTGTTGTGTTTGTCAAGTTACATCTTGTAGTGGGCAGAGACACTGTGGTAAGAGGTTATCAGGTGGAGGGCACTAACGCTGGGCTCCAGTTAGAACATGGAACTCATTCCATGTGTTCCCATCAGACTGCCTCCTCACCAGGCTCCTTCTCCCTCTGTAAAGGTGTGCCTGTGCTTTCTCTTAGGGGAAAAGAAATCTCAGTTCCAACCTGTATCCTGTGATGCCCAGCTCTTACCATCTTTCCAGGCTTATCTCCTGGAACAAGCTTTCTGACATGCGTCTCTGTCAGTCCATCTGCGTTGTGGACTTACAGTGATATGGTGCAGTGTAACTCTTGGAGTTGTACAGTTTAAGTCCTATAATTGAGCCATATTTAAAGGTGCTGTGAACTCCTAAGAGTCAGTACTGACTCCTGTTGTCTCTAATTATACAGAAATCATTTCCCAAGCAAACAGATTATGTTTAGTTCATGTCTGTGTAAGTAGTGAGTTTTGGTGGAGCAGTCTGTTTGAGGCTAGTGATGGGAAGTGCATCTTTGCAGGGTGGGTTAGTGACTTTCTAAGGCATATTGTAAACATCTTCTTAGTGGTCGGTAATATTGGTGTTACCACACACTCCCTTGCCTTTGGGGGTGCTACTGTTAGCAAGAAGAGTACATTTTTTAAAAGAGTTTTTTGTTTTGTTTTTCAAGACAGGGTTTCTCTGAGTAACAGCTCTAGCTGTCCTGGAACTTGCTTTGTAGACCAGGCTGGGCTCAAACTCACAGAGATCCACCTGCCTCTACCTCCTGAGTACTGGGATTAAAGGCGTGCACCACTACTGCCCTGCTTTTAAAGTATTTTTTATTTAATGAGGATCTTCCTGCCATCCTTGTGATCACTGATCAGAATAATGCTTTATACTACTTTAGAAATTACAAATATATAAATTATTTTTCATTTGTTTGAGCCTCGAAACACGCTGTAAGGTGAAAGGAGATTTTTCTCTCATGTTACAACACAGTAGCATCTTAACTCATAAATTAGACTTGGGAGTCTGAGGCAGAGGGATCACAAATTCAAGGCCTGCTTGGACTACAGAATGAGTCTGGAGCCTGGGCAACTTAGGAAAACTTGTCTTAAAAGTTACAAGAACAATGGAAGTCAAAGGGGCCAGGCATGTAGCTCAGTGGGGGACACTCACAAGCATGCAGAGACCCTAGGTCATCCCCAGTTCCGCTCTCTCCACCCACAGTGAAGAGGTCTGCCCAAGGAACGGTGGCAGTGAATTCCATTTTCCTTTCATGGCTGTTTCACACTTACATCACTAGTTGTCATTGAGCTCTCCATGGTAGAGACCACCACTATCTCCCTTGGTTCAGGTACTCAGTCATACAAAAAATTAGAGCACGTCATTTAGGTGCTCCTGATTTTTAATACCTGTTCTTTGTTCTTGGCAATGTTTTAAAATAAGCACCATTATATGATTTTATAAACTCCACAAGTGTTGGAGGGGGCAAGCTGAAGTCATTAAGCAATGACTATCCATGAGCAGTCACTTCCCTAATCTACTCTCTGTCTATAGATTTGCTTAATCTGAACATTACATATAAATGGAATTATATAATGTGACCTTTTGTGACTGGCTTCTTTTACTGGAGGACAGACTTTTCAAGGTTCATCCATGTTGTTGCATTTATCATAATCAGTGTTTTTTTTATTTATTTATATGTCTGAAAAATATTCCATTTATAGATATGCTACATTTTAATGTTTATCAGTTGATGAATATGTAGATTTTTCTATAGCTTTTCCATTATGAATAATACTGCTGTGAATATTCATTTCAACTTTGTGTGTGGACATCGGATTTTTTTTGTTTTTCTGGGAACTCTGGGAGAACGGTTTTCAGAAGGCCGTGACACTTTTCATTCCTATTAGTGGGAATCCTGGTGGCCATGAAGTAGCATCTCATTGTGGGAGGTCTGGGTTTGGTTGGTTTGGGTTTTGTAAGATAGTATTTATTCCAAGCTGGCCTCAAACTAGCAGTTCTCCTGCCTCAGCTCCAGAATGCTTGGACTACAAGCAGATGCTGCCACACCAAGCTCATGTTTACAGATTGCCTGTTGCTGTTAGGCATCTTTTCATTGCTTAGTGCCCATCTGGGCCTGCATTCTCCTGCATGTGAATGTGTGTTTGTTTAATCATCTCATCACTGTTGAAGAGATTGTGTGTCCTCTACCAATTCTCTTGATACTCTTAGTAGAGGTTATTTGACCGTGTGTCTCAGTGGTTGTTTCTGAGACCTCTGTTTCCTTCGTCTGTCTTTGATGGCAGTACCAAACTTTCTTGTTTTTGTGGTTCTTAAGGCCTCACATATGCTAAACCTCTGCCACTGAGCTATATACCCCTAAGTCCCAAACTTTTAATTACTGCAGCTTGCAATGATTTTGAAGTCAAGAAGTATGAGTTCTCCAGTTTTCTTTCTCTGTTGCAAAGTTGGTTGGTTATTCAGAATCGTTTGTAATCTTAGACAATTTAAGGATCATTAAAAATATCTTTACAAAACACAATTTATCCCTTGGATAGGGATTTCACTGACTTTGTGGGTCACTTTGAGTGATGTGGACATCTTAGTCACCCCTGATCTTCAGCCTACTGTGTCATCTCATGTCCAATGCAATATTCGAATCACTTATTTCAGTTACAATATTTAGCCTATCTCCGTGTTGCAGGAAAGCATGGGACTCACTTGTTAGTTCACCTAATTGATAGCANACTGTGTGCTCATCCAGTTGTCGAGAGAAGATAGATGTTGACCTTTTCATATTTGTCATATTGCCTTAGATGACCATTACTAGTCATTGTCATAAATCTGAAATGAGAAGAAGTCCTCTCCTCACATGTCAGCTTGTTCTTTCCCGTAATCTGTCATATTTGTCTCAGGGACCCCAGCTTGAATGTCACTTTCTGCTTTTTCTTTCACTTAGATTTTTTTCTTTTGTTTTGTTTTACTACAGTGTGGTCTTTGTATATGTTCTTTTGCTGATGTGTCCTTTTTAATCACTGGTATAGGAAAAGCTCCATCTTGGATCAATAATTAACTGCCTTTGTGATCTTAACAAAGTTTCCTAAATTTATCTAAAGTAATAGAAGTTGTTAGGTGTGTTGGACCAAGTCTGGAGTACCAGCCATTTGGGAAGTTGAGGCAGGAGACTCACATGTGAGCCAGAAGAAAATGAACAGGAGTGAGAAAGAAAACGTCAGATTATCCAGAAGTAGAGGTTACACCAGCCTGCAGCACTGTAGGAAGGGTTAGCTGTACCCTGAGCTTCAGGCTACAGTGGGTCCTTGAGAAGTGCTAGTTCCTCCTTCCTCCCACAGACCTGCTTTCTGCCCTGCTCTTCGAGGATTGCCCGCAGCCACCTCACTTTGCTTTTATTCCTGCAGACCAAGAAGGACCATCCATACACCTGGAGAATTGAACTGGCAAAAACAGAAAAGTACTGGGACGGCTGGTTCCGGGGTTTATCCAATCTCTTTCTTAGTTGTCCTATTCCTAAACTGCTGCTTTTGGCTGGTAAGTGTGTGTATGTGTGCATGTGTGTGTTTGCTTGGCTGGAATAATAAATACCATAGGTTGAATGGCTTAAAGAACTAAAACCTTTTTTCTCGAAGTCTAGGGGCTGAAAGTGTGAGATCAGAGTATGAGTCGGGTTAAGTTCTCAGAGTTCTCTTCAGGTTCGCAGACCTTCCCTCTGTGCTTTCCTATGGCTAAGAGAAAGCAAGGCAGCTTTCCAGTGTTTTTTGCAAGGACACTAATCTTATTGTGTCAGAGACCCCTACCCTTAAAACCTCCTTTTGCCTTTTTGTAGACCCCATCTTCAAATACACTGGGGGCTACGGCTTCACCATGAATGGTGGGGAACAGTTCAGGCCATAGAAATGTGAGTCCTGTCATCTAGATGTGACCTCATTAGAACTATTAATATTAACCAAATCAGTAGTGACTTCTAAAGTGGAGAGCCATCGTTGTTCCCAGAGCTTCCTCATATTCAGACCTAAACCTGATGGGGTGTAAACACCCTCCATGGTGTTGGCCTAGTCTTTGTACCTGGTCAAACCCGACTCCTAGGACTACAGACAGTGCTGTAACAACATTCTGAACACTGGGAGAGTTGAGACAGTAAAACCTTGTTTTCATATAAACATCTTTAAATGAGCGTGATTGGGGCTAGAGTTAAGAATATTTGTTATTATTGCAGAGAACCGAATTTGGTTCCCACTACCCACATTGTGACTTACAACTGTCTGTAACCAGTTCTAGGGGATCCAACACCCTGTTCTGACCTCTATAGGTGCCAGGCACATATTCGGTACACATATATACATGCAGGCAAAATTCTCAAATACATAAATAAAATAAATAAATCTAAAAAAAAGAGAACATTATTGCCCAGAAATCTCAACCTGAAAAATTTCATCTGGTGAGAATGTGCCTGTGGGAATCAGGAACATGTCAGTCTGGATTGAGGGTGCAGTGGTGTTTATAGTTCTCAGGCAGCGTTTACTCAGTGCTCAGAGAAACCTATTTCACAAGGCCTCTCCTAGGGAGCTACTCACAGATTCTCTTGTTTTGTTCTAGGTGTTGATAGATTGGATAAAGATCTGACCATAGGCCAGATGCAGGGTAAGTCATCCAGAAATTGTGCCCATGGATCCTTTTCTGAGGGCGAGAAAATGGGCAGTCACATGAAAATAGATATTCTGAGATAGTGAGGTACAATGGGGAGAGTGTGAGTATTAGAGTCGACATTGGACCGCCACCTCTTCCAACCACCAGGTGATTATGGGCAAGTATCTTCCCTTTTCTGAAGAGTGTTTCTTCCTGCCCCCCAACTAAAAATGAGAGTTATTATTCTTAGGTGTGTTTCCAGGATGGAAGGATTCTGAGGTGATGCACCTGGGAATTATTAAGTATTACATAGGCATCTAACATTGTGAACAGACATAGTTTTCTTACGTTCAGAGTTTTTACAAAGAGAAATAGTGTAGGTACTAAATAGTGTAAGGTCTGTTAGAAGACATGGTGAGGAGGGAGAAGAGGGAGCTTTATTGTGGGGGTGAGTTTAGACACTGCTCTCCTAGTAACCTGTATCTGCTGGAATGCTCTCAATGTATGAAATGAGAGCATTGATGCCAGCCTCGTCTAGTGGGTCTGAGCACACCGTGAGCACGAATGTGAGGGCTGTGCAGTGCTGATGTTATATGCTATAACATATACTAGTGGATGCTCTATGTTAGAATCATATGCATTAATAATATAAGAGATCTGAAGGAGAGCCACCTCCTGCAGGAGGAGGGCCATTAATAGGCTTAATGAATGGTGTGGCCTCAGTTCCTTCACTAATTACATAGCCTTGGATGAGACATTGCCCTAATCATCATTAGTTTCATTACCTGTGTGATTGTAGAATCAGCTTTAGCAGTGGGTAGACTAGTACACTGGAAACATAAGACTACTGTGCAGCTTGCGTGACAGCCACAAAGACATCTCCAACTTTCTTACTTTGTAAATGGAAAAACTGGGTCTCCGAGAGTTAGTCAGCCCCCACCCTGACCCTGTCCTTAGCATTGAACACCTGCCTTTCGTGCTCAGCCCAGCCAGCTCAGCGCCAGTCTCCTTTTTTTTCTTTTTCTCATTGCTGGACACCAAACCCTTGAACCAACACACACCAGGAAAGCTACATGCCCAGCCGCTGTTCACTCCTAATAACTGTCATATTAGGGTTTGGATGTAATTCAGGTAGTGTTTGAGTAGCATGCTTGGGGCCAACTTTCAATCCCAAGTACTACCCCCACCAAACATTACCATAAGTTTGTAAGCTTGCAGTGTGCTGGAAGGCAGTGTGAGAAAGCACATCTTACAGTGCCTGGCACACTGTTTAATACTCATCTGCTGTCTTTTACAATAATCCATTTCAACATTCTTAACATAGCTTACAGAGCCCCCAATGGCCTCCGGTTTTCCNGCCTAGCCCCATTGCCAGCCACTCAAATCAGCACCATGCCAAGCTTCTTTATTTCCATGGCTAACTGCCACTTCAAGCCTTCTGTCCTGTTGGTGGGCCATTCTTTCTGTGCAGAAGCCTGTCTGGTTACCCGCTGGTTCAGGAAGCTCCTTTACCACACTTTTACAGCCTCTGTGCCCATTTTCACCTTTGGGACTACATCTACATTAGTGCTGTGTTCTACTCTCCTACTGGACTGACTCCTGTGAGTACAGTAGCTGAGTTTTCTGCTCAAATTTACACCAAAGTAGAATCAGGAGAGGGTGACTAGTGAAGGGACCGTGAGCAAGGTACAGTTACACTCAGCAGACTGGGTGCTGTGTCCAGAGTGTCCTGAGGGAAGATCCTCCTGGGCTGTCCAGTGACCTGAGAGGGACAGGGCTGATAAGCGGAGGACTTTTTGTCCCTGAGGTTGCCTGCTTGTCTCCTCTCCAGGGAAGTTCCAGATGCAAGTCTTACCGCAGTGTGGCCATGCAGTCCACGAGGACGCCCCTGACAAGGTTGGTGCCTAGTGACTTGAGAGGACAACTGGGGGGTACGTGGGATTTCACAGAAAGTAGGATGAACCTGTGTCTCAGGGTTTATCTGCAGCTGCTGCTTGCAGGCCTTTGTGGGCTGCCAGCTCCCCAAGGCCCTGCCTGATGAGCGCCTGTGGTCTTGACTTTGTATGTCTGGGCTGAGGAGCCACTGGTACCGTTTCATTCAGTGCCCTGTGGCTAAGATCTGCTTCTTTGTTACCCCCTAAAACCAGACAAGGGTAATTGGGGCAGGCACTGCACCCTAAATTCTAGTTACAATCAGAGATTAATAGGGGCCCTTCCTGGAGTAAAAGGTCCTGTTCCCCTTCACCTCCCTGGAGCCATCCCTTATGAGAGTCCCCTGGTCCAGGTCCTTTTGCTCTTCAGCTACCCAGTCGTACATGAGGACAGCAGTGAACTGAACCTTCTGGCAGAAGCCTGCAGGGCTTCCAACATAAGCCCAGCACTTCCCTCCACGGGGCCTAGAATGCCTCTTCTTTTCCAGGTAGCTGAAGCTGTTGCCACTTTCCTGATACGGCACAGGTTTGCAGAGCCCATCGGAGGATTCCAGTGGTGAGTACATAAAAGCACAGGAGTCTAGCTGGCTGGCCCCCTCAAAACTCAAGAATCTGGGAGGCCGTGCCTTAGCCCTGTCTGGTCTGCATCACCGAAGTGGTATGTGTTTTTCTTGGTTGTATGTGGGTCCAGTGGGGTTTTGCTGAGCTATGTTTGAGTCATGCCTCATCTGCTGCAATGAGGTGTCTGTTCTCTGAGGAGGCTGGAATGGGAATCAGCCTTTGCTAGAAATGTCTGTGTTCTGCCCCCTGCTGAGCAGAGCTGGGCAGGCCATGGAGATTGTATAGAAGTCTAGATTGTAGATTTCAATCCCTGCACTGCTGACAGTTGGGGGAGGGGATCCTTTGTTGGCGTCAGGAGGTGTCCTATGCACTATAGCAGCACTCTGGCCTCTGCCTACTATCTTCCAGGAACACCTCCTAAACATAATTCTGCCAACCAGAAATGCTTCCAGGTGGTACCATGTATCAAGGGAGTCAGAAGTGAAACAATGGCTTGTCTAGAGGAAGAGCGTACAAGCCCTCATCCTGGAAAGCTCTTCATGTTATTAGGGAGAGGAGTTGGACTGAAGGAGAGACATGCTGACCCACATATCAGAGGGTTCTGGCCTATCTCAGGAGTATCTCTTCTGCACTGGAGGAGGCCCTTGCTTCTCAGCCCATGTGTCACATGAGGGGTCACTCCTGTTAGCCTCCTCTCGTATTTTGGTGAGGCGTTTGGGGGAAACTTGTGCTTTACCACAGGAAGTTTGAAAAAGAAATGTCTTCTGCCTTAGACAACTCTCATTGCCAGGCCATGGGAGATGGAAGATATAGGAATGGTGGGCGTCAGACATGACAGGGACCTGGTACAGTGAACCAGGAAAGTGAAGGTTATGCTGCTTAGCCCTCTCCTTTAACTGATCATCCATGGACCCTAGGAATCAATATGAAGACGTAATTTCTCAATAAAGTATTTGGGGGCTTCTGACCTTCGGTGTCTTGGTCAGATGAACTGTCCACTGAGGGCAGCACCCTTGTCTAGCCCCATGTGGGGCTGTGAAGAGATGGGGCAGACCTGTAGTGGTCACTGGGGAGGGTTCCTTGGAGAAAGGAGTAAGCGGGTGTGTGTGTGTGTGTGTGTGTGTGTAAAAGCTTGTGATGGTTACATCTGTAACATTTCCCCTTTTCTACCCTTGACAGTGTGTTTCCTGGCTGTTAGTGACCTGCTGTCCACCCCTCCCTCTCCATTGAGCTCTGTTGTAAATACATCGCACCAGAGGCCACTGTGACACCGCCGTCTCCTCACCATCCCACCCAGCCATGTGACACTGGCTCCCTGTAGAGGGGCATCTTCAGATGTACAAACCCTTTCTGTGTACCTGTCAAAACCATTGTTTTCCAGGGCCCTTGTCCACCAGTGGCCTGCACAGTCTGGGGTCCCTAGCTCTTCTCCTCCCTTGTGCTCCCTGCCTTACCTAGGGTGAAGCCTCCACTCCCTGGGCCCCTGTTCCTGGCATCCGGCAATGTACCTGGGTCCATATGTCTCCCCAGGCTCAGGGATCTCCATTCCTTGAGGATGTTCTTGGCATGGTCCTGCCCTACCTCATGGGATGGGCAATGCACACACTGGCCCTTATTTTTCCCTTTCAAATAAAACACCGGTCAGGTACCTTTATCCCAGTCTTAACTGTTCGAAGTCTGGAAGAGTCAGTGACCAGGGCTCCAGCCTTAGGTTCAGGGAGAGGTAGTAGATAGCAAGCAGCCCAAGAAACCCACCTGTAAGCCAGGTCCAGCCAGTCCAAGCACATAGCTTCCCGTCTGGGTGAGCCCGCTGTCCCACTCCCACATGTCTGGGCACCTGCCCTGGGCTGAGGCCAGGCTGCTCCAAGGGCCTCATGAGCCCTCATCTGCCACAGAGCAGCCCAGGTTAAACACAGCCCACGCACAAAGCCACAGGCTAAATCCTGTGGAATTGTTTTTAATGATCGAATTTAACCATTTCCATAGTTGGTTCCTGAAGGTGTGCCAAGTGCCGCTTGCCTCTTCTAGACCCACAGCTTCTCTCTCCACTTGTGGTTTCCATGTTACTGTGTAGAAACATCATGGACTAGCATCCCCAGTCTTTACCCTCATCCAGCTGCCTCATCACAGCACTGCAGCCTCCCCCCTGCTGCCCAGGCACGCCATTTCCATGGGCAGGGAGGGGCAGCCCCCTGAAGCCCATCTTTCTGTGACTGTCTTAGGTGACGTGTAGCCCTCTCCAGTTTTCACCCAACAACTTCCTACCCTGTCCTGCTGCACGGTCCAGAGTCTGGGACCGACTTTGTTTCTTTGTTATTTATGATCTTGTTTAAAGAAAATAAATATCTCCCAACCTTTATTCATCTGAGGAATTGTCCTTATTTTTGGTGATCTGGCTAGGAACAATCCCCCTTTCTCCATAATCTGCCAGTGTCTGTAGCCCATGCTCCTGTAAGCAGATAATCACCTGTGTTCCTATAAAGAACCCCAGTGAAACTCTGGGATGGACACACGGTGGGGTGCTAGGAAGAGGATTATCAAGGGACAAATAGAGGCAAAAAAAAAAAAAAATGATAGGCTGTCTTTGTCTACAGCCTATCAGTACCTTCCCCAGATCTGATTCCGGAAGATGGAGTCTGTTTCTACTGCAGCCCAGGGAACCTGGAGTCTGGTGGTGAAAAGGACAGTCTGCCTCTGTGACTTCCGTTACTCATGGCTTCACTTATGCCAACACCTGGTCATCTCCCGAGCTCTAGACATATGTGTCCATCTGTTCCGAAGGTCACTCCCAGGTGACCAGGAGCCATTTAAGTGCATGGTTCCAGCTCAGTATGAGGTAGGAACAAGCCGTGCAGATTGCCCAGACCACACTTAGAATTCTGGCCTCTTCCCTTCATTCTCACATGGTTTGCTGCCATGCCCTGTGCCTTCTTTACGCCCTCTTTCCATCCCAGCTCCTCCCTGACCTGGGCCTCATCATCTAAAGTACTACCTTACCCCAGGGTTGCTCTCCTTACCCCAGGGTTGCTCTCCTTACCCCAGGGTTGCTCTCCTTACCCCAGGGTTGCTCTCCTTACCCCAGGGTT